>QANU01002233.1:0-91310 GCA_003254905.1 Nissolia schottii
AATTGAAAGTTAATTTGTTGAACAACTTGTGTTAGTTCTTTGAAACAATAACTTTGGTTCACAGCAGCGGCGGTGACGACATGCTGGTCAACTGGAGTCATACACGAGTGGGGATAAGAACGACTACGTTCTTAGTGGAAACTCGGCGTGGCTACTATAGTTCAATTACTCGGGCATCCTCCAGCCACTCAGGAAAACCTCTACGTTTCATGTAATACTAAATCCTATCAGTTATTATCTTGTACCTACATCCTGAGCAGCTTTATCTATGTTACTAGGTGATTGGGCTTCTAATCCTGTCATTACCTGGGCTTCGTGCTTTTTAATTGGGCGTTGCTACTAGAGACATACTATTCGTCTTGGGACGTTCCCTTGACGGTACATAATGCATGAACAGTTATGCATAATGCTTAAACAGGTATACATACATACTTATCATTCGAACATCAATCATCAGTTCATACACATTATTTCATAATGCATGGGGGAAACTGGGGATCTCTTACGCGCTCCGTAGCTGCGTCCTACTTAGTCCTTACACCTTTGTAGCCGTGGCCTCGGACTACAACCTCTTTTTGCCACTATTGCATCGACCCGGCGGCGCTCTTTACATCAAATGCAATTAGTGCAACCATCCCCTCGTTCTGGAATGGCGAGGGACCAAACCTATGAGTGATCAGGTGTGGACACGCTTTGACCGGCCCTATGGCTCGATCTGTTTCTCTTTTCTCTTTTAGTGGGGCCCCTTAGTCATCCTAGCATTTGTACAGACCTATCCCTGTTTTACATACATGGGCCTATGCCCGTTCTGCATCTTTGGGCCTATGCCCGTTTTGCATATCGTGATCAGGTCTCTTTACCTGCGTTGCTCATAACCAATTCATCTTGCTGAACTGGCGAGGGGCATGTCTATAAGACTTTGCCAAGAGAATAGGGGATCTTCCTAATTGTATAACTAAACTCTTTAACTATGGTTTGCCGTACCAACTGGGGTCGGAACCTTCCTAACTCATTCTGTATTTCCTAGGGTTCAATTATGATCTTCGTTAAATTTTAGCGTGAACTTCTAATTATCTAAGGTCGTCCTAACTCTTACGACGGCCTTTCCTCATGATGTATGCTTAATTTACACAAAAACATACATAACTATGCAGGGTGGATTCCATAGAACCTTCAAAATCATATGCTTTCAGTGAGCATTCGAATGCCTAAGGGTTTAGCATTCGATTGCTTCTTTCAATCGAATCCCTTAGGGATTCAATCGGCTGAGATCCTTTTTGGTCTTTCATTCGATTGAAATCCTCAAGTATTCGATTGAAATCCTCCGCGGTCTTTCATTCGAATGAAATCCTCAAGTATTCGATTGAAATCCAAAATCTTCTTTCATTCGAATCCGTGTGAATTCAATCGAATGCTACAGTAAAAAAATGCCCCAGAGAGCAAATTCTCCAGGGTTTGCTCCGCGTAACATTTTTCGCTTCTACAGTAATCCAATCCATACAGTTATGGTTTCCAAACCTCAAAATCATCAAAATCTAGCTTCCCTAACTCATTTCCTATAGTTTTTGTAAAATAGTTTTTCACTCACATACACAGAAATGCATTCAAATAATCATAAAAGAAACCACATAGACAGTGGGCTTAGAGTTACCCACATCGGATGGAGATTCTGGTCCGGTAGAGTTGGAGTAGAGAATTTCCCCTTCACGGTGGTGCGTCCCCACAATTTTTCCGGAGTCCGAAAGCGCTTCCGCGATGTGCCTGAGTGGAACCGACATTTTGTGAAACCGAAATGAAAATGACTTCTGAAGGTGGCTATTTATAGCCTATTTTCCTTTCTCCTTTTCCCTTTTCTTTTTCTCTTTTTCCTTTTCTTTATCTTTTCTTTATCTGTTGCTTTGTTATTATTAGTTGTTTATTTATTTATTTATATTAAAAAGAGTTAATTACCTCCTGAGGGAGATAAATTCCCTCCAGGGCGGTTTTGGTCCCGCTTGATCGCATTTAAATCAATTTCTCACACCTCGGTTGTCCTAAAAATATTTCGGGCATACCGTCGTGATCCATTGATTTTTCCCTTCGGCACGGGAGTCATCACTCAGGAAATTTCGACCTTTTTATCGTATCCAAAAATTCCACGAGCATTCCCCGGTATCTGAAACGAATTCTGTTCGAGTCAAAACTCTCCCGGATGCGCCGAAAAATTTCCCGGACAACAAAAACCTAATTTCGACCGCTAAGCCGGAGGTTTTTCCGATTAAATTCTCCTTCCTAAATTCTCGGAATACCACTCAGTTCTCCACAACGGTCTAACCCGCGGGGTTTCCGTACGCGAGAGGGTCGGGATGTTACACTATGTGCCTCAAAATAGTATCCATAACCATTTCTGGTCTCAGACCGCTTAGCGGTACCCTAGGTCCACTCAACGGTTTGAGCCAGATAGCTCAGCGGTGCACTTGGACCGCTCAGCGGTGCACTTGGACCGCTCAGCGGTACTAAGAGCCGCTCAGCGGTCACTGGCGAATCTGAAATTGTTTTCTTTGTTTTCTTTCCTTTCTCTTTGCCTTTTCTCATGGTTACTCTTTGAGGTTTTTACACATATTCTAACTATCAAAATCCTATCTAGTCCAGGTCACAGGACCATTCATAATCATCTCCCTATCCTAGCATAGGTTTCTAACATACATACAAACACAAAGACATGCACACACACACACATAAACACATAGCCAAGCATTAACCACCAAAGAGGTGAGTAAACTAAAGTTACCCACTTCCTAGAGGCTGTTCGATGGTGGAAGAAAGGCGGGAGAGTCATCCTCCGAGCGTCGGGCGCGATCCAAGCTTCCCGGTGAAGTTTCTACAGCGTTCACGGAGCACACGGACAGAGTTTCCCCTAGGATAGGAATTTTTCCAATTTTTTTCTGCATAGGGGCTGTCTATTTATAGGCAAAATTCTGCCTCCCATAATTACATTTTTGCCCCTAAGCATAATTACCAAAATGCCCTTTTTAATTTCTTTAAAAATTAATTAATTTGGATGATAATCCAAATGTCACATCATGAATAGTAATTAGGATTTTTAATTATTTTCCTTGAAATCAGAATTCTCACGTGGGCTGCCCAAAATTCCACTTTCTCCCGGTTCCGTTTCGCTCATGTTTTATCGCTCGCAATGTCGGTGCGTCGCGTACGTCCGTCCGAAAAATATTCCGCTTGTACCGTCGCGATCCTCTAATTTCCCTCTACCTAGGAATATTAATCTTAGAAGGGGTTTGTGAATTTTCCTCCGGAGAGTATTTTTCACAGATACCTTCGACTCGTTTCTATGCTCTTATGTCTGCCGACCACCAATCGGCTCGCTGTTTCGTTCTTTCCCAACCTTCCCGATAGGGTCGTGGGAATATTCTCAGGTGTTTAAAACCTTTTCCTGGTACCGGTGGGGTTTCCAGAGACTTCGGGCTCTCTGCTTAATTTTACACGCTAAACAAAGCTGTTTTAGTGTCTGCGAAATCGTCTGAAACTCAGCAGAACTCCATGTAACAGCCAGTTAAACCTCATCATCCAATTCTGAGGGTCAGTAGGAATCATTTGAGTGTCATCGAAATTTATTACAACTCAACAGAATAATTCCTACAGACTTCCACACATTTACTCTTACCCAAAGTTCTATCACTAGTTATTCGGCAAAATTCTTACTAAGAAAAGAGCGGCATGTTACAGATGTTGTTTATTAGTTGAAATCTCTAACTAATACGCAATTCACGTAAGAGATTACGATCGTCAATCCCCCTAAGCATTTATTAATATAGGAATTAAAACTAAGATCTCAGCATTTAAAACCCATATCAATTATGTCCCAATTGCACAACCTAATTAAATATAATTAGTTCCCCAAAAAGTTCCAAAATCCTAAATCAATAAATCCTACAATCGTCAAGATCTATCAACCTAGAATTAACCCTAACCAATAACTTGCGATCGCTATATTACTAATTAGGGATGGAACAAATCATGAATAAACATTAAGCACAAGACCTCGAATTAATCCTAATCTAGAGTTACCGCATGCAAGATATTAAGAAACTACTCCTCCATTGGTGAAGGATAAAAACTCATAATAAATCAAGAATAAGAGAGTGGAAAATAATAGAGAATTAAAGTAACAAAACCTGAATGCAATAACGGAAGAAATTCGCAAATAGTTGGGCGCTTACGTTGTCAATGCGAGCGCTCCAACAACCCTTAAATAACTAATAACTAAGCACTACTAACATAAACCTAAAGTTCATAAAATAAAAGAGAAAAGTGCAGAAAATAAAAGTGGAGGCTGAGTATGAAGTTCTTGAGAGAGGATGTGTATTTGTAGAGGATTGGCCTAAAGTGGGAGTAAATCCCGCACTTTCAGCACAACAGTCAATAAAATCGCAATAACTTCGGCTACAGATATCGAATTGAGGTGATTCAAATCTCCAATTAAAGCTAAGAGATAGATATACAACTTTGTAGTTGAGGTCAAATCGAGATTCAATCTCCATCCTGGCGCAAAATTCGTGGCAAAGTCAGCGTTAAAAATCCTCAGCAACTCTTTGACCAAATCTTTTTGAATTTGAATTTAATCTTGAATTTATTGGTCTCAATCTTCTCTTCAAATCTCTTCTTTGAAATTTATATCTTATCAAATCTCCTTCAAATCTTCAATGATCCTCTTGAAAATTTATTTTCTACAATTAAAATAGAAAATTAAAAAAGAACAAAAGAAATCTGCACATTAAATTCTACGATAAAAAATAGTGCTTTAAATTGAGTTTTTCTAAATTTCTCACAAAAGAGGATAATGTGCAAAACACATTAATTAAGCATTAAAACCACACATTTTTTAGTATGCAATGTTCAATTATAGAATAATAAAATAGGGTATAAAATCCACCTATCAAATTACCCCACACTTGAACAATTGCATGTCCTCATGCAAGGAACTAAGGACAAAAGCAAACTAAAAATGAAAATAAAACAAATAAAGAAAAATCTTTTTGGTGCGACGACACTATTTACATCCCCCTACAAAGCCGCGAAACTCATGGAGGCACTTAAGCCGACTCGCTATTTACCAGACAACTGTGCAAAATACATGACAATCTAAAAATAAAAGTATATTTAGACAAGAGATGATATCACTGTGCATTAAACTAATTTTCTTGGCATATCAATCATGAGCAAAGAATAAGTCAAGGCATGTTAAAATCAATTGGGCCGCCTCACAAGTTAGTGTGTGTCACTCGTCACTCAAAGTGTATAGGTTCATCCAATGCTCTCTCAAACACTACACTAGAGTCGCCTCCATAGGCTTGACTTTCTTCTAAGCATCACGGATCACCAAATATATATGACATGTATCAAGAGGCCTTTTTAAGGTTGTAATGGGGCCAAGGTCAAGGTGGGATATCATATGGCTAGTGAGCTAAAGCCTAAGACTTAGTAGAATTCATGGCATATGTGCTTNTTATACCTTATTTTACTACTCTATAAATGAGCAATTCATACTTAAATGTGTAGGGTTTAACACTTAATCAATATGTTTTTACACATAGTCCTCTTTTGAGAGAAATTAAGAAAAATGGTAAGATTATGCATTATTTTACTCTTAGAATTTAATATTTCTTTTGGAGTTTTCTATTATGAAATTTCAGGAAATAAAGGTTCAAGAAGATCATTGAAGAATTGAAGAGAAGATGTGACCAAGGACAAAAGAGGAAAGAAGCAAGATGGCGAGTTTGAGCCACATCGCTCAGCGGAGAAACAACTATCGCCCAGCGAAACCACAATCACCGCTCAGCAATGCAGCAGGAAACGCTCAGCGAAGCTGAACAAAGCGCTCAGCGATGAATACCCCTTCGCTCAGCGAAAGTAACAACTTGCACCGGCGCATTTAATGCTCCAGGCTAACGTCAGCTCAGCTGTCAGCGCCGCCCCTGCAAAAGCTGACCAGCGCATTTAATGAAGCCGCGTAAGCCGGCTAAATTGACTCAGCCGCTCAGCGCCACCGCCAAACCGCTCAGCAATAAGCCTTGAATCGCTCAGCGATGGTACTAAACCGCTGAGCGATCCTGCCGAACCTTGGCCTATAAATAGGGGGCCAAGGCATTCATTTTGGGCATCACCTTCCACCCTCCCCCTAAGTTCTCCTGGGCCGAGAACTCCACCATTTCTATCCATATTTCCCCACTTTTTACATTTCTTTTTTAAGCACTTTAGGGTTATGTTAGTAAGTGCTCTGTAGAAGCCTTTTTCTTTCAAGATTTGTAACGGAGTTTTGCCGAATTTAATCCAGGTTCTATTGTTCCATTCTTCTATTTTCATTTACTCTTTCCATTACCATTTACTCTTTCATTCTCTTTATTTACTCCTTCTTGCTTTTTACTTGTTCTAATCTTCCATTGTCATTTACACTTTCTGTCCCTTTATTTACTTCTTCCTTTTCTTTACTTGTTGTGAGTTTTAATCCTCCAAACATGGAGGAGTAGTTTCTTAATATCTTGCATGCGGTAACTCTAGATTAAAGATTAATTTGAGGTCTTGCGCTTAAAGTGTATTCATGTCTCATTCCACCCTAATTAATGATATAGTGATTGCATGTTATTAGTTAAGGTTAAATCTAAGTTAATGAATCTTGACGATTGTATGATTTATTAAACTTTGATTAAGGAACTTTTGGAGAACTAATCAGATTTGATTAGGTTGTGCAATTGGTGCTTAATTAATATGGGTTTTAATGCTGAGATCTTGGTTTTAATACCTATATCAACAAATGCTTAAGGGATTGACGATCGTAGTTTCTTAAGTAAATTGCATATTAGTTAGAGATTTCAACTAATAAACAACGTCTCCTACCATGAATAATTAATGGGGAACCGATGAGAATTAATCCTTAATCTAGATACGCCGTATGCAGGATATTGCTTTTATCATTGTGTTTTACTCTCGTTTTAATCTCTTTTAAAGTCATCAAACAAACCCCCCCGATTTACTTAACTATTATTTGGTTTTAAATTGCTTCTTTAGGAAACGACCTAGGTTAACCCCCTTTACTACGGTTTTGGGGTTTACTTGGTTTATAAATTATTATTTGATCGCACACTGAAATCTAACGACATTTTGGTGAGCGTCAAATTTGGCGCCTTATCCGGGGAAGCAATTTAGCCAATCTCTTTTCTCCTCTCTCTATTCTTTTTCCTTTTTGTTATTTAGTTTCAGTTCTCATGTATGACTCGCTCCTTGCCTGACCTTACCTTAGCCAATTTTGATCCCGAAATCGAAAGAATTCTAAGGAGACTTAGGCAAGAATTGAGGCAGCAAAGAGAACCTCCTGTTACTACTGATAATACTATTTTTGTTACAGGTAACATGGCAAACCCTGCTCAAACTTGGGGCCAGTTGGCTGCCCCTGACTATTCTTATGAGCCATCCGGTGTAGTTTTCCCTGACGACGCCATGGACTTTGAAATAAAATCCAACTTTTTACATCACTTACCTAAGTTTCATGGATTGCCGTCAGAAAACCCACACTGCCATCTCAAGGTGTTTGTGATGACCTGTAATACCATGAGATCGCAGTCTGTCACCCCTGACTTGGTAAAGCTTAAAGCTTTTCCATTTTCTCTGGAAGGTGCGGCCCGAGACTGGTATTACAGTATCCCTCACCAAGCAGTTAATAGTTGGCTGGGCTTAAAGAAACTGTTTCTTGAAAAATACTTCCCAGCTAGCCGAGTTTCCGCTCTACGGAAAGAAATTTCTGGAATCCAACAGAGGCCCGATGAGACCTTGGGAGAATATTGGGAGAGATTCCAAAGTCTGTGCGACATGTGCCCACACCATGGGTTCACTGACGTACAACTATTGGAGCACTTTTACGAAGGTCTCAGCCTCATGGATCGGAAATGGATTGACTCCGCTGCTGGTGGTATTCTAAAGAACAGGAAAACACCAGAAGAAGCCAGACAGTTGATCAGTGAGATGGCTGATCATTCTAGGTACGAGATGCGAGCAAACAGGAATACCAGAGGAGCATATGAAGTTGCTATTGACCGCCCCAACCATGAATACGTGTCTCTTACTGAAAGGATTGATAAACTAGCAGAAATGGTCAGTGTTATGGCCATGGGGCACCAAACTCAGGCGGTATGCTCCCTTTGTCCCGATGGCATCTCTCACTCTCCCGAGCAGTGCCCACTACTCACGGATGAGACTTCCGCAGTTGCGGCCATGTTCCCGGGTAAGCCAGACCAATCCAACCAGTAGAGGTATGATCCCTACAGCAATACCTATAACCCAGGCTGGAAGGATAACCCGGCGTTCAAGTAGAGTAACAACTCCAACACACTAAACCCGCAGCCGCAACCCAAACCATTCCCACAACAACAACAAAGAAGATATGTGCCTCCTCCGCAGAGGTCACAGCAGCAATTCCAACCCACGCCACAACAATAGTTCCATCCCTCTCCACAACTTCCACAAGCTGCCCCTGCATCAGAGAATTCTATGTTACAAGATATGATGAAAATGATGCAGGAAATGCAGGCATCCCAGAAGAAGTATGAGGCTGCTTTGTCGGCAATACAGAATGAAATCCATTCAAACAAGCAGTCACAATCGAGCAGTTCATCCCATCTTCCCTCGTAGACTATTCCAATTCCGAGAGTAAATGTAAGTGCTATCATCTTAAGATCTGGTACTATTTTGCAGGCACCGCAGGTTGAAGATTCTGAAGACTCGAGCGATCACATTGAAGAAAAAGAATTCGAAAGAAAAGCCAGAGAAGAAGACTCTGACGAAGACACTGGAGCAGAAGGTTTGAAGCGGACCAAGGAATCTAATAGGTGTCCGGAACCATTGCAGACAGGAGAAGTACCAGTCCCACTTCCTTTCCCGCATAAAGGTCCTAAACCCAAGTCCGCTGCTACGCTTCAGTTAGAAAAAGAATTTTTAGAGACATTCCGGAAGGTAGAGGTGAACATCCCCTTGCTTGAGGCAATCAGACAAATCCCCAAGTATGCAAAGTTCTTGAAGGACTTGTGTACCAACAAGGGAAGGCTGAAAGACACCGCACAAGTCAGCATGGGAGCAAATGTATCATCTATCATCAAATCCAGTCCATTACCTCCTAAATGCACAGACCCAGGTACGTTTTTAGTTCCATGTGTCATAGGACAAAGATTATTTACAAAAGCCTTAGCAGATTTAGGAGCCACAATCAATGTTTTGCTGAAGTCTATTTACCAATCTTTGCACACGGGAAATCTAAAGCCAACTGGATTAATCATCCAACTTGCTAACCGAAGTATCGCCAGACCAGAAGGTATTTTGGAAGATGTCTTGGTAAAGGTAAACGATTTAATATTTCCTGCAGATTTCTATGTATTAGAAATGGAAAATGACATCAATGTCAACCAGCCTACATTAATCTTAGGACGGCCCTTTTTGAAAACTGCACGGGCCAAGATTGATGTACATGCTAGTACATTATCTATGGAATGCGGAGACATGCATGTGCAATTTGGTTTACCTGAAGCAATGCATTACCCTTCGGAGGAACATTCAGTTTTTCAAATTGATGTTATTGACTCTTTAATTTTGGATACTTATGATATATGGGCTGATAAAATGCTAGAACTAACACAAGAATTTGAATGCCCTAATTGTGATGGAGTTAGTAACTTGTGTTCTGTTTGTAAAGAAATAGATGAGTCTTTCCAAGAAGGTTTGAATGATAATTTTGTAAATTCTGAATTTGATGCACTTAACATATCTCCTGTTTTAGAAGTCAGTGAAGTTGCAGGTACAAACAGTAAAGCAGCAGGTCCAGAGTTGAAGGCTCTTCCTTCTCATCTCAAGTACACTGTCCTAGGAGATGATGCCACACTACCAGTAATTATAGCGAATGATCTCTCCTCTCAGAAGGAAGAAAGGTTGGTCGGTGTGCTCAAGAAGCACAAGAAAGCCATTGGGTGGACCATAGATGATATCACTGGAATCAGTCCTTCTACATGCACCCATAGGATACTCCTAGAAGAAGGGGCAAAGCCAGTTAGACAACCACAAAGATGGCTTAATCCACTCATTCAAGATGTCGTGAAAAAGGAAGTAATGAAGCTTTTAAAAGCTGGCATTATCTATCCTATTTCAGACAGCGAGTGGGTAAGTCCAGTTCAAGTGGTCCTGAAAAAGTCTGGAACTATGGTGATAAAGAATGAAAACAATGAGTTGATCCCCACGAGAGTGCAAAATAGCTGGCGGGTTTGCATTGATTATCGACGCCTTAACAACGCCACCCGCAAGGATCATTATCCCCTGCCCTTCATTGACCAAATGCTTGAACGACTGGCAGGTAAATCTCATTACTGTTTTCTCGATGGTTATACAGGTTATTTCCAAATTCACATAGCCCCGGAGGATCAAGAAAAGACCACCTTTATGTGTCCCTTTGGTACATTTGCTTATCGAAGGATGCCATTTGGACTCTGCAATGCACCTGCTACTTTTCAACGATGTATGATGAGTATTTTTTCTGATTTTCTGGAAGATTGTATGGAAGTTTTTATGGATGACTTTACTGTCTTTGGAACTTCTTTCGATTCTTGTTTAGAAAGCCATGCTAGAGTACTTCAACGTTGCATCGAAACTAACCTTGTCCTAAATTATGAGAAATGTCATTTTATGGTTCAACAAGGTATAGTTTTAGGGCACGTAGTCTCTAGTAAAGGAATTGCCGTAGACCCTGCCAAAATAGATGTTATTTCTTCTTTGCCTTACCCCGCCTGTGTGCGGGAGATTCGTTGCTTCCTTGGCCATGCAGGTTTTTACAGAAGATTCATTAAGGATTTTAGCAAGATCGCGCATCCACTTACCTCCCTGTTGCACAAAGATACAGACTTTGTTTTTGACGATACGTGCAAGAAAGCGTTTGATGCCTTGAAGCATGCCTTGACGACAACTCCTATTATCCAACCACCAGATTGGGGGTTACCATTTGAATTAATGTGTGATGCCTCTGACCATGCTGTAGGCGTTGTGCTGTCCCAAAGCATTGGTAAGTTTCCGCATGTCATAGCTTATGCCTCAAGGACTTTGGATGCCGCGCAATCTAATTACACCACTACAGAAAAGGAACTTTTAGCAATAGTGTTTGCTCTTGATAAATTCCGATCTTATTTGCTTGGTTCTAAGGTGGTGGTGTTTACAGATCACGCCGCTCTAAATTACCTTCTGAAAAAACCTGAGGCTAAACCAAGGCTCATTAGATGGATGCTACTTCTCCAAGAATTCGATTTAGAAATTAAAGATAAAAGTGGAGCAGAAAATCTAGTAGCAGATCATTTAAGTCGCCTAACGCATATCTCAGCCGATCCATTTCCACTTCGGGATGACTTTCCCGATGACTCCCTGTTAATGATATCTAAAAGACCTTGGTATGCGGATATCGTAAATTACTTGGTCTCAAATAAAGGACCCCCACATTTTTCAAAAACCCAATTAGCAAAGCTTAAGAGCAATGCTAAGTATTATATATGGGAGGATCCTTATCTTTGGAAAATTGGTAGCGACCAAGTAATTAGACGATGTGTCCCAAGCTCAGAGTTTGAGTCCATTCTCAAGTTCTGTCATACCTTTGCAAGTGTTGGCCACTTTGGACCCCAACGCACAGCCAGAAAGGTTTTAGATTCAGGATTTTATTGGCCTTCATTATTTAAGGATGCTTATGAATTCTGTAAATCCTGTGAACAATGCCAAAGAACAGGTAACCTCAGGTGGAGAAATGAAATGCCCTAACAACCATTGTTATTTTGTGAAATTTTTGATGTATGGGGGATTGATTTCATGGGCCCATTTCCTGTTTCTCATGGTTACACTTATATTCTTTTGGCTGTTGATTATGTATCTAAATGGATAGAAGCAGTTGCCACCAGGTCTAACGATGCTGCCATAGTTGTGTCTTTTGTTCGGTCTAACATCTTTTGCAGGTTTGGAATGCCGAGAGCGATCGTTAGTGACCAGGGAACACATTTTTGTAACCGGCGCATGGACGCTTTGCTCCGTAAATACGGGGTTGTTCATAGGGTATCCACTCCCTACCATCCCCAAACTAACGAGCAAGCAAAAGTGTCCAACAGGGAAATCAAGGGAATCCTGGAGAAAATGGTCAAGCCCAACAGAAAGGACTGGTCGTTACGTTTGGATGATGCTCTTTGGGCCTATAGGACCGCATACAAGACTCCCATTGGGATGAGTCCATTCCGACTGGTATTTGGAAAGCCTTGCCACTTGCCAGTAGAATTGGAGCACCGGGAATATTGGGCTGTAAAACAATGCAACAGGGATTTAGAGCAAGCTGGGAGCCACCGGAAATTACAACTCCAACAATTGGAAGAACTCCGGTTGGATGCTTATGAAAATTCCCGGCTATACAAGGAAAAAACCAAGTTGTTCCATGATAAGCACATTCTATGCAAATCTTTTATTGGTGTTGCTTTACAATTCTAGGCTCAAACTCATGCCTGGAAAGCTCCGATCTCGATGGGATGGTCCCTATGTGATTACCAAGGTACACCCGTACGGTAAGATTGAACTGAAAAATCCAAAGACTGCCAGTACATTTGCAGTCAACGGACACCGCCTCAAACCATACCATGACACTGTTGGAAATCTCCAAGAGGAAGTGGAGGTTCAATTTCTTGTCATCTCATGACCAAGGAAGCTGCTATCAATGTCCAACTTAAGGACGATAAACAAAAGTGCTAGGTGGGAGACAACCCACCGTTTGTGAGCTTTTCCTTCCCTTACTCTTATTTATTTGTTTTTATCTTTTCTTTCTTGCCCTGTTTTGTGCATCAAAGCTAGTACAATTCTTCAAAGTGTGGGGTGGGGAAGTTAAGATTTTTAACTGTGCATTACTTGTAAAATTCATCAATTAGGTAGAATTTAGACTAGTGAATGATTGATTTGTGCAATGTGCATTGTTGTATTTTAATTATGGCATTATGCTTGATTGAGCATTTTATAAATCTTGGCATGTTCTAATTAATTGAAGATATTACCTGGTAAGCTTTTGAGCCATTTATAGGATAGCAACCTTACATGCTATTCCTTTCTTTGTTGTGGGTACACTAACTAGTGTTCAAATCCAGAACTTGCCTGATTCTTTGCATTACACTTTTGCCCTTGTATGTGACATGTGACATGATTGAGGCATTCCTTGTGCATTTAGCTTACATACCCATATCAGCCTACCTTGAATATTTGATCCTAGCTAGCCCCCTTGAGCCTTGAACCCTTTTATTGTATAACTAGCCCATTACGAGCCATTAAACCAAGAAAAACCATGATACACCTAGCTTTAGGGCTTAGGAGAATTATGGTCCATCTGTTCATATGTGCTAAACAATAAAGTGTGGGGTTACATGAGGCCATGTAACATTCAACTAGGGGGGAGAGCAACCACAATTACTCCTATTGGTTGGAAAAAAAATCCATAAAAAAAAGCGCAATTTTTTTGCAAAAACAACCGATTAGGTGCACCAATAGAAACTCTCCCTAAGCTGTGAGTAAGCAATGACAAGAGAAGCTATTGAAGATCAAGGTCCGTACATCGTTGTTTAAGCACATATGCCATGAATTCTACTAAGTCTTAGGCTTTAGCTCACTGGCCATATGCTGTCCCACCTTGACCTTGACCCCATTACAACCTTTAAAAGACCTCTTGATGCATGTCATATATATTTGGTGAATCATGATGCTTAGAAGAAAGTCAAGCCTATGGAGGCGACTCTAGTATAGTGTTTTGAGAGAACATTGAATAACCCTATACACTTTGAGTGACGAGTGACACACACTAACCTATGAGGCCCAGTTAATTTTAACATGCCTTGACTTATTCTTTGTTCATGATTGATACGCCAAGGAAATTACTTTTAATGCACAATGATATCATCTTTTGTCTAAATGTACTCTAATTTTTGGATTGTCATGCATATTGCACAGTTGTCTGGTAATTAGTGAGTCGGCTTAAGTGCCTTCCTGAGTTTCGCGGCTTTGTAGGGGATGTAAATAGTGTCGCCGCACCAAAAAGATTTTCATTTTTGCTCAAGTTCTTAGTTTCTTGCATGAGGACATGCAATTGTTCAAGTGTGGGGTAGTTTGATAAGTAGATTTTATACCTTATTTTACTACTCTATAAATGAGCAATTCATACTTAAATGTGTAGGGTTTAACACTTAATCAATATGTTTTTACACATAGTCCTCTTTTGAGAGAAATTAAGAAAAATGGTAAGATTATGCATTATTTTACTCTTAGAATTTAATATTTCTTTTGGAGTTTTCTATTATGAAATTTCAGGAAATAAAGGTTCAAGAAGATCATTGAAGAATTGAAGAGAAGATGTGACCAAGGACAAAAGAGGAAAGAAGCAAGATGGCGAGTTTGAGCCACATCGCTCAGCGGAGAAACAACTATCGCCCAGCGAAACCACAATCACCGCTCAGCGATGCAGCAGGAAACGCTCAGCGAAGCTGAACAAAGCGCTCAGCGATGAATACCCCTTCGCTCAGCGAAAGTACCAACTTGCACCGGCGCATTTAATGCTCCAGGCTGACGCCAGCTCAGCTGTCAGCGCCGCCCCTGCAAAAGCTGACCAGCGCATTTAATGAAGCCGCGTAAGCCGCCTAAATTGACTTAGCCGCTCAGCGCCACCGCCAAATCGCTCAGCAATAAGCCTTGAATCGCTCAGCGATGGTACTAAACCGCTGAGCGATCCTGCCGAACCTTGGCCTATAAATAGGGGGCCAAGGCATTCATTTTGGGCATCACCTTCCACCCTCCCCTAAGTTCTCTTAGGCCGAGAACTCCACCATTTCTTTCCATATTTCCCCACTTTTTACATTTCTTTTTTAAGCACTTTAGGGTTATGTTAGTAAGTGCTCTGTAGAAGCCTTTTTCTTTCAAGATTTGTAACGGAGTTCTGCCGAATTTAATCCAGGTTCTATTGTTCCATTCTTCTATTTTCATTTACTCTTTCCATTACCATTTACTCTTTCATTCTCTTTATTTACTCCTTCTTGCTTTTTACTTGTTCTAATCTTCCATTGTCATTTACATCTTTCCGTCCCTTTATTTACTTCTTCCTTTTCTTTACTTGTTGTGAGTTTTAATCCTCCAAACATGGAGGAGTAGTTTCTTAATATCTTGCATGCGGTAACTCTAGATTAAAGATTAATTTGAGGTCTTGCGCTTAAAGTTTATTCATGTCTCGTTCCACCCTAATTAATGATATAGCGATTGCATGTTATTAGTTAAGGTTAAATCTAAGTTAATGAATCTTGACGATTGTATGATTTATTAAACTTTGATTAAGGAACTTTTGGAGAACTAATCAGATTTGATTAGGTTGTGCAATTGCTGCTTAATTAATATGGGTTTTAATGCAATCTTGGTTTTAATACCTATATCAACAAATGCTTAAGGGATTGACGATCGTAGTTTCTTAAGTAAATTGCATATTAGTTAGAGATTTCAACTAATAAATAACGTCTCCTACCATGAATAATTAATGGGGAACCGATGAGAAGTAATCCTTAATCTAGATACGCCGTATGCAGGATTGCTTTTATCATTCTGTTTTACTCTCGTTTTAATCTCTTTTAAAGTCATCAAACAAACCCCCCGATTTACTTAACTATTATTTGGTTTTAAATTGCTTCTTTGGAAAACGACCTAGGTTAACCCCCTTTACTACGTTTTTGGGGTTTACTTGGTTTATAAATTATTATTTGATCGCACACTAAAATCTAACGACGTTTTGGTGAGCGTCAATGTGCTTAACCAACGGTGCAAGGACCTTGATCTCCACTAGATTCTCTTATTCTCCAATTAGCCTGATGACAAATTACCAAACACTTTTATTCACTTTTTTTTTCATTCTTTTTTTTCATACTTTTTCACACTTCTTGGAAATCTTGCCACCGCTTACCCATTAGCTCAGGGGAGAGTTTCTGTCAGTGCACCTAATTGGTTGTTTTGCAGATTAGTTGCCTCAACTTTTTTTTTCATGGGCACTTTTATAGATTTTCTAACCAATAGGAGCAATTGTGGTTGCTCTCCCCCTACTTTGAATGTTACATGTCCTCACGTAACCCCACACTTGTTGCTTAGCACATATGAACAAATGTACCACAATTCTCCTAAGCCCTAAAGCCAGTGTATCATGGTTTTTCTTGGTTTATCAGCTTGTATTGTGCTAATTATTCAATAAAAGGCTACAAGGCTCAAAGGGGCTAACAAGGGTCAAATGTTCAAGGTAGGCTCATATGGATATGTAAGCTAAATACACAAGGAGTGCCTCAATCATATCACATGTCATATACAAAGGTAAAAGTGCAATGCAGAGAATCAGGCAAGTTCTAGACTTGAACACTAATGAGTGTATACACAACAAAGAAAGGAATGGCATGTAGTGTTGCCATCCTATAAAAGGCTCAAATCTTACTAGGTAATATCATCCAATTAATTGAAACATGCCAGGATCTATAAAATGCTCAATCAAACATAATGCCATAAATAATCAAACACAACATTTCACATTGCACAAATCAATTATCAACTAGTCTAAATTATCCCTTATTCATGAACTCCCACAATTATTGCACAGGTAAACTACTATTTTAAACGAATAAAACTTTTCCACCCCATACTTAAAGAAGTGTACCGGCCTCGGTGCATAAAATAGGGCAAGAAAAAAGAAGAAGTAAAACAAATAAATAAGAGAAAAGGAAAGAAAAATTCACAAACGGTGGAATGTCTCCCACCCAGCACTTTTGTTTAATGTCCTTAAGTTGGACGATCGATAGCTGTCTCATGGAGGATCATGTTTGAACTGGTCCAGAAACATCCACCAAAGTTTGCTGCGATAGCCTCCACGTGGATCCCATACCATATGAGTCATGTCATGGCCCTGGAAACCATGTTTCTTTTGGGAGCCAAGCATTGAGATCTTCCATCGATGCCGTGAAGCTTTGAGGCTTTGCCTTGGCTTGGTCATCCAGCAGTTAATCACTCCAAGTGGGGGTGGATTAAGGTTCCCACTAGGAGCCTTCATGAACTGTCCCTTTACATGGTCTAACCTTCCCCTAGTAGCAGGAAGAAAGTCTCCAAGCCCTTCATATAAGGTCTGCAACTGGCCATCAGTTTCCAATTGAGCATACTTACATGGTCCAAGGAGAGAGACATGTGTCTCAAGGTGCAGCTCGAGTGGTGGTAACCGATAGGCTAAGAGATGGGATGATGGGAGTAATGGAATAGATGGGGGGAATGTAGACAGAACGACATGCTCAGCCGGCACCTCTACCACACTAGGAATAACACAAGTGATATGTGCTTCTTCCTCCGGTTGTGGCTCCTCAAACACCACCTCTGTATCAGATTCATCATCAAGAACGACTAGTTGGGGTGACTCTTCTACCAAAACCTCTGAAGACCCACCATCATCAATGATGTCAGATAGTGGGGTTTCACACACGACCTCGTTATCAGGGAAACTGTTCTCCTCATGCCCACTAGATGCAGCCATGGTTTCTTTTATCTGATTTATATCCCTTCTTATCTCTTGCAAATCTGCTCGCACCTCCTTCGCCTCCTGCATTAGCTCCTCTAAGAACATCTCCAGCACCTCTTGGGAAGGGTTTTGAGTTTGTTGTTGGCAATGGGTGGGCTCTAGTGAATAAGGATATAGTGGGTATGGGCCATGTGGGTATGGTTGAGGTTTGTGTGGTAACGGTTGATGTGTTTCGGTAGGATAGGGGGGAAGAGAGTAAGGCTCGGGGTAAGGTTGGTAGGGGTAGAATGGTGAAGTCATCACCCCACAACGGCTCAAGTGGTCTTCCCATTGTTGTTCAGACAACTCGGCAATGTGGCACTGTAAGGTCAACAATGCCCTCCGACCTATTTCCCTGGGTAACCTCCATACTTCCTCTAGCCTTCGGGATGCCTCTGCTTAAAACTGTCAAAATTCGTTCCATTACCTGAAAAAAAGGAACACTAGACCACTGCGAACTAGAAAAATTGTTAGAGTACATGATAGCACATTTGAGGGACAAAATTAAACAAAAACAAAATTGATTTTTTTTGATAGAAAAAAAATCGAAAATGAAAAAAAAAGGAAAAAAATAATTTTTTTATAGGAAAAAAAACGAAAATGACAAAAAAAAAGAAAAAGGAAAATATTTTTTGGGAGAAAAAACGAAAAGGAAAAAAAAGATTTTTTTTAAAAAAAGGGAAAAAAACAAAAGCAAGAAAATAAAGAATTAACAAAAATTAAAAGAGAAAAAAAAAAGAATTGGCTAAATTGCTTCCCCGGCAATGGCGCCAAATTTGACACACACCAAAACGTCGTTAATTTCAGTGCGCAATCAAATAATAATTTATAAAACTAAATCAACCCCAAAAACGTAGTAAAGGGGGCTAACCTAGGTCGTCTCTCAAGGAAGCAATTCGAACCAATTAAAATTGCAATTAAAAAGGGTGGTTTGGATTTATGAATAATAATAAAAAGAAAGCAAAATAAAAGTAAGTTAACAATGATTAAAAAAAGCAATATCCTGCATACGGTGTTTCTAGATCAAGGATTAATTGTCATTGGTTCCTAATTAATTATTCATAAGGGGATGTTGTTTATTAGTTGAAATCTCTAACTAATACGCAATTCACCTAAGAGACTACGATCGTCAATCCCCTAAGCATTTGTTAATATAGGAATTAAAACTAAGATCTCAGCATTTAAAACCCATATCAATTATGTCCCAATTGCACAACCTAATTAAATCTAATTAGTTCCCCAAAAAGTTCCCAAATCCTAAATCAATAAATCCTACAATCGTCAAGATCTATCAACCTAGAATTAACCCTAACCAATAACATGCGATCACTATATTACTAATTAGGGATGGAACAAATCATGAATAAACATTAAGCACAAGACCTCAAATTAATCTAGAGTTACCGCATGCAAGGTATTAAGAAACTACTCCTCCATGGGTGCAGGATAAAAACTCATAATAAATAAAGAATAAGAGAGTGGAAAATAATAGAGAATTAAAGTAACAAAACCTGAATGCAATAACGGAAGAAATTTGCAAATAGTTGGGCGCTTACGTTGTCAATGCGAGCGCTCCAACAATCCTTGAATAACTAATAACTAAGCACTACTAACATAAACCTAAAGTTCATAAAATAAAAGAGAAAAGTGCAGAAAATAAAAGTGGAGGCTAAGTATGAAGTTCTTGAGAGAGGTGTGTATTTGTAGAGGATTAGCCTAAAGTGGGAGTAAATCCCGCACTTTCAGCACAATAGTCAGTAAAATCGCGATAACTTCAGCTACAGATATCGGATTGAGGTGATTCAAATCTCAAATTAAAGCTAAGTGATAGATCTACAACTTTGTAGTTGAGGTCAAATCGAGATTCAATCTCCATCCTGCCGCAAAATCCATGGCAAAGTCAGCATTAAAAATCCTCAGCAAATCTTTGACCAAATCTTTTTGAATTTGAATTTAATCTTGAATTTATTGGTCTCAATCTTCTCTTCAAATATTTTCTTTGAAATTTATATTTTATCAAATCTCCTTCAAATCTTCAATGATCCCCTTGACAATTTATTTTCTGCAATTAAAATAGAAAACTAAAAAAGAACAAAAGAAATCTACACATTAAATTCTAAGATAAAAAATAGTGCTTTAAATTGCGTTTTTCTAAATTTCTCACAAAAGAGGATAATGTGCAAAACACATTAATTAAGCATTAAAACCACACATTTTTAGTATGCAATGTTCAACTATAGAATAATAAAGTAGGGTATAAAATCCACCTATTAGTAGCCCAAAGTGATAACATAGTTATGTAATAAGAATCCCTCTCTTGGCACGTCACACTGACAAGCCCCTTTCCAGTCTAGCGAGTAGAACTGGTTTATGATGATGATACGCAGATAGTGATCTGAACGCGGGTTTCAACCCGGAGAGAGAAAAGAAAGTAAGGAACAGAGCAAGAGCTTTTACGTCATGACGGTTAAAAGACAAGAATAATGCCCACAAAGTTCGGACAGTTGCATAAAAAGACAAGAATAATGTCCACAAAGTTCGGACAGTTGCATTTCATGTCCCCAAGGGACCCCAGAAAGTCGCCCACGAAGTTCGGGTGCCGAGAAGTCATCCTCATATCTCAGACGCACACGAGCCCTCGCCTGCCAATGCTACCACCAGGGTACACTCCCACCATTCCACTTGTGGTAGGGTTATAAGTGGTTGCGGCTGTATAGGGACGACGGTCCCGCAATCAGCAAGGGGGTGTAGCCATCCAGCAACGAAAAGGACGCAGCCACAGGCGCGTAAGAGAAATCCCAAGCCCCTCGTGCATTATTTTACTGTAAATTGTATATGAATGTATGTATGCTTATAACTGTATAATTATGTATGCATGTTGGGTAATCTGTCCGTGAGACACGTAAAAGACGGTCACGATAGCACCGCGAGTCCAGTAAACAAGCACGAATGCCTAGGTAATTGAAGATTAGAGATCTCAGTCACCTAGTAATTAGATAAAGCTGCTCAGGACTTTAGGCAAGAAATAAATAGTAGGAAACGTCTAGATGCATGAACACTTAGAGATCTCCTGGGTGGCCTGAAGCTTAATTGAGTAACCAGACCTCACGACCCTATAGTTATCCACAGGGAACCAGCCATTCTCACCCCACTCAGTTATGACTTCAGGTGAACCTGATGACTACACCGCTGCCGCCGAGGAAGAGGCAGATCGTCCGCAGCATCTTTAGGGCAGTAGACCCCGAGACGGGGTCGAGACTGAGCACTGGTCAGTTTTGGTAGTACATGACCCCCTTCCTCTCCAAGCAGTACCCCCAGCGCTGGCTGAGCTAGTACCTCCAGTGGCTGACGAGGCGTCACCATACGAGAAAGATGTAGAGGCGGATCCAGTGTCAGTGAGGCTGCGACCTCCGAAGGCAAAGAAGAAAGGAGCCCGGATGCGCATGACTCAGGTTTAGGGCCGTCGCCTTGTACCTTGCTCACATGATGACGAGGCGGGACCGTCCACCGAACCCCAGGACCCACCAGACGTACCGGAGCCCACGTTGAATGAGGAAGAGGAGCCTGGGGAGGCAGACCGCATGGAGGAGGATCCCCTAGCGGAGGAGGAGAAGGAGGACGATGGCGAGGAGTGGCCGCGAGCCCAACCAGTCTGTTCAGTGTCCCTGTACTCAGACTAGCTCTTTTTGCTAATAGTTGTGGTTATAGATCTATGCCGACTGTAGTCGTTGTATATGGATGTATATTGTGTAGTATTAGTATTTAATTATGTATAGACTATGATAATGTATCATTATGACTCTGTACTTAGTACTTTGTAATATTTATGAATCGCTGTTATTGTGGACCCTATTGACCACCGTGTTTGATTGCCTGATTTTGGTTATGTATGACCAATGCTACTATCGTTTATTTATTATTCGTCTATATGGAACATATGGTGTAGTTCCCGCGCCTGGCTCTACTTTAATGTTTAAACGCTACTTGCAATCAAGAAGAAGAAAAAATGGGTCCTTAATTTGGGATAACTATACTATTTTCTAAGTAAACTAGGGACTACCAGTATTCCCACCCAGCAGATAATAACCTAGCGGACGCAGACTATGACTTAAGCATAAGCTGCTAACCTACAGTGTTACATAATGCGCCATAGATCTGATCTGATTTAATTTCATATGTGAAAAATATTGATGGATGTTTGTAGAACAAATTTGTACATGTGCAAAAGTTTGTGCATTTGGTATCGATATGTATATCATTGGGACATCAACTAGGGGTGAACATGGGTCCTACCCGACCCGCCGATCCGACCCGACCCAACCCACTTGGGTCGAGTTGAGTCGGGTCGGCGGGTCAGATCCAATGGACCCGCCATATTATATGGGTCGAGTCTCGGGTCCCTACTTTTAAATCTGATCCGACCCGTCGACCCGCCTATATATATATATTATTTTTAATTTTTAATTATTAAAATATGGTTATTTTGAATTTAAAAATAGATTTTTTTAATTTAAAAAATAGGTGTCTATTGTTTTAAAAAATAATAACATTTTTCTATTAAAAAATGGATTTTTCTAAAAAAATTGAATTTTTTATAAAAAAATATTTTTTTTTTAAAATAGAGGGCAGATCACCCCGTCGACCTGCCTAACCTGACCCGACCCGGGCGGGTCGGCGGGTACCCTTAAAAAAGTGCAATTTTACCGGTTACCGGGCCCGACCCGATAATATGCGGATCAGATCGGTGACATGGGCGGGTCCTACCCGACCCGACCCGACCCGACCCATGTTCACCCATCATCAACAGTATTTATACGATAACAATAAATCTTGTGTACATTACTGTTAGTGAAAAACGATTATAACGGTTTTTATTCCCTTTGACCTATTCAACCAAAATTCTAATTCTCTCTCCCCAAAAATCCATGAGGGATCTATCATTGTGAGGCTCTCTTGAGGACTCTATCAAAAGCAATCCCACACCATGCATGCGTGTAGGGGTCACAAAAAATTAAGGAGAAAGAAAAAAGTAGCACAAGGAATGACCAGAAAAAAATTGCTACGACATTCCATAGCTGTCGATACGTCCTGAGGCACCTAAATTTCAGCAAAGCAATGGCCGTAGCTCCGGCAATCCTCCGGCCAACTCTCCTTCCCTTCTTCCTCATCATCATCGTCATCAACACAACCGGTTTTGCTGTTACGTATGCCGTGTCAGAAGCTGAAGCTTTGTTAAGTCTCAAAAGCTCATTCTCCAATTCTCAATCTTTGGGTAGTTGGGTGCCTAACTCTCTACCGTGTACTGAAGGTGATCAATGGGAAGGCGTTGTCTGCTACAACGGATTAGTCACGGGGCTTCGCCTTGGTGGAATGGGGTTATTAGGGGAAATAGACGTTGATGCATTGCTTGAACTCAAGGGTCTTAGAACTATCAGCCTCGTGAACAATTCTTTCTCAGGTTCCATCCCACAACTTAATAGAATAGGCTTCTTGAAAGCCATGTATTTATCAGGGAATAAGTTTTCTGGGGCCATTCCCCTGGATTACTTTCAGAGGATGAGGTCTTTGAAGAAAGTGTGGCTATCGAATAACGAATTCACAGGCCAGATCCCATCATCGTTGGCTGAGGTCCCTCAGCTTGTTGAGTTACATCTAGAGAACAACCAGTTTAGTGGAAGCATTCCGAATCTAGAGAACCCATCATTGGCGGACCTCAATTTGTCCAACAACAAATTGGAAGGCGAAGTTCCGGCTGGGCTTCTGAGATTCAAGGAGAGCTCTTTTGCTGGGAATTCTGGTCTCTGCGGTGACAAGTTTGGCAAAACATGTGAAAAGGCAACAAAGCAGGCAATTCCTGTTGATGGACAAAACAATGCGAAAATAAGCAATAGTGTTGCCGGCAGTGTTCCTATGACGAATCATAGTAGGAGTAAGTCACTGCAGATTTTTGGCATTGTAGCAACGAGTTTAGTACTTATCTCGCTTGTGGTCTTCTTCGTCGTGAGATATAGGCGCAAGAAGGATGAGGATTTTGATAGGCTTGGGGAAGACGCTGCCACGGAAGAGTCGGTTCAGGTTCAGGTTACTGCGCCAGTGAAAAGGGAAGCGGAAACAATGAGAAAAGCATCATCCAGCAGAAGGGGATCTGGGCATGGTGGTAATAAAGGAGTTGGGGAACTTATGGTGTTGAATGATGAGAATGGTGTTTTTGGGTTGCTAGATTTGATGAAAGCAGCTGCTGAAGTTCTAGGAAATGGGGGATTTGGATCTTCTTACAAGGCTGTGATGGCTAATGGCGTGGCAGTGGTGGTGAAAAGGACGAGGGAGATGAATGCATTGGGAAAAGAGGCTTTCGATGCTGAGATGAAGAAGCTTGGAAAGTTAAAACATTGGAACATTTTGACCCCTTTAGCTTATCATTACAGAAAAGATGAGAAGCTGCTTATCTCTGAATACGTTCCCAGGGGCAGTCTATTGTTTGTGCTGCATGGTAAGACTCTTCCTCCCAACTTTTGTCGGATAGTTATGCTAAGTGTTAAGTGTACACATATATGGCGTTCACCAACAACACATCTATCTGTCAATAAATATTTCTAAAAAATTAACGGATCTAATGAATATACGTTTTTATACATAGAAGTAAAATATAATGTTACTTGCGTTGTATTAACTTGAAAAAAGTAATGTCGCATTCTTTTTCTCGCTTTTTCACTCACTTTAAAATGAGTATATTCACATTCTCTTATAAATAAACATTAAAAAAACATATAAATAAATATCACAAAATAAATAAACAAACATTATCAAACACAGAATAAACGTTATACTCTCTTTGTTATTCCTCTTAACTCTCTCTCGTAAACAAACATTACACCATAAATAAATAAACATTATACACATAAATAAAGATTACAAAACTCATAAACAAATATTACAACATGCAGAAACAAACATTACACCACGCAAAAAATGACGAATTAAACAAACATTACAACACTCATAAACAAACGGTACATGTATAAACAAACATACACTATACATAAACAAACAATACAAAACACATAAACAAACATTACACTATACGTAAACAAACATTATCACACAAAAACAAAGAATTAAACAAATATTATAATACTCATAAACAAACATTAATTACAACAGATATAAATAAACATTACATCACATCGACCATTACACCACAAAGAAACAAACATTACAACACTAAAATAACTAAACATTATAACATACATAAACAAACATTACAACACATTAAAACAAACATTACACCAAACAAAAAGTAAAAAAAACAAACACTAACACTCATGAACAAACACTACAACACGCATAAACAAACATTGCCTCACTCCAAAAAATTACAAAACATAGATAACAACTTAGATTAGGGAAGAATGCCATCGTCTATATTCTCCATAACATCTTAAGAAAAAGAAAAAAAAATGAATACGAACAAAAAAAAGAAGCAAAAACGAATAAAAAAATGAGAGGAAAAAAAGGAACAAGAAAAGAGTAAGAGAAGAAGAAAAGGTGAAAAATGAAAAATAATGGAGGTTACAAGTGAAAAAATTGAAAGAAAAAAAAATGAAGCCAAAGTGTGGATACAGAGAGAAAAACAAAAGAAGAAGAATAGGAGAAGAAGAGTGTGAAAGTGAGGGAGAGTGACGGGAGAGAGAGAAAAAATTCACATTTAATGTAGAAAAATTTCCATAATAAAACATAAAAAATATCAGATTGTTCAATGAACTAATTTAAAAATTATTCCCAAAAATAAATTAATTTTCTTATAAAATGAGTCGATTTAAGACAACTTTCTCATAATCTCATAATAATAATATTATTATTATTATTATTTATTTTTTCTTTGAAATCGATTCAAATCGACTTTTAATTTTTTTATAAAATTCAAGTCGATTTAAATCGACTTCAAGGTACATCCATATGCTTTTTTAATTTTATTATGTAGATGTATATACATGCATATCCATGTACATAATACATAATGTATATAAAATATGGTGAGTAGACATTTTAGTGTATTATAATTGTGAGGAAAAAAAATTACACAAAACGAAATTACCTTTTTTCCTCACTAATTTCCCCCTCTAACTCACACAAAAAACTTTAACTTTGTTACACAGTATAAATGAGTATGTAACTCTATTTATAGATTTGATTTTGGACATAATACTAACCCCTCACCATAGATAAATATGTACAAAAATTATCTATGAATCAACTTCAAAAATTAAAAAAAAAAAACATAAAAAAGTCAATCTATGAATCAATTTAAATTGACTCTTTTTATAAGAAAATTGGTTTATTTTGGGAAACAAATTTTAAATTGGTTCATTTAAAGAATAAGATCTTTTTGATGTTTTATTATGAGAATTTTTTCTTTAATGTGGTTAGATGTAGTTGTACACTTTTTTTTTTTGCACGGATAACATTTCTCATTTGAATAATCTAGAAAGTGATGCTATTTGTACAAGAATGCTACATGTACAACAAAATGCACACCAACAATCATACCATGCTTATATTTTCTCTATGGTAGAACCCATATTTTTGTGAGAGAGTTGTATAATTGTTGCCCACATTTTATTGTATAAATAACATTCTTGTAATTGTACAACAACCTTAGTGTAGACATAAGATTAGTGTGAAAATAACATTTTTGTAATCTAAATTCATGAGCAACTAACCGCCATACTCACAAAAGTTGTGAGATCTATCATGAGAAAAAAAAAATAAATATGAAGGACTTCACACCTTTGTAAGCATGGTGTCTAATTGTCCTTGACTGAGTTCAAATATATTTTTTTTTTCCCAAAATTTTCATTGACGCGTTCATAGGACCAGTAAAAGGAATAGAAAAGGAAAGGAAATTGTCTGATACAATAATATTAACGACCGATGATGCAAATTGATAATAATAAAACCATAGCTTTTTTATAAAGATTGTTTTTTCGATAATTCGGAAGTGTTCAAATAGAGAACACGAAGCTACCCAACAACATACCAGCACAAATAGTAACCCTAATCTCCCCTCCCTTCCTCTTTAGAACCAGTCGTGAATAAGACTTAGCGCCTTGACGCCACTCTAAAATCAAATACTTTACTCAAATTCTTTATCCAAATTTGGGTTCCCTTTTTGGAATCCCCTCTACTCTTGGATTCCTCAAACTCTTGGGAGCCCCACTCTTCAGCTCCTACTCTTGATAACCCATTCAATGTTCCGCAATTAAAGCCTTATCGAGAAGGGACAGACTACGGAGCCACAAAGTAGAGTCATGCTTAGAGATAACATATAGAACAAAAGAAGCTCAAGATATGAAGACACTAACAGTAATAGGGTTCACTTTTTTATCCGAAGATTGTCATTCATGTCACGTCTTTCACCTAATTTTTTAAGTTTAGTATTTTTCTTTCTAATATTTTTGAAAAATATAACTAAATAAAAGTGATGTTTAAGTGACAAAGATAAAAGATCTATCATTATAATAATACAAGTATGATTTATTCTCAGTTTACGATTAAAAAAAAACTACCGTCATTCAATTAGTATTCCATGTTTACACTGCGTATAGGTGACAGGGGACCATCTCACGCTGAACTGGATTGGCCTGCTCGTTTGAAGATTGTAAGAGGAATTGCTGAAGGGATGCGTTATCTTCACACAGAACTTGCTTCCTCTGATGTACCCCACGGGAATCTCAAGTCCAGCAATGTTCTCCTCGGACCAGACTATGAGCCACTTCTTGTAGACTACGGGTTTAGCCATCTAGTTAATCCTTCCATCGCACCACAAGCTCTATTTGCTTATAGGTCTCCGGAAGCAGCACAAGGCAAAGTTTCACATAGTTCTGATGTTTACTGTCTCGGGATTGTCATACTTGAGATACTTACTGGAAAATTCCCTTCTCAGTATCTTAGCAACGGCAAGGGTGGAACTGATGTAGTGGAATGGGTTACATCAGCGATTTCTGAAGGAAGAGAATCAGAACTGCTTGATCCTGAAATTGGGAGCTCAAAGGATTCACTAGGTGAAATGGTGCATCTCCTCCACATTGGCGCTGCTTGCACTGAGAGCAACACTCAACAACGAATAAACATGGTGGAAATAATTAGAAGGATAGAGGAAATAAAAACAGAGCGTGGCCAAGATTCTAGAACAATAGAGGTCCTACCATCTCTTAGAGATGGGTATGCAGACTCTTATGTATCGCAAAATCAAGGACAAGGTGAGGAATCCATGAGGAGACATGGATCAGACAGCTTTGGAAGCCAGGAATATTTTGAATTTGGCCCTTCCTAATTACAGTAGGTGACGATTCTCGATCGGGTAGATAAATTTTCTGACTTCATCCAAAAAAATGTATGTGTCGTGTGTATCGTCTGTGCAGGCGCTGTGTAAGCAAACATGGTAATTAGTGAAAGCCATTTGTTACATGTAATTTGACACATACATTCTCAGAGTTTGAACTTCTAGATTAGGGACGTGTAAATTTTATGTGACCCAAAGTTTCGTTTATATAATATACGATTAACGAAATTTATTTACAAAAGTGTGAAATCTACTTGTGATTTTTTGTGTGATTATTTATTTAGGTCATCAAATACCACAACTTCTAAGAGTGATATCTAAACTATAGCTCAACGCTATGTAAATGCTTTAGAAATTCTTTTTTACTCTTTTTTTTCTTCTTCTTATGAGTAACTATTTTAATTTGAAGTCACTGATATTTTACCTGTCTGACTCTTACTATAACACTCCCTCCCCCAAAAGTTTCTTTCGTTCCATCACCTCTATTTTTGCGTTGCAGAAGCGAATTTTTATATTATGCGCGGAAAAGTACTAAAATTAAATGTAATTAGGCCATATAACAAAACTATTAGATAAAATCAATTTGAAAAATAAATCAATCATACTTGTTTATATAATTTATTTTTGAATGAAGTATGTGCTAGAAATAAGTTTGTATTATGAAGAAAATGTTTAATCCTGCTGCTTGTTGTGCACCTCATCTCTACAAATGTAACTAATATACTTTTTTTATATTGATATATTTTTATATAAATTCATGTTAACATAAATAAATATATTTAAATACATGACATTAAAATATATTCAGTTAAATAATATATATATATATATATATATATATATTACATTTTAACAATGGTACAAATCAACATGTGCGATGCAGATGTTTCGTATAACCCATTTTTATTATTATAATTTATAACTAAACAATTCTATGGAAAAAAATCCATGGAAGGATCATTGTCTTAAATAAGATTTTAATCAAACATATGACATAAATTTTAAAGACCATATAAAATTAACCATTTCATATTTCTTCGAGTATTATATCAATGATATTTTTAATAATGCTTAAAGTATAAAATTTAATCTAGTAGATAGATAAAATCTAATAAACTGAAAACAATTATAAGATAGATAAATCATTACTCGTGTCAAATAAATTGAAAAAAATTGCATTTCTCTTCATCATATCGTATGGAAAGAAAAAAAAAGAATGCCTTGCTAGTCATTGCATTTGTAATATACTTGTCATAACAAGTATAATGTCTTGATTTACATCTACCTATTTATAATATATTAATTCCTGATACACTTTATGTAGCATTATCACATCATCTAATTTGATGAACTGTCATATTTATAACCCTCCTCTTCTTCATTTTTTTGTTGTACAACATTGTTCATCTAAATGGTTATTCTAACTTAATGGATTTAAAGAAGGCCCAAAACGCAATAGCCCACCTACAAATCTCACAAATATCAAACAAACTAAAAACAAGTACATGCCAAATCAAAATGACATAGCTACAAAAACATTATGAGGGGAAGCTGATGTGGAGCCAGTTTTTGTGTGGCAATGTCAACTAGTTGGGATCAATGACAACTTTTGGTGGATGGCGAGCAAGAATGCGAGCTGATTCTCTGACGTAATGCTTGCTTCTTTTCCTTCTTCCACCTCTCCAAATCCCTAACCGTGAAATTTGCCCCCACCCTCATCCTTGGCCATTGTTACTATTCTCTGATGATATCTTTTCAGGTAAGTGTTTTCTCTATTCAATGCATAGTGGTGTGCGTGGAACATTATTAAGCCAAATTTTTTGTGCAATTTCTACATTAGGTTTAATCTTCATAAGTGTTAAGCATCTTGAGATAAGGTGAAGGGACAACAACAAAATTGAAGAGAATAAGAGAGAACATAAAATAACATGTATTACTGATGAAGTTGTTGCGTAGGACTACAATATATGGGTGCCTACTTATAGGTTGAAAATAGAATCAAGACTTGTTATGGATTGGGCCCTAAAGGCCCATCCCGGAACTCATACTCGGAACCCATACCCTGGGTCCACGGATCTACTCGATCCAAACAATTTCCCCCATAAACAATCAGAGAGATCCACGGACCGTGATGCTCTCCCCCGGCCAACATTATAACATCCCACTTTTTCCTTAAAAAGGATTTCACATGATAAATACATATACTAACCAATTATTTAGACTGGAAAATTAAATCACTAATTTTATTTTCTAAAAATACCAGTCAAAATAATGGTTTAGCGATCTTGTGGGAATTCGCAAGATCCAGACCGATTTTCGGTCGTTGCCGGAATTTCATCACGTATCGAAGGTATCCGTAAAACATACTTTTACGAAAGTAAATTTATAAATACCTTGGATTAACTTAAATATTAGAAAAATTACTAGATAAAGATTGTATGTTCAGAAAATTTTTAGGATACTTGTACATGAAAAGTTAACGAACAAAAATGATCAAACACGATCGGAAACACACATAGAGAATTAACGCACACATACACATGGCATAACACACAAGCACATATACGGACAGTGCAAACACACACTTAGCAAGTCAACAAGTCAATGTTAATCTTCTTCCATAAAGCATGATGATTCATGCCATGAGTCACCATTAATTTCATTTCTTTTTCCTTTAAATTTTGGTCAACATTTGGGCCCAAAACACATGGATATGAGTCTATATAAGGCCACCCATCTTGCTCAAAAAATTCAGCCAAGATCTTTCTCTTGAACACGTCCATATCACGTACTTATTCGTTACTTTCACGTAACGAAGAAACCAAGCCTCACTACACAGCCTCACTACGACTTTTCCATAATTTCCTCATCACTTTCTCTTGCAATTTCCTCAAAAATGAGTCCTCAACTCGAGTTCTCTCAAGTTTTCTATCAAGAAAAAGTGATCGAAAGCTTTGGAGACACCAAGGCTTCTAGGAACTTCCGCTTGAAGAATCACTCCTCACTGCAGAACCTTTCTACAAGTGGGTTTCCGACAAACCATTATCTAAGTGGCATATGAAACACCCTAGCTAACTGCTTATGCTATAGTCATGAGCGATGCTTACTAGGTTGTTATCTGCTTTGGTTGGGTTACTTTTAGCCCTACTTTTAACTTTGAAAATATTTCTTAGTTAGAAAATATGGACCATTTTGAAACTTTATCTTTATATATAAAGTAGGAGCCGCGCGTCAGATAGAATTTATAAGACAAACGATAAAGTACTATGCTTAACGGATAATTATTCATCGTAACAACATCAAAGTAATAAACAAGCAAGTGGTCCATCACATATACTCATAATAATTTACATAAGCTGTATTAGATTCTGTACACACATAGTTTGGTACTGTAATTACACCATTCCACAATCCTATCTTAAGGGTTAATAGGAATATGTCTTCTTTAACCCTTTCTAACTTCTTCGTGACTATTCTTCTCGCACTTGCCTGCTCTACGCGTCGGTCCAGTACTATGCCTTCCTTTGTTCGATGTCAGTCCCTGGAGTCATAAACGAGTAGGGTGAAAACGCTGCGTTCTCAGTGGGAAACCTTGGTTATGGGAGTCTTATTATCTCCTTTATGATACAAGCCGCTCAGGGATCTTTAGGTGTCATAGTTATACTACATCCCTACTAGTTATTAATATCCATGCTAGTCCTGAGTAGCTATAAATATTACTAGGTGACCAGGGGAATCTAGTCTTTCTGTAACAGCCCGATTTTTCCCTTCACCAAGATTTCGCATAATAAATAAGTGAGAATACATTAATAAGAAAAGATAAAATAAAATAAAATAAAAATTCAAGTATTAATTTTAATCTCTGTAATATTAGCTAAAAATAATGATTTTGCGATCTCGTGGCGTCCTGTGACGTTCGGGTCGATATTAGGTTATTATTAAAATTTAATCATGACTCAAAGGAGTCTGTAAAATACACTAATATGAAAATAAATTCGAGAATATCTCGACAATGATTTAAATATTAATAAGAAAAATTAGAAGGTCACAACGGTATGTCCGAAATATTTTTAGGACTTCCGGACATAAATAGTTAATGAGAAAATACGACCAAAAACACACATAGAAAATGAAAACATGGATGACCAAGGGCCACAAATCTCACACGGCAGCCACCCTCACCCACGAAACACATACATGTAACATCCCGATTTTTTTCCTTAGAGAAATAATCGTAAACATAAATATTTAATTAATTTTCTAATCATGATTAGGGAATTAAAATGGGAAACTAATAGGTAGAATATCCCTAGGAAATAAGACGTGTCGCGACAGGAAGTTCGGCAGACAACCGGACAGTCGTTGTTCGCCGATGAAATTTTCTGGCGCACAAAGGGTGTCCGCAAAAATAATCCCCCGGGAAAAAAAAACTCACAAACACTTTTAAATATTAATACCCTTAGGTAGGGGGAAATTGGAGGATCGCGACGGTATAAACGGAATATTTTTCGGACGACCGTGCGCGACGCACCGAGACTGCGAGCGATAAAACACGAGCGAACCGAAACTGGGAGAAAATGAAATTTCAGCAGCTGACCAAGAGGGGGAGGGCTGCACGGTCTAATGGTGATTTTGTCCAATCCCCTAAATCATGCTTCCAAATTCCCATCACCTTACTTGCCTTACACACTTCACCAAATCCCATCACATGGCCATACCTATGCCCATGCTTTCTACTATTCATCACTTTTTCTAAATCCTAAAATTCAATTAATTTCCCTCACCCTCAGCCCTTAAAACCGAGACCTCACTCTCCCAAAGCCAATCCTCTTCTTCACTCCCCTGACGCCTTGCATTCTTCTCTCCACACGGTTTCTAAAGCTTTTCTCCCATCCCACTACACTTTGCCTATAGACTACACTTCCATAAGCCAAGCAAACCGTGCTAGAAACAATTGCTCTTAAAGCTTTGCTTCATTTTTCTCTAAACACAGCCCTCAAGTCTCCTCATCTCTGTTCATTTCCTTCTATCCGAAATCGGGAGGGGACAACCCCATCACCCTCCACCTTGCTCACGAACTTGTCATCTTGGGGAAGGGAGGAGCTCAAGCTTTGGAGACAACAAGGCTTGTGGGACTTCACTCCATGCTTCCCTCACCACCACCAGGTTCTTTTACAGGTGGGTAAGTATGGCTTACTCACCTATTTGGTGGTTATGTTTGCTTATGTGTGTGTATGTATGTTTCTCTGTACGTATGATTATGTATGCTAGAGCTCATGCTAGGATTTAGGAGTGATTCTGAAGGGTCCTGTGACCTAGATTATATAGGTTTTGATAGTTAGAATATGTGTGAAAAACTCAAGGAGCATCCATGAGCAAAGTGGGAAGAAAAGCAAGAAAAACAAAGAAAACAGAGTCTGGTTCGTCAGGTATTGCGGGGTGGTTCCGCGGAGAGTAACCGAGAGCAGTCTAGAGTTGTTGAGCAGCACCTGGGATGGTGCTGAGTGATTTCGCGGAGACAGACTGAGAGCAGACTAGTGAGTTGCTGAGTGGGTTCCGCGGAGGATCCCTGGAGTGCAGTGCTGAGTGGGTTCCGCGTAGGACCCCTGAAGTGCTGAGAGGGTTACGTAAAGTGCTGAGTGGGTTCCACGGAGGATCACCGGAATGCTGAGAGGGTTACGTGAAGAGTTCTGAGTGGTTTCCGCAGAGGTTCATGCATTATGATTATTTAAAGTAATATGTATGACTGAAATATGTGAACTATGTGATGAAGTATGTTCATGCATTATGATTATTTAAAGTAATATGTTAGCATGCCATGCATCATGATAAGGTACAATGAGAGGACTAGAAGTTAATCAGGTAATGAGTAAAGATTATAATGGAAATGAACCTTAGGGAACAAGTCATATCAAATTATGTGCGGAAGAAGAGAAGAAAGAAGAAATGTTATGAGAAAGTTAAGATGAGAATACAAAGAAATGCTATGAGGAAGCTAAGATGATAATATGCTGAAATGATATGAGGACGAAAGAAAAGAGGAAAGAATACGAGAAAGAGAAAGAAAAGTTTATATGCTGAAAGAAGATGAGAAAGAGAAAGAAAAGATGATATGCTGAAAGAATATAAGAAAGAGAAAGAAAAGCTGATGTGCTGTCGGTAGGTGGCTGGCAGCGGGTTCACTCTTCTGTCGGTAGGTGGCTGGCAGGAGAGGTGAATTGATTAGCACAACCCTTCTTTCGGTAGGTAGCTAGCAGGATGCAGGGTCACTTCCCTGTCTGCAGGTGGATGGCAGGGAAGGGGACGATGGTTGTTGTCGGTAGGAAGCTGGCAACGGATTCACATAGATGAATCAAATATGATTATGCTGATAAGTGTTGTCGGTAGGTAGCTGGCAACGGATTCACAAAGATGAATCAAATAAAGAAAATAATATGAAAGTTTGAAAACAAGAGAAAAGTATGAAAGAGTAAAGTATAAGAGAAAGAAAGAATTATAGTATGTGATGTATGCTTGAATGTATGTATGTATGCAATGTATGTAATAAGGTATGTATGGAAGTATGAACAAGTAAGAAGATGAGTAAATAAGTAAGAAGATAAATGAATATGAAGAAGATAAGTAAATATGATGTTAGTACTGTCAAGAGAACGCTCGAGATGGCTATGTATGTATAAGCGAATGAAAGTAACAAGCACGAGAACTTAGTAAGAAAGATTAGTTTCCCCCTATCACCTAGTAATGTAGATAAAGCTGTTCAGGACTTTAGGCCAGATCATAATCAGTAGGAATGTTAGTATGCATGTTCACTTAGAAACACCTGAGCGGCGGAATCATAATTGAGTAGAAAAATAAAGAACGATCCCCAAGGTTACCCACTGAGGACCCAAGGTTCTCACCCCCACTCCTTTATGATTCTAGGATGGCATGACATGAACTCCGAGACGGAGCCGGTATCGGAAGACATGCAGAGATACGGACGTCAGAGGATTCCGAGGAAGCGACGGACAAAGACTTTTGTTTTATGTTTTAGATTAGCTTAAGGGATTAGGTGCTCCCTTAGCTCATATGGAAATGTATTATGGCTTGTATACTTGATTTTATAATTATGTATTATTATTTGACTGTGCAACTATGTGATGGACCGAATACTTGTATGTTTATGTATTTCTCTTGTAAGATCTCTAACACTGCCACTCTGTAATTAATTATTGCTTAAGTCCATTGGGACTCTATCGTTTGTATCTTTATATGCTATCTTAATCACGCACGGCTTCTACTTTATAAAATGATAATGCACACGAATGATTTTCAAAATGGTCCATATTTTCAAGTAAGAAATATTTGCCAAGCTAAAAGTAAGGACTAGAAGTAACCCCACCAAAGCTGAAAACAACCTAGTGAACTTTGTTTACTACGTACAAGTAAACAGTTAGCTAGGGTGTTTCAATACACACCAAAGCCTTATTCATTGCTTTATGCTAACCAAAGGTCATCCAAGCTCATCCAAAGCACCACCGAATCCATCTTTGCCTTTATGGTATTATTCTATTTTCACACACCTAACTAAGGCAAATAGCAAGTAGTAGCCATGAGTTGCCTTTCTCTTCACTTGGAGAAATAAAAACCTAAGCTTCCATAACATCTAGCTCCGTCCTTCTTATTTCAAGGGTTTTACTTCTTGGCAAGAACTCAAACAATCAAGCTTAATTTCATCCTTCTTCCACCACCAAGCAGCTCTTTAGGATGTGGGTAGCTCTAGTTCCTCACCTCTTTGATGGTGGATGATTGTTTATGTGATTATGTGTGTATGTGATTCTTTGAATATATGATTAAGTATGTTAGAAACTATGCTAGGGCTTAGGAAGATGATTCTGAAGGGTCTTGTGACCTGGACTAGATAGGATTATTATGTGTGGAATATGTGTAAAAGCTCAAGAAGGATCCATGGGAGAAAGGGGAAAGAAAGGAGAGAAAACGATGCATTCTGTTTTCAGCTTCGCCCAGTTACCACTGAACGGCCCCAGGCGCCGCTGAGCGGAATGCATCAATATTTTTCAAACGTGAACTCCAGAGCGCTGAGCGGATGGCAGTTACTGTTGAGCGGTCTGAAGCTCACCGCGGATAAGGATAAGGATGGGAAGATATTTTTCTTAAAGGATAAGGCTGAAAAGATATTTTTGAACACGTGTCATACCGCTGAGCAATGAGGCTCTTACCGCTGAGCGATAAGACTCTTACCGCTGAGCGGGAATGCTTTAAACGCTGAGCGCGAGGAGCTCAGAGCGCTGAGCGGACAATAGTTTCCGCTGAGCGGCCTGAGACTAGAATGTCTTATGGAATCCATCTTGAGGCACATAGTCTAACACTCAATGTCAAAACTATGATTGGTAACTGAAATATGTGTAGTATGTACATTCCATGCATTTTATATGGAAAGTTAAAGAACTAGAAGTAATGATGAGATAAGTAAAGATTACAAAATGAACAATAGAAGCAAGTCATCTCATGCTGTAGGTACTGAAAGGAAATAAAGTCTGAAATGCTGGTGAAAATTCTGAGGCCGTGATCACGAGATGCCAAATAATGATCCCACTTCAGGAGGTCAAAGAGGCATCCTGAATGTGGAAGCCCGTGGTGTTAATATGGCATACCTGGAGGTGTGTGGTTACCACGCCTAGCATTATCGAAAGGGGGCAAGCTAAGGTGGGGGTACAATATCCGCCCACTACCGAGGGGTCCGTAGAGGGCACACGGTAGGTGGAAGCCCACCGCAGGGGTCGAAAAAGGGCAACCTGGAGGTGCGAGGTTATTCCGTCATACTAGTGTCAAAAGAGGTCACTATTATGGTGGGAATAACATACATTCCAAAAGCATGTTCATTCTGTTATGCATGAATATCAAGCATGTTCATTCTGTTATGCATGAGTATATGTAATGTATGATTCTGCTGTTATGTAAGTACCGTCAAGAGAACGCTCGAGACGGCTACGTATGTACACGTAATGTTAATAAGCACGAGAACTTAGTAAACAAGAGTAGTTCCCTTATCACTTAGTAATATAGATAAAGCCGTTCAGAACTTAGGCCAGATAATAATCAGTAGAATGTTTAGTATGCATGTTCACTTAGAAATCTCTGAGCGGCCTGAAGTCCGACCTAATATGATCCGAGACTCAGGAACTAAAGTTATTTCCACTGAGAACCTACCGTTCTCACTCCCACTGCCTTATGACTTCAGGTACTGATGATGATTCATATTTTGAGGATGCTGACGAGCCGCCAGCAGAGCCATGAGCGGTTATGACAGGATATGGACTTAGAGATAGCTGGATGTCCGGATTTTTGCCAAGGGCATACTGAGTAGTATTCCAGTAGCCCTTGCATTTTGATATTATGTATTTTGGATTATGTATATGGTATTTTGGCTGATGTACATGTTATTTGTATCTTACTTATTGTATATACAACTATGTGACTGTTATGATGGACCCAATGGGTGTACATGGTATGCTTTACTATTATTCGAATGCTATCAGCTAAGCCCAAAGGCTTTACTGCTTGTTATATTTTTCTTTCCGACGCATGGCTCTATTTTAGTAATTAATCAATGCAGATGAAAAGTTTAAAATGGGTCCCTATTTTCTTAAGCAACTATTTTCGAAAGATACCAATGGACTAAGGTATTCCCATCGGGTAGAAAACAACCTAGTGAGCATTGTTTACTATGTACGGGTAAACAGTTAGCTAGGGTGTTTCACTTTCCATACTAGGTCTTCTATTCTCTTTCCTACCTCTTAGAGAACAAGTTCTCATTATAACATACTTCACATACATCAAGCAGTCTCATTCATACATACCTCATACATTATTCATCATTCATCATTCATCACTCATTTATCATTCATCATATCCTAGGACTGTCCACACGCGATGTATTGTGCACCCTAGGACCGTCCACAGATGATGTATTATGCACCCTAGGACCGTCCACACGCGATGCATTATGCACCCCAGGACTGCCGTCCACACGCGATGCCATCTACACCTTAGGACTGCCATCCACATGCAATGCCATCTACACCCTAGGACTGCCGTCCACACGCGATGCCCTCTACACCCTAAGACTACTGTCTGCCGTTCAATACCCCATAAAACATCAACACATATATGGTTATATATATCATTCATCCATTATCATTTTCTCATAAGCATAAGAGACATACTTTTACCTGCTAAAATATAACATAGCATATATGATAAACACAACTCAATAATCTCATGAATACCTTTTCTAACTTTCATCATCGAATTCAACACATATAAGGAACCTATTTTCATGCTCAAACATTTCTTAAACATAAACAAACATATATCCGGCAATTATTCCAATAATCACAAAGCATGCATTAGCTTTCTATCAGAATTTAGTAATAAAAAATCGGAGAGGTTCAAGACCTTACCCCAAGGTTTTTGATAGTCCTAAGATCATTTTTCATACTTGAAAATTCTGGTTTTGACCCCAAAATCACGAAATGGCTGTTTTACCTTTTCCCCCCAAAATGTTGTTTTTCTCCCGTAAAACTATGTCTCCTTTGGAATTTTAGTTCTCAAAACCCTAATGGACTCAAGACTTGGCCTTAAGGTTTTGGATATTTCTAAACCCATATTTTCTGAAAATCAACCCAGTTTTCAGTCCCAAAACTCAAAATTCCCATTTTGGCCTTGTTACTCGAAAACATAGTTTTCTATCTGTTTGCTGAGAAAATAAAAAACGTGGTTATGTTCCTATTTCCAACTTAGGCTTTCCAAAATCCTGACAGAGTCACAGATAGCACCAGCAGTTCCAGACAAATATCAATAACACATATATACAGTTGTAACATCCCAAATTTTCCCCTTATAAATATTTTGCGAAAATCCGTAATTTTGCCTAATTAAAGGCATAATTAGGACGATTATTTGGACTCGAAAAATTATTTAGAAAATTAATCGCCTCCAAACGCCAGTCAAATAATTGTTTCTCAATCTCGCAGAGCACCGCGAGGCCCGTGTTAAATTTCGTCAAAAATCGGAATCCCGGTAGGCACCTATGGTATCTGTGAAAATTACCCTCCACGTAATTTATTCGCGAATATCTTAATTTGACATACCACTACGACTGGGAAAATTAGTAGATCGCGAACATGTGTTCGAAATATTTTTAAAATATTCCTACACGAGCGATTAACGATCAAACGTGATCGAAACTGACCCGGGAGCCCTGAAGCTTATCCATCAATGAGATATTTTCATAAAATAATAATATAATATTATAATTATAATTAAATTAAAAAGGAAAAAAATAAAAGAAAATAGAAACAGAAGCAGGGCTCTGGGCTATAAATACCCGAGCCCCTGCTGCTTCACTTCACCAAATTTCTTTCATTTTCACATACCGCCGGTTCTGTTCGTGCACATCGCGGTTATGCTGCCGGACTCCAGAAAAATAGGGGGAACATACCTACGCGAATAGGACATTTTCCTTATCACTTATACCGATCCCGAATTTTGTTTTGAGGTGGGTAACCCTATGCCCACTGTCTATGTGGATATTTATGTTATTTTATGTGCTTATGTCTGAGAAACTGATTTGGTAAATTTCTTGGGAAAAATATAGAGAATAAGTTGTGAAAGGGGTTTCGAGTAGTTTTGAGGTTAGAAAAGTATAACTGTATCGGTTGGAACATAAGGAAAGTATATATAAGTTTTCAATGCTGCCACTGGAGAAAATATGAGCAAAACAGCGTTTCGGAGAAGGTTTTCGCAAGCTCATTCTAATGCGCTACCACTAGGATTTGAATGAGCCTAAAAATTACGCGTTTTGGCACTTTTTGAGCAGTTCATTCGAATGAACTGATGCTCATTCGAATGACAATGCTAAAATCATAAACCAGGAGCGAATTTTTAGTGTCGTTCGAATTACTCGGCTAGTCCTTCGAATGACAACTATAGGACTTGAGATTTTAGCTTTTCTACATGTTCCAACAAGTATAGAAACTTAGATCATTGTATAGGATTATAATTGTTGATGTATGATGTATATGACTTTATGACTTGCTAGAGGCATTAGCCAACATGATATGTATATGGTATTATGACATACCACGTGGATAAGATGACATGATAGGCATACGACACGAACATGACATCTTGCATTCAAACATGATATGGAGGACGCCGCCATGGGGCGAGCAGATTTCAAGCATTTACATGATATGGAGGACGCCGCCATGGGGCGAGCAGATTTCCTCAAGCATTTACATGATACAGAGGACGCCGCCATAGGCGAGTGGATTTCCTCAGGCATGCAAGATGCCACACAGGCATAAGGACATGACATGACATGTACACGACACGGAGGACGCTGCCTGTAACATCCCGAACTTTCCCTTATAAGAATTTCGCTTAAATTCTAATTTTTCGGGTTAACTACAAGCACATTAGAGGAAGTTATTGGACTGGGAAAATTATTTAGAACATTAATTGCTTCCAGATACCAGTCGAAATAATTGTTTCATGGTCTTGCGGGATGCCGCAAGGTCCGTGCTAATTTTTACCCAAATCTAAAAATCTCGTCAGGTCCTAAAGGTACCCGTAAAATATACTCTCATAGGAGAGATATTCACGAATACCTTACCCTGACATCCCACTAGGACCAGGAAGATTAGTAGGCCGCGGATACGTGTTTGGAATATTCTTAGGGTATCCGTACGAGTGCGGAAAATGATTAGTAGACATTCTCATAAACTCGTAATATAATATTTTACAAAAATTAAACATAATAATAATTATATTAAAACAAGTGAAATAATAAAAGAAAAAGAAAAGGAGAGTGGAAGCAGGGGGACGGACCCTTGCTTATAAAAGGTCCCCCCAAGTTACTTTAGCATAAAGAAAAATTGAAAGTTCAAAAGAGAGTCATCGTGCCGGTACCGTTCCAGCACATCGTGGTTGCGTTACCGAGCCTAGGAAAAATAGGAAGAGCACGCCCGAGTGACGAGGATAATTCCCTCCCCCCAGATAACCGACCAGAACGAACATAGGAAGTGAGTAACTCTTAGCCCACTGTCTATGTGGTTTAATTTTTTAACTGTATATGTGCATGTATGTGTATCTGACTGTAGAACTGCTAAGTAGTATTTTGGGGGGATATAGGGTAAAAAGGGTTTTGCAAAAGATTGAGAAATGAAATGCATAATTGTACTGATTAGAACCCTAGGAACAGTGGAAATTGAGAACTGGAGTCTCGGGGAGGCAATTTTTTCAGCATTCATTCGAATACATGAGGTTTTCAGTCGAATGAAAGCCAAAATGAGCTTTCCTTCGAATGAATTCCCCGACAGTCGAATAAAAGAAAATGTCAGGATTTCAATCAAATGAATCCCCTAGTATTCGAATGAAAGAATGCTGCGGGATTCAGTCGAATGAAAACCCATTTCAATCGAATGAAAGAACTCTGAGGGATTTCATTCGAATGCCCCTCCAAGTATTCGAATGAAACCTAGCAGACATTGAGTATTAGAGCATGCATCATGAGGAATGGGTTATGCATAGGTGTTAGGACAATCCTAGAGAATTAGAGGTTAATCACCTAATGCATAAAGATAATAATGGAACCTAGGGAACACGTATATAGTTATATGCCAGGAAGCCCTCTCTTGGAAAAGTCTTACAGACAAGCCCCTCACCAGTTCACAAAGTTGGATTGGTTGATGTGTTACCTTGCATGTCCCCACAGTGAGGATTGGTTAACGAGTCAGTCTCCCAAGGGTGGATTGGTTCGAAGAGGTTAATGACACAAGGAAGGTAAATGATGGATAGAAAAAGGAGGAAGTAAAGGAAAAAGCGCTAACCCGGCCAGCCGGTATGCGTAAGGATAGAAAGCGGTAACCCGGCAATCCCGTATGCATAAGAAAATATGCACTAACCCGGCCAGCCGTTATATACCAAAGCAGAGAAGAAGGATGCTAACCCGACAAGCCGGTAAGCGTAAGAGGTTCCCAATACCCCTATGCACTATGTAATTATATATCTGTGATTGAATGAATGTCTGTATATGAGTTAATATGTATTTATAACTATTTGACATTATGTAACATCAAGGGAACGACCCAAGACGATTAGTATAATTGCAACCGTAATGCCAGGTTGACGAGCATGTACACTCAGTTAAGAAAGCTTAGTTCCTCCGTCACCTAGATAATCTTAGATAAAGCCGTTCAGGACTTTAGGCCAGATAATAATCAGTAGGATGTTAGTGTGCATGTTCAATTAGAAACACCTGAGTGGCCTGGTTCATAAGAGAGAAAAGAAAAAAACACCCCGATGCTAGGATAAACCACTGAGGACGCAAGTTCTTACCCCCACTCCTTTATGCTTCCAGGAGCGAACAATGACTATGCAAGATACGAGGAGTACCAAGGAGAGACACCCGCAGAGCCGTGAAGAGCCAAAGACTGACCGGATAGAGGACCTAGTTCGAGGACCCGATAGCTTTGTTTTATTTTGGGATACGTATTTTGGAGCTGTATATGTATGATATCTGTGTGTAAATTACTCTATTATCTTATTATGGATGCAACTAAGTGTAATGGACCATGTACCTGTTTATTATAAACCGCTTTTGGTGTGGATGCCTCGTGCAATAAGCTTATGCTCTACCGCTTGTGATATATGCTTATGTTCCTGTGCGGCTCATAGTTTGTATATGTATGCAAAAATTAAATAAGCTCAAAAATAAATGGTCCGTATTTTGCTGTATACCGTATTTTCAAAAAGAATAAAGGGCTATAGATAACCCCACCAATGAATCAACAACCTAGCGAGCGTTGCACATGACTCGAGCATGGGTAGTTAGCTAGGGTGTTGCACTGCTCCCAGGCAAGTGGAACCCTCAAGCATTCAATATGCCATACATGAACATGACACGTGCATGTGATACATACATGAAATATGAATATGCTATGACACGTGAATAGGAATGGTATGTATATGTGTGATAGGTGTATTTTGTACCCTATTTTATTATTCTATAATTGAACATTGTATACTAAAAATGTGTAATTTTAATGCTTAATTAATATGTTTTGCACATTATCCTCTTTTGTGAGAAATTTAGAAAAATGCAATTTTAAGCACTACTTTATCTTAGAATTTAATGTGTAGATTTCTTTTGTTCTTTTTTAGTTTTCTATTTTTATTGCAGAAAATAAATTGTCAAGAGGATCATTGAAGATTTGAAGGAGAGTTGATAAGATATAAATTTTGAAGAAGAGATTTTAAGAAAAGATTGAGACCAATAAATGCAAGATTAAATTCAAATTCAAAAAGATTTGGTCAAAGATTTGCTGAGGATTTTTAATGCTGACTTTGCCACGGATTTTATGCTAGGATGGAGATTGAATCTCAATTTGACCTCAACGACAAAGTTGTAGATCTATCTCTTAGCTTTAATTGGAGATTTTAATCACCTCAATCCGATATCTGTAGCCGAAGTTATCATGATTTTACTGACTGTTGTGCTAAAAGTGCGGAATTTACTCCCACTTTAAGCCAATCCTCTACAAATAGAGATCCTCTCTCAACAACTTATCGAGAACTTCATAATGAACCTCCACTTTTATTTTTTTGCACTTTTCTCTTTTATTTTATGCACTTTAGGTTTATGTTAGTAATGGTTAGTTCTTAGTTCTTCAAGGATTGTTGGAGCGCTCGCATTGACAACGCAAGCTCCCAACTATTTGCGAATTTCTTTCCTTCTCTTATTCAGGTTTTGTTATTTTAATTCTCCATTATTTTCCACTTTCTTATTAGTTTTATTTATTATGAGTTTTTATTCTCCATCCATGGAGGGGTAATTTTCTTAATATCTTGCATGCGGTAACTCTAGATTAGGATTACTTTGAGATCTTGTGCTTAATGTCTATTCATGGTTTGTTCTGCCTGTGATTAATAATATAGCGATTGCATGTTATTGGTTAGGGTTAATTCTAGATTGATAGATCTTGATGATTGTAGGATTTATTGATTTAGGATTTGGGAACTTTTTGGGGAACTAATTAGATTTAATTAGGTTGTGCAATTGGGACATAATTGATATGGGTTTTAAATGCTGAGATCTTAGTTTTAATTCCTGTATTAATAAATGCTTAGGGGATTGACGATCGTAGTCTAATAAGTGAATTGCGTATTAGTTAGAGATTTCAACTAATAAACAACATCCTTTCTTATGAATAATTAATTAGGAACCAATGACAATTGATCATTGATCTAGAAAAGCCGTATGTAGGATATTGTCTTTTATCATTGTTTATTTTTGTTTTAAGTTTCTTTTATTTTAAACGCAATCAATTCAAACCCCGATTTCGTTAAACTTTTAATTAGTTCTAATTGCTTCCTTGAAAGACGACCTAGGTTAGCCCCTTTACTACATTTTTGGGGTTAATTTAGTTTTATAAATTATTATTTGATTGTGCACTGAAATTAATGACGTTTTGGTGTGTGTCAATGTGCTAATGATATGTCAATATGATACGTAAGCACAATGATATGTTAGGTGCTATTTGAATATGAACATGATATGATATGGAGGAGGCTGCCTCCGGGCAAGTCAACCTCAGGCATAAATATGATATGTCTATGTGATACGGAGATATGATATATATATATATGCTACATGAACATGACGATATGTGTATGTGATATGTGCATGGAATATGTGGATGATTATGTATATAGAACATGTTCAGGATGTGTATGTGCAAAGGCAACGTCAAGGGACCACGATTCCATAAGACGACCTCTAGATAGGTCACGTGATACGAAGATAGCATGAAAATATAGAACACGATCTACGAGTATAGTCTAAGAGTATAGAGAATGCCCGGATGCTAAGGTTAGGTAAAAGAAAGTTAGAACCTAGATCACCTAGTAAATTAGATAAGGCCGCTCAGGACTAGAATGGATAATAACAAGTAGGGAGCTAGTGTAATGATGTCACATAGAGACCTCCTGAACGGCCTGGAGGATAACCGAGTAAATGAACAATAGGTAGTGCTGGGGAACCCCAGTGAGGACCAGGAGTTCTCACTGTAACATCCCGATTTTCTCCCTTATGAAGATGCCGCGAAAATTCACAATTAGGCCTAACAAAAGGCCCAATCAGAACGATTATTTGGACTGAGAAAATTATTCATAAAATTAATTACTTCCAAATGCCAGTCCAATGATGGTTTCTTGCTCTCGCAGGGTGCTGCGAGGTCTGTGCCCGTTTTCAGTCAATACGAAAATCCGGTTGGGAGCCAAAGGAATCTGTGAAGTATAGGCTGGCGGAAACAAGTTCCTGGATACTTCGTTTCGGTACACCACTCTGACCAGAAAGGTTCGTAGATCGCGGGTATGATGTGTTCAGAATAATTTTTCGGATATCCGTACACGGGTGAATGGTTCCCAAACGCGATCAAAAGTGACAGAACCTTAACTGGAGGCTAGGATATTTAGAAATATTTATAATAAAATAATAATATAATAATAAAATAAATTAATTAATAGTTAAATAAATAAACAGCAGGGGTACGGTTATAAAAAGGCCCCCTGGGTGAAAAATTTATATATTTTCACTTCCTTCCGTTTTTCCCCATTTCTAGTTCCGTTCCTGCACATCGCGGAAGCGCTGCCGGACTTCAAGAAAATTCCCGGAGCACGCCATGGTGAAGAGAAAAATCGCCACAGCAAGGCTACCGAAGCTGAATCGCTGTTTAAAGTGGGTAATCCTAAGACCACTGTCTATGTGGTTTAATTTTTACCTGTATATGTGCTTATCTGTGTATCTGACTATAGAACTGTTAAGTAGTATTTCGGGGGGATACAGGGTAAAAAGGGTTTTGTGAACGATTGAGGAATGAAACGCATAACTGTACTACTTGGAACCCTAGGAACAGTGGAAATTGAGAACTGGAGTCTCGGGGAGGCGATTTTTTAAGCCATCATTCGAATACGCCAGGAATTCAGTCGAATGAAAGCCAAAATGAGCTTTCCTTCAAATCAATTCCACTGCAGTCGAATGAGGGCGAATTTTTAGGATTTCAATCGAATGAATCTCCTAGTATTCGAATGAAAGAATGCCGAGGGAATTCAGTCGAATGAAAGCCTACTCCAATCGAATAAAAGACCTTTGAGGGATTTCATTCGAATGTTCCTACAAGTATTCAAATGAAACCTGGCAGACTTGAGACTTTAGGGTTTCTAAGGGATCCAATGAGTACCTAGTAGTCCATTTTTATATAGTAAAGCATGCATCATGAGGAATGGGTTGTGTATAGGTGTTAGAGCATTCCTAGAGAAGTAGAGGTCAATCACCTAATGCATAAAGATAATAATGGAACTTAGGGAACACTTATATAGTTATATGTCAGGAAGCCCTCTCTTGGCAAAGTCTTACAGACAAGCCCCTCACCAGTTCACAAGTGGATTGGTTGATGTGTTACCTTGCCCGTCCTTACAAGTTTGGATTGGTTAACGAATCAGTCGCCCAAGGGTGGATTGGTTCGAAGAGGTTAATGACACATGAAGGTAAAGGATGGATAGAAAAAGGAGGAAGTAAAGTAAAGAGCGCTAACCCCGCAAGCTGGTATGCGTAAGGAGATAAAGAGCTAACCCAGCAAGCCGGTATGCCTATAGAAAAGATGCAATAACCCGGCAAGCCGGTGTGCCAAAGTGGAGAAGTGGGACGCTGACCCGGCAAGCTGGTACGCGTAAGAGACCCCCAATGCCCCCATCCACTATTTAGCTATGTATTTATAATTGATCGAATATTTGAATGTGCATTAATATTCATTTATGGTTGTTTGTGTAATATGTAACGTCAAGGGGACGACCCGAGACGATTAGTATAATGATAATTGAAATGCAAGGTTCATAAGCACACGGACTTAGTAAGAAAGACTAGTTCCCTTATCACCTAGATAATCTTAGATAAAGCTGTTCAGGACCCTAGGCAAAGATAATAATCAGTAAGGTGTTAGTATGCAAGGTCACTTAGAAATCCCTGAATGGCCTGGAGTATACTCGAGTAAATGAACTATTAGCAGCCACAGGAGACCCACTGAGGACCTAGAGTTCTCACCCCCACTCGATTATGGATCTAGGTGGACATAGCAAAGAGCTTGACCCAAGGGACACATGGTGGGCAACAGAGAGCTGTAGATCGGAGCTGGAGCAAAACGACTACGATCGCGCTAAGGCGATAAATGTTTGTAGTATGTTTTATGACTATTATACTTTCTTTGTAACTATTTATTATTAAGACAGATGTGTAACTGTATTTTGGGACCTTAATTGTGAATATATATATATATATATATATATACAATTGCTTTTCATGTTCCACTGTGATCTCTACCTAACTGGCGGTAGACGCTTTCAATTATTGTTATATGTTTCTTCATCACACATGGCTCCTAATTTATAACTTGATAAGCACACAAACGATTTTCAAAATGGTCGCCATTTTTACGTAAGAAATATTTGTAAAGGTAAAACTAAGGGCTATAAGTAACCCTACACAACGAATAACAACCCTGTGAGCATTACTTACTACCATGGAAGTGGGCAGTTAGCAGGGGTGTTGCACTCACCCCCACTCGGTTATGGATCCAGGTGTGCACAGCAAGGAGATCGACCCAAGGGACGTATGCTAGACGATCGAGGGCTGTGGATCGGAGCAGGAATGAGTTGACAACTAACGCGCTAAGGCGTTACATGTTTTGTATGATGTTATATGACTTTTCTACACTTTGTGTAAATATTTATTACTATGGCTGTGTAATTATGCTTTGGGACCTTGGTTGTAATTATATCTATATACACATGCTCTTACTATTCTACTGCGGTTATTAGCGACCGTTGTTATATATTCTTCTAATCACGCACGGCTCCTAGTTTATAGATTGATACAACACACAAACAATTTTCAAAATGGTCCATATTTCTGTGTATAAGATATTTGTGAAGTAAAAGTAAGGGCTGAAAGTAACCCGACACAACGGTTAACAACCCTGTGAGCACTGCTTACTACCATGGAAGTGGGCAGTTAGCAGGGGTGTTACAGTTGGTATCAGAGCAGTTTGGTCCTATGGAGCCTGAGGACTGGACTGCACTATGCTTTCGAGCATGATCACGGTGTAGGTCTTTGCTAAGTGGTATGTGCTAAGTACATGTGTACCCGCCTTTCTTGAGACTGATCAAATCGGAATTGTGCAGGTACCACAAATTAGACATGCCACCTCCTAGGGACAGTACACAGCACACCATGGAACCGGAAGATTTTGCCGAAATCCTTCAAGAGATGGCTCGAGCCACCCAAGCTCAAGCTGAGGTGACATCCCAGATGGCGGCTGCCACTGCACACCGAAACCCTGCCCCGACAGCTGAAGAGGCGGAAGCTAAGAAGTTCGCCGAGTTTGGAAGAGCTAACCCCTCGATCTTCGAAGGGATAATGGATCCAGAGCTTCTCCACAACTGGATAACAGAGATGGAACAGGTCTTTGAGGATGTTCCTTGTATTGAGGCGCAGAAGGCCCGTTTTGCAACAAGGAAGCTGAGAGGGGCCGCCAGGACCTGGTGGAACTCCACAAGACCCCTTCTAGAACAGCAAGAGAATCCTGTCACCTGGGAACGATTCACCACGGCCCTCCTGAACAAATACTTTCCCAAAGGGCTTAGGGATCTGAAGGAAGCTGAGTTCCTAGCCTTACAGTAGGGAGATATGACCGTCGCTGAATACACGTCGATTTTTGAGAGACTGTGCCGCTATTCCTCCACCTATCAGCTGCACCCTAACGAGGCACGGAAATGCGGAAAATTTCAAAGGTGATTGAAGGAGGAACTTCAAATGGCCATCAACCATTGGGATATCGAGGATTATGCTCTCCTGGTGAGCAAGTACATGACGCTGGAAGAGTCGGCCAGGAACTTAACCAGGGCCAGAAACGCAAGGAATAAGAGGAAGTTGTCCGAACAAGACAATGTCGCAACTACCCAAAGTAAAAGGCGACCTTTCCGCACCCAACCCCAACACCAGCAACACCAGGAGCCGAAGCAGACCTAGGACCCATCCCAACAAGAAGTGCAACCAGAGCAGAAAGCCCAAGGGCCAGGCACTCAGGGAGCACACCGAGGCGGCGAAAGTAACCCACCTTGCCCGAGGTGTGGCAAGCTTCACTGGGGAGTCTGTTTGGCAGGGAAAGATACCTACTACAAATGCGGGAAATGAGGCCACATTGCCAGGGATTGCCATGCCACCCCAGCCCAGCGGACAGGACGCATATTTACACTAACAGCCGAAGAAGCATAGGACGCGGGCGATCACGCCTAGGGTAAGCGAGTAACAATGGATATTAACCATAACGTAGGAGAAAGCCAGAAACTCTGGTGATGCTAGAATTTCGGGGCGAAATTCTTTTAAGGGGGTGGAATGTAACATCCCAAATTTTTTCCTTATAAATATTTCGCGAAAATCAGCAATTTTGCCTAATTAAAGGCATAATTAGGACGATTATTTGGACTGGAAAAATTATTTAGAAAATTAATCGCCTCCAAACGCCAGTCAAATAATTGTTTCTTAATCTCACAGAGCACCGCGAGGCCCGTGTTAAATTTCGTCAAAAACCGAAATCCCGGTAGGCACCTATAGTATCTGTGAAAATCACCCTCTAGGTAATTTATTCGCGAATATCTTAATCTGGCATACCACTACGACCGGGAAAATTAGTAGATCGCGAACATGTGTTCAGAATATTTTTAGGATATTCCTACACGAGCGATTAACGATCAAACGTGATCGAAACTGACCCGGGAGCCCTGAAGCTTATCCATCAGTGAGATATTTTCATAAAATAATAATATAATATTATAATTATAATTAAATTAAAAAGGAAAAAGATAAAAGAAAATAGAAATAGAAGCAGGGCTCTGGGCTATAAATAACCGAGCCCCTGCTGCTTCAGTTCACCAAATTTCTTTCATTTTCACATAACGCCGATTCTGTTCGTGCACATCGCGGTTACGCTGCCGGACTCCGAAAAAATAGGGGGAACATACCAACGCAAAGAGCACATTTTTCTCATCACTTCTACCAATCCCAAATTTTGATTTGAGGTGGGTAACCCTATGCCCACTGTCTATGTGGATATTTATGTTATTTTATGTGCTTATGTCTGAGAAACTGATTTGGTAAATTTCCTGGGAAAAATATAGAGAATAAGTTGTGAAAGGGGTTTTGAGTAGTGATAAGTACCCAATTTACACAATTTTTATCATTCAAAATGACACTTATATGTTATGTTTTTAACGAATTATCTAATGGATTCCCCCGTATTTAGTAGGTTTCTAATATATTTTGGAAGATGGATGCAAGAAGTTTTATCAAAGAATAATCCCATAAAGAAGGAAGAAAAGGGCAAAATTGGAAAAGAGCTTAAAAAGAGGATTCTGGACGAAGGCACCGCTCAGCGAAGGATGCACATCGCTCAGCGAAAGGAGACTAATCGCTCAGCGATTTTACTCTAATCGCTCAGCGATAGTAAGTCGGCAAGCCACTTGCACCGGCGCCATCATTGAGCCAGCTGGAGCCAACTAGGACCAGCCAATCACAGAGCGACACGTCAGCACCGCCTGCAAAAAGCTGCCGAGCATTTAATGCAAAGTACAATCGCTCAGCGATTACGCGCCGCCGCCCAGCGATAAAGGATTAATCGCTCAGCGATGACACCCAAACCGCTGAGCGATGGACCCAAATTTTGCCTATAAATAGAGGAGGCCATGCCATTCCGAAACCATCTCTTCTCCCCCCTCCAAACACCATTCTTCTTCATTTTTTTTGTACTTTTAAAGCTTAGTTTAGTTTAGGTTAGGTTAGGAACAAAGACGAGGCTTGTGAAGGAGCCGGAGATCGAGGAAGCTTGGCGAAGCCATGGCCATGACGGCGTGAGCACGTGTCATGGTAAGTGCCTAAACCTTGCCTCCGAGATTCTCTTGTAAGATGGGTTCCTAACCCTCTTTTTGTTGGGATTTTGATTACTATTGTAGTTTGCTTGTATCCATGTAACTATTACATATGAATCTATCTTTTTCTTATGATTTGCTTGAATGATTTCATGCCTAATGCTAGTTTTGTTTAGTGTTTTGATTCTTGATTTGGGACTTATTTACATGAACGAAAGTTATGCTAATTAGGTCATAACCAAATTAAAATCAATAATGCTATGCTTAACTAGAACCTAGACTTGAACGTTGTGAACGAAAGTTACAATCATTAGAGTCTGACCTAAATCATTTCATCTAACCTTGTTGCCGTAACTGGAATAAAGGTTAGCCGTTTTAACATCTGGATTAATGCTGGTGTACCTTGTTAAGCTAGTGTGCGAAAGTGACAGTTTAACAAGGGAAACCTGTGATCTTGTCATGCACGAAAGTGATGACAAGTTAAGAACTGGTGGCGGGCAATCAAACGATAGTTCTATGTAATAAGTAACTGGATGCATGAAACTATGATGTGATTAAAATTCCCAACAAGCTCCGGAACTACCTCTGATTTGTTTCCTATTTTATTTTTCTGTCTTTTATTTATTTAGTCTATTTAAATATAAATCACAAATCCTTCACCTTATTGTTTAATAAAATGAACTCAATAATGGTATTTTTACAACTCCCTGTGGGATCGACCATACCCTATACTGCAAACGGATTCCTTTTGGAATCTGAAAGCCGTAAAGTAGGTATGAATATAAATATTTAATTTGAACAGCAAAAGCGCAGACAAACTTTCTAAGAGATTGGCATGGTTGTGACAAGATCTAGAACTATGTCAAGATCCTAGAAAGTGGTTGAAAAGGCTTTCATCAAGTAGTTTTGACGTTAGAAAAGTATAACTGTACTGGTTGGAACATAAGGAAAGTATATATAAGTTTTCAATGCTGCCACTGGAGAAAATATGAGCAAAACAGCGTTTCGGAGAAGGTTTTCGCAAGCTCATTCTAATGCGCTACCACTAGGATTTGAATGAGCCTAAAAATTACGCGTTTTGGCACTTTTTGAGCAGTTCATTCGAATGAACTGATGCTCATTCGAATGACAATGCTAAAATCATAAACCAGGAGCGAATTTTTAGTGTCGTTCGAATTACTCGGCTAGTCCTTCGAATGACAGCTGTAGGACTTGACATTTTAGCTTTTCTACATGTTCCAACAAGTATAGAAACTTAGATCATTGTATAGGATTATAATTGTTGATGTATGATGTATATGACTTTATGACTTGCTAGATGCATTAGCCAACATGATATGTATATGGTATTATGACATGCCACGTGGATAAGATGACATGATAGGCATATGACATGAACATGACATCCTGCATTCAAACATGATACGGAGGACGCCGCCATGGGGCGAGCAGATTTCCTCAAGCATTTACATGATATGGAGGACGCCGCCATGGGGCGAGCAGATTTTCTCAAGCATTTACATGATACGGAGGACGCCACCTGTTGTGGACTGGGGCGAGTGGATTTCCTCAAGCATTGACATGATATGGAGGATGCCGCCTGACATACACCAAAACGTCATTAATTTCAATGTGTGATCAAATAATAATTTATAAAGCTAAATTAACCCCAAAAACGTAGTAAAGGGGGCTAACCTAGGTCGTCTCTCAAGGAAGCAATTAGAACCAATTAAAAGTTACACTAAATTGGGGGGTTTGAATTAATTGAATATAAATAAAAAGAGAGCAAAACGAAAGTAAGTCAATAATAATAAAAAGCAATACCCTGCATACGGCGTTTCTAGATCAATGATTAATTGTCATTGGTTCCTAATTAATTATTCATAAGGAGGGATGTTGTTTATTAGTTGAAATCTCTAACTAATACGCAATTCACCTAAGAGACTACGATCGTCAATCCCCTAAGCATTTATTAATATAGGAATTAAAACTAAGATCTCAGCATTAAAAACCTATATCAATTATGTTCCAATTGCACAACCTAATTAAATCTAATTAGTTTCCCAAAATGTTCCCAAATCCTAAATCAATAAATCCTACAATCGTCAAGATCTATCAACCTAGAATTAACCCTAACCAATAACATGCAATCGCTATATTACCAATCAAGGGCGGAACAAATCATGAATAAACATTAAGCACAAGACCTCGAATTAATCCTAATCTAGAATTACCGCATGCAAGATATTAAGAAACTACTCCTCCATGGATGGAGGATAAAAACTCATAATAAATAAATAGAAGAAGAGAGTGGAAAATAACGGAGAATTAAAATAACAAAACCTGAATTAGAGAATGGAAGGAATTCGCAAATAGTTGGGAGCTTGCGTTGTCAATGCGAGCGCTCCAACAATCCTTGAATAACTAAGAACTAAGCACTACTAACATAAACCTAAAGTGCATAAAATAAAAGAGAAAAGTGCAGAAAATAAAAGTGGAGGCTGAGTATGAAGTTCTCTCCAAGTTGTTGAGAGAGGATATTTATTTGTAGAGGATTGGCTAAAAGTGGAAGTAATTCTCGCACTTTTGCACAGCAGTCAGTAAAATCGCGATAACTTCGGCTACAGATATCGGATTGAGGTGATTCAAATCTCCAATTAAAGCTAAGAGATAGATCTACAACTTTGTAGTTGAGGTCAAATCGAGATTCAATCTCCATCCTGGCGCAAAATCCGTGGCAAAGTCAGCATTAAAAATCCTCAGCAAATCTTTGACCAAATCTTTTTGAATTTGAATTTAATCTTGAATTTATTGGTCTCAATCTTCTCTTCAAATCTCTTCTTTGAAATTTATATCTTATCAAATCTCCTTCAAATCCTCAATGATCCTCTTGACAATTTATTTTCTGCAATTAAAATAAGAAAAACTAAAAAAGAATAAAAGAAATCTACACATTAAATTTTAAGATAAAGTAGTGCTTAAAATTACATTTTTCTAAATTTCTCACAAAAGAGGATAATGTGCAAAACATATTAATTAAGCATTAAAATTACACATTTTTAGTATACAATGTTCAATTATAGAATAATAAAATAGGGTACAAAATACACCTATCACCGCCCTCGGGCGAGCGGATTTCCTCAGGTATGCAAGATTCAATACAGGCATAAGGACATGACATGACATGTACACGACACGGAGGACGCTGCCCCCGGGCAAGTGGAACCCTCAAGCATTCAATATGCCATACATGAACATGACACGTGCATGTGATACATACATGAAATATGAATATGCTATGACACGTGAATAGGAATGATATGTATAGGTGCTATTTGAATATGAGCATGATATGATACAGAGGAGGCTGCCTCCGGGCAAGTCGACCTCAGGCATGAATATGATATGTCTATGTGATACGGAGATATTATATATATATATATATATATATATATGCTACATGAACATGACGATATGTGTATGTGGTATGTGCATGGAATATGTGGATGATTATGTATATTGTAACATCCCGCTAATTTCTTAGTGAAAATTTCCCCAAATAACTGCTAGTAGACTGTTCGCTGAGTTGATTGTGTGAATTAACTGGTAAAGGTCAGTAGAAATTTCTCTGTTGGGATTTGATAAATTATGCTAACACTCAAATGATTCCTCTCGAACACATGGATGAGAAACTTAAAGTGTTGGAAAAACGGAAATCGGTTCGGTTTCGGACGATTCCGCAGACACTAGAACAGTCCCGTTTAGCCCCGTCTAACCAGTAGAACTGAGCAGAGAGTCTCAAGTCTCTGGGAATCCAACTTGTACCGGGAGAACGTCTCAAATACCTGAGATTAGCCCCACAACCTTATTGGAAAGTTTGGGAGATAGCGAAACCGCAAGCGGAACGGTTGTCCGCAGACGCGGGAGCTTAACGATGTATGAAAGGTATCTGTGAAAGATACTCCTCCGAAGAAAAATTCACAAACACCTTCTAAGAATAATACTCTTAGGAAGAAGGAAATTAGAGGATCGCGACGGTATAAGCAGAATATTTTTCAGACGACCGTGCACGACGCACCGGGATGCGAACGATCAAAAACGAGCGAAACGGGACCGGGGTGGGACCCAATCTGATTCAGCACGTGGGGAAGGCAGATTTCTCAAGAAAAATAATTAAACATGCCTTGATGTGACTTGATTTGACATTAGGATTATCCAAACTAATTAAATAATTAGAAAATTAAATAAAAAGGGCATTTTGGTAATTTTGGGGCAAAGGTGATATGCACAGGGAGTGAACCCAAAATGATGAATTGCATCATGGAAAATGTGGACCAGGTGGATCAACTTGAATGAGAGTTCTTTGGAGTGTTTTGTTTGATATTTTGTCTTGCAAATAAATGGCCATGCCATGGGATTTTTGTTGATCGTTATTCAGCTCGTTTTTAGCATTAGATGACACCATTAGTTAGCATTAGTTGGTGTTCATTATTTAGTTTTCAGTTTTGTTTTGGATAATAAGAGAATAAGTCAGAGTTAGTGCGTTGTTTTGCATTTAGTTGGTTCTTAATGGGCAGCCAATTGTTGAATGCTTAGCCATAGGTTACAAAGCATCTTTGGCTGAATGTTAATGCAATTATAGTGCCTTTAGGGTGGATTTTCGGTTAGGGTTTTTGGAGCATCCTTTAGGAGTTCATTTTTGTGACTTTTGGTATTATGTAACACAAATTGGCAAGCTATATAAGGCAGCCAAAGTGGTAATACGAAAATAAAATAAGATTCAGCATTTTCTTTGATTTTTATCAAACTTATTTGTGAGAGTGATTCTCCTAAATTCTTGAGTGATTTCAAGAAGTGAGATTATCAGAGGAACTAACCAAATCCTTTGTGTGTTTTGTCTCAAATTGGAGTGATTCCAATTCATTGGTTAGCTATCAAATTCCGCTGCCTACATTTCTCTTAGTTTTGCTTGGCAAAACTAATTTTTCTAGCCAAGTTCATCAACCAACAAATTGAAAGTTAATTTGTTGAACGACGTGTGTTAGTTCGTTGAAACAATAACTTTGGTTCTCATCAGGAGACGAGTACCTTCGCACCGGCACGCCTACCAGATGAGCCTGATCGTTCTCCCAGGCAGAGGCTTGGAGCCTCAGGTACATCGTCACTGAACCCCATCTGGGTTGACGAGCGTCCAGGGAGTAGCAGCAGGGATTCGATTCGCCTCAAAGGCGATGAGGAGATGCCTCATTCGGAGCCAGAGCAGACTCCTACACCGGCCCCAACGCCAGTTACAGATCCAGGTGTGTCCACCCCGACGGTTCGAGGTCGAGGTCGCAGGACCACTGCCCGGAAGAGGATACTGACTGCTCGGCCACATCGCTTCGTCCCACGCAGTTTCTCGGCGGTGATAGACCTGAGCAGCAGTGAGGAGGAGCCCCTGGAGCGCCTAGGAGACTCTGAGTAGGTGGCGGATAGCCGGACCCGAATGCAGGGATACGATTTTTTACTGTGCACGAAGCAAGTGGTGCCGCTCGTGTACGTAGTTTTTCTTTTAGTTAGTGTGTTTGTCTATTACTTGAACTGATGTACATTATTCTTAGACTGTACAGAATTATGTATAAACTTATGTATTATAATATAATGGTATGTTATGTGTATTCGGGCCCCTATGTGTATTTTCTGCCGATAAAGCTCCACGCTACAGGTATGTACTTGCACTCTCTTATCTTTTAGTTATGCCGCTATCCGTTGTATTATTTGCAAGGCTCATTACTTTTATATACATGTATTTGTAAAGGAAATTTCAAATTGGCCCGTATTTTCAGTAACCCTAATTTGAGTCAGCAACCTAGAATAGTAATAGTTCACAACCCAGCATTCAACTACCTAGCCAGGGAAACTTATGACTTAAGCATAGGCTAACTAGCTAGGGCGTTGCAGAAGCCAGAGCCAGAACAGGCAAAGAGCACAACCGGGGAAGAATGCACTGCCACTGTGTCCAAAGTGCGGAAAGGCCCACTTTGGAGAATGTTTGGCAGGACAGAATGCCTGTTACAGGTGTGGTAGGAGCATCCACTTCGCAAGGGAATGTCCAACCCTTCCCCCAAAACAGCGTGTGGGCAGGTATTAACAATGGCAGCTGAAGAGGTGCAGGAGGCAAGATTGTCTACTGCAGGGTAAGTGTCTACTTCAAGGCAAGATTTTGAATGTTTTGTACGACTCTGGAGCATCTCAGAAGACGTAATGTTTGTGAAGAAGGTTCTTTTTCTAACCATTGATGGCTTGGTTTTGATGATGACAACTGAAACACCCTAGCTAACTGTTTACCCGTACCTAGTAAACAATGCTCACTAGGTTGTTTTCTACCTGGTCGGACTACCCTAGTCCATAGTTATATTTCGAAAATAGTTGATTAAGAAAATAGGGACCAATTTTAAACTTTTCATTTACATCGATTAATTACTAAAATAGAACCATGCGTTGAAAAAAACAAATATAACAAAGCGTATAACAGTATAGTAGTAAAGCATCCAATATACATTCATGTGGTCCATCACATCCATCACATAGTTGTATATACAATAAGTAAGATACACATAACATGTACATAAACTAAAATACCATATACAGAACCCAAAATACATAACATCAAAATACAAGGGCTACTAGAATGCTACTCAGTATGCCATTGGCAAAATCCTGACATCCTGCTCTCTAAGTCCATCGCCTATCATGGCCGCTCATGGTTCTGCTGGCAGCTTATCAGCATCCTCAAAATATGAAGCATCTTCAGTACCTGAAGTCATAAGGCAGTGGGAATGAGAACGGTAGGTTCTCAGTGGATATAACTTTAGTTCCTGAGTCTCGTCTCATGTTAGGTCGGACTTCAGGCCGCTCAGAGATTTCTAAGTGAACATTCATACTAAACATCCTACTAATTATTATCTGGCCTAAGTGCTGAACGGCTTTATCTACATTACTAGGTTATAGGGGAACTACTCTTGCATACTACGTTCTCGTGCTGATTAACATTTCATGTACGTACATAGCCATATCGAGCGTCCTCTTGACGGTAATTACATAACAGCAGAATCATCCATTACATCTACTCACACATAACAGAATGCAGAATCATACAGTACCCATACTCATGCATAACAGAATCATCAGAATGAACCTAACAGAATCATTAGAATGAACATGCTTGATATACATGCCTAACAGAATGAACATATGCATAACAGAATAAACCTGGATAACAGAATAAACCTGCTTTTGGAATATATGTTATTCCCACCATAACATTGCCCTCTTTTGACAATACTATGACAGAATAACCTCGCACCCTCAGTGTAGGCCCTTTTTCGACCTTCCTGCGGTGGGCTTCCACCTGCCGTGTGCCGCCTCGGGACCCCTCGGCAGTGGGCGGATATTGTAACCCCACCTTAGCTTGCCTCCTTTCGACAATGCAAAGGCGTGGTAACCGCACACCTCCAGGTATGCCATATCGACACCACCTGTGGCGGGCTTCCACATTCAGGATGCTTCTTTGACCTCCTGATGTGGGATCATGGTTTGGCTCTCGTGATCATGGCCTCAGAATTTTCAGCATGTGGCATTTAACCTTTTCAGCATTTGGCATTTAGCCTTTTCAGCATTTTCAGCAGCATTTTCGGAATTCATTTCTTTTCAGTACCTGCAGCATGGCATACTTGTTTCCTATGGTTCATTTTAGAATCTTTACTTATCTCATAGTTATTTCTAATCCTTTAAATTTGACTTATCATTAATGCATGGAATGCTACATCTTAGACCACAGACTACATGTGATTCATATGTTCACATACAGCATATACTTCACATATTCACATACGGCATATACTGCGTACATTTCAGTTATCAATCATGGTTATAGCATTGAGTATCAGATTATGTGCCTCAAGAGGGGTTCCCATAATACATTCGGGTCTCAGGCCGCTCAGCGAAACTATGGTCCGCTCAGCGGTTTGAGCCCTTGCGCTCAGCGCTTAAAACATTCCCGCTCAGCGATAGGAATCTTATCGCTCAGCGGTAAGAATCCCATCGCTCAACGGTCTGAAAACTTTTTAAAATATCTCCACCGACTTTTATCCTTTTATAAAAATATCTTCCCGGCCTTATCCTCATCCACGTGGACTGCAGACCGCTCAGCGGTAACCGCCTTCCGCTCAGCGCTCTGTAGTTCACGTTTGAATATTCTTGATGTATTTCGCTCAGCGGCGCCAGAGGCCGCTCAGCTGTCACTGGGCGAAACTGAAAACCGAATGCATCATTTTCTCCCATTTCTTTCCTCTTCCTTCCATGGAACCTGCTTGAGTTTTCACACATATTTTACACATATTAATCCTATCTAATCCAGGTCACAAGACCCTTCAGAATCATCTTCCTAAGCCCTAGCATCATTTCTAACATATATAATCACATAATCAAAGAATCACCTACACATACATATAATCACATACAATCATCCACCATCAAAGAGGTGAAGAACTAGAGTTACCCTCTTCCTAAAGAGCTTGTTGATGATGGAGGAAGGATGAAATTAAGCTTTGCTTGCTTGCTTGAGTTCTTCTTGCCAAGAAGTAAAAAACCCTTGAAATAACTATGGAAACTTAGGTTATGGAAGCTTGGTGTTCTTTCCTCCAAGTGAAGAGAAACTCACAACCTAGTCTTGCTTGTCTTCTTTATGTGTGTGAAATTAGAGGAATATAATCAAGGCAAGGATGGATTTGAGTGGTGGGCTTTGGATGGCTTTAGGTTAGGAAACGTAGGAAAACAAAATGAAAGAAAGTGTGTGTGTGTGTCTTCGGTTGGAGGGCTGGCCGTGGGAAATATGAGTCCTTTGGGTACACATATTTTCTATTTTTCTCGGTGTGTTTTCGGTCGTGTTCGCTCATTAACTATTTATGTACGGAAGTCCTAAAAATATTTCAGACATACCGTTGTAACCTATTAATTTTGCTTATTAATATTTAATTCTTTGTTGAGATATTCTCGCATTTATTTTCATATTAATGTATTTTACAGACTCCTGTGAGTCGTGATTAAATTCTAATAATAACCTAATATCGACCCGAACGTCACTGGACGCCACGAGATCGCAAACTTATTATTTTTAACTAATATTACAGGGATTAAAATTAATACTTAACTTTTTATTTTATTTTCTTTTATCTTTTCTTATTCATATATTCTTAATTATTTATTATGTGACATTTTAGTGAAGGGAAAAAGACGGGGTTGTTACATTCCACCCCCTTCGAAAAATTTCGTCCTCGAAATTGAAAAATAAGGATAAGTCCATACCTCTCAAAATAACTCCGGATAGGCTTCCTTCATATCCGCTTCTAACTCCTATGTCTGCTTTTCTAGTTCCCCGTTCGCTCATACCACTTGTACCATAGGGATCTTCTTGTTCCTTGTCTGACGAATCTTATGATCAGTGACTGAGAGACATGAAAGACATTACGGATATTGGCTAGGTTCGGTGGAAGAGCTATTCGGTACGCTACCGGTCCAATATGCTCCAGGATCTGGAAAGGTCCAATAAATCGGGGGTTCAGCTTCCTGATCTTCAAAGACCTTCCAATGCCTGTCGCCGGAGTAACCTTTAGGAAGACGTGATCTCCCTCTTGGACTCGAGCGGTCTCCTCCGATTATCTGCATAGTTATTCGGTCGGCTTTGCACTGTAAACACTCTCTTGCGCAACAGCTTCATCAATTCTTCTGTCTCTCCGGCTAGGGCTTTTACCTATTATCATCCTAATCCCCATTATTCCTGACTGTATCTTGGTCTCTTTCTTGGACATTATTCGTCTTCACTCTAAAGCTTATCAAGTTCTCCTATATCCAATTCTTCTATATCAAGTTTTTCTATGTCTCCCATATCTTAATCTTTCCTTACTTCTTTAGGTTAAATCTGAGTTACATTCGTGGTTCTCACACTTTAACCTCCTCATCTTCTCCTTAAGTTTGTATTCGCACTTACATCTTTATTCATGTTCTCCCTAGTTTCTCCCATGTACGTCTCTTCCTAACGACTGGTTCACTTTATTTCTATACCTCACCTCATCTTTATACCTTCTACTATACTCTTCTCTTAATTCTCTCGTTTTCCACACTTGCTCACTATCCTTTTCCTCCATGGGTCCTCAGAACTTAGCGTCTCAAACCTTTTATTTCCCCAACAGAACGTACTCTAACACTCGTACACTCGTCCTAGTCACTTAAGTCTCTCGTCTCTTCCCACACCGTGGGAAATTATTTTCCGTAGGGATGGAAAAGGTATCCCTCTCCTTTAATCCTGCAAGGCACTTGCCTGCTCGGTCCTCGCTCTTCTATTTCGCTTACTACTGGTTAATGTCAGATTTCTTACTGACATTTCCAAAATCTAGTACTTCTCCGCCTTCATCGCCTAGTTGCGCACATCTATGTGAATGACGAACGCCTGCACCTCAAACTTCTACTCTCTAAAAGGGTCCATACCCTGCTTCATCATGCACTTCTCGGTATTTTCGCCTTTCCATTCCTTGGCGGGATCCAACTGGTGGGTATTCGAGCAACGACTTAGCCTTTCAAAAGTCGTTGTATACTCCGCCACTGTCATCCATCTTAGTGCCAGTTCACGGAACCTCATTTTCTTTCTACTCTCGTAGTCTTTAGGGACAATACTTGTCTACCACTACCTTCATGAACCGGCTTCCGATGATTTGGGCCTTCCTTTGTTTTAACCGGGGTCTGGTGGTGTCCCTCCACGCTTCTGCTACATCCTTTTCCACCTTCTGACTGCGACCTCGATTTGTTGAGTGTCAATGTCGATGGTGTTTTTAGCTACCTGTTCTATCTCCTATACCTAGTTATGGCTGCCTCCGGGTCTACAAATCTACCGAATGTACAAGGTCTGACGTTCGTAAAACTCACATACATTTGTCCATCATCTTCCTGCAATGTTGGGGCTGGCTAAGGTTAGCATGGCTGGGGTTTCATTTAGCTCAGTTCCTGGTCATGGCGAATCCTGATGCGCGAGGGTTGAATCCTTAACTATCCTTTTGGACTTCCGCAATTACTAATAGGAGTCACAAGGGTCTTATTAACTTGGTAATATGGGTGGCCTCCGCCTTATGGTGGTTTCAACCCAATCCCTGACTCTTGGGCACGAATGCACCTATATGGGGTGGTAACGATTTGGAATCTAGCAATGCTTGGGGTACGTCTGACAGAAACCTGCCAAAGAGTTTCCACAGAAGTTTTTAACAACCAACTCTCCTTTCTAAAGAGCGAATTGAGAGAAAGGGTTTAGGGACATGGGCTAAGAAAGATTCGGGACATGGGAGGAATGGGAAAGTTATCGTTGTAGGCATTTGAGGGGTTGCTAAAAATTAATTCCCTTATGTGTGCAAGTGTTTACACTCCATTGTAAGGAGCAAATCGTGAGAAAGGGTATGAAGTTGAGAAAAGTTTGGGGAACAGGAGGAATAGGACAATTGCTGGGGTAAGTATTCGAGGGTCTACTAGGAATGACTCCCGTACGGATTTAAGTGTTTGCGCTTTCTTGTGCGCCTGTCTTCCTACCTCCCGAGTTTGTCCTTACCGTCTACCATGGTTAGTTATCCAGGGTTGGCCTTCGGCACAACGTCCAGTTGGTTGGTATGGTGTCACCGAATAGTGAGGCTAGGACTTTCACTGTCTTTGACTTAGATGGCCGTCATTCTCCTTTATGACCTACGCCCTGTCATAACTCTCGTGGTTCCTCTTGAGAAGAGTCCTCATTCTCAATTGCATCAATAGAGTGGTGCCCGGGAATCGGGACTCCTCCCTGCTCCAGATGAGGCTTGGTTTGGTCTTGCCATCCCTAAGTCTTGCCTTGAAATTTTGCCGGGACATAAGTCTGACCCTTCAAGTTCAGGCAGGAGACGTCCTCGCATTTCAGTACATTATTCTTTTCGGTTTCTGCACTTTTCTTCTCAGCTACTGCTCCTTCGTAGACGGTTTCAAAACCTGCGGCATTTGCCTTCGACGTTGTCGGGGGTTACGTCCCTTCGAGAAGTTGCTGTCACTTTCCAGGCCTGGGCCTCCTTTCTGACGGTACCTGTAACAACCTTCAAAGTAAGCACGTCATCGTGTATCAGTTCTCAAGGTAGCATGGCTGAGTAGTCACACTCACACCATTTCGGGTTGGCCAAACTCGAAAAGGGTTAATGTATCTAGGTTCAGACTATACAACTCCATAGAATGTACACCGTGATCATGCCCGAAAGCATAGTACAGCTCAGTCCTCAGGCTCACTCGGACCAAACTGCTCTGATACCAAATGAAACACCCTAGCTAACTGTTTACCCGTACGTAGTAAACAATGCTCACTAGGTTGTTTTCTACCTGGTCGGACTACCTTAGTCCATAGTTATAATTCAAAAATAGTTGATTAAGAAAATAGGGACCAATTTTAAACTTTTCATTTACATCGATTAATTACTAAAATAGAGCCATGCGTTGGAAAGAACAAATATAACAAAGCGTATAACAGTATAGTAGTAAAGCATCCAATATACATTCATGTGGTCCATCACATCCATCACATAGTTGTATATACGATAAGTAAGATACACATAACATTTACATAAACTAAAATACCATATACAGAACCCAAAATACATAACATCAAAATATAAGGGCTACTGGAATGCTACTCAGTATGCCCTTGGCAAAATCCTGACATCCTGCTCTCTAAGTCCATCGCCTATCATGGCCGCTCATGGTTCTACTGGCAGCTCATCAGCATCCTCAAAATATGAAGCATCTTCAGTACCTGAAGTCATAAGGCAGGTGGAATGAGAACGGTAGGTTCTCAGTGGATATAACTTTAGTTCCTAAGTCTCGTCTCATGTTAGGTCGGGCTTCAGGCCGCTCAGAGATTTCTAAGTGAACATGCATACTAAACATCCTACTAATTATTATCTAGCCTAAGTTCTGAACGGCTTTATCTACATTACTAGGTGATAGGGGAACTACTCTTGCTTACTACGTTCTCATGCTGATTAACATTTCGTGTACATACATAGCCGTCTCGAGCGTCCTCTTGACGGTAATTACGTAACAACAGAATCATCCATTACATCTACTCACACATAACAGAATGCAGAATTATACAGTACCCATACTCATGCATAACAGAATCATCAGAATGAACATGCTTGATATACATGCCTAAAAGAATGAACATATGCATAACAGAATAAACCTGCTTTTGGAATATATGTTATTCCCACCATAGCATTGCCCTCTTTTGACAATACTATGACAGAATAACCTCGCACCCTCAGTGTAGGCCCTTTTTCGACCTTCCTGCGATGGGCTTCCACCTGCCGTGTGCCCCCTCGGGACCCCTCGGCAGTGGGCGGATATTGTGCCCCCACCTTAGCTTGCCCCCTTTCGACAATGCAAAGGAGTGGTAACCGTACACCTCTAGGTATGCCATATCGACACCACCTGTGGCGGGCTTCCACATTCAGGATGCTACTTTGACCTCCTGAAGTGGGATCATGGTTTGGCTCTCGTGATCACGGCCTCAGAATTTTCAGCATGTGGCATTTAGCCTTTTCAGCATTTGGCATTTAGCCTTTTCAGCATTTTCAGGATTTTCAGCAGCATATTCGGAATTCATTTCTTTTCAGTACCTGCAGCATGGCATACTTGTTTCCTATGGTTCATTTTAGAATCTTTACTTATCTCATAGTTATTTCTAATCCTTTAAACTTGATTTATCATGAATGCATGGAATGCTACATCTTAGACCACAGACTACATGTGATTCATATATTCACATACGGCATATACTTCACATATTCACATACGACATATACTGCATACATTTCAGTTATCAATCATGGTTATAGCATTGAGAATCAGATTATGTGCCTCAAGAGGGGTTCCCATAATACATTCTGGTCTCAGGCCGCTCAGCGAAACTATGGTCTGCTCAGCAGTTTGAGCCCTCGCGCTCAGCGCTTAAAACATTCCCGCTCAGCGGTAGGAATCTTATCGCTCAGCGGTAAGAATCCCATCGCTCAGCGGTCTGACAACTTTTTAAAATATCTCCACCGACTTTTATCCTTTTAGAAAAATATCTTCCCGGCCTTATCCTCATCCACGTGGACTGCAGACCGCTCAGCGGTAACCGCCTTCCGCTCAGCGCTCTGTAGTTCACGTTTGAAAATTCTTGATGCATTCTGCTCAGCGGCGCCAGAGGCCGCTCAGCGGTCACTGGGCGAAACTGAAAACCGAATGCATCATTTTCTCCAATTTTTTTCCTCTTCCTTCCATGGAACCTGCTTGAGTTTTCACACATATTTTACACATATTAATCCTATCTAATCCAGGTCACAAGACCCTTCAGAATCATCTTCCTAAGCCCTAGCATCATTTCTAACATATATAATCACATAATCAAAGAATCACCTACACATACATATAATCACATACAATCATCCACCATCAAAGAGGTGAAGAACTAGAGTTACCCACTTCCTAAAGAGCTTGTTGATGATGGAGGAAGGATGAAATTAAGCTTTGCTTGCTTGCTTGAGTTCTTCTTGCCAAGAAGTAAAAAACCCTTGAAATAACTATGGAAACTTAGGTTATGGAAGCTTGGTGTTCTTTCCTCCAAGTGAAGAGAAACTCACAACCTAGTCTTGCTTGTCTTCTTTATGTGTGTGAAATTAGAGGAATATAATCAAGGCAAGGATGGATTTGAGTGGTGGGCTTTGGATGGCTTTAGGTTAGGAAACGTAGGAAAACAAAATGAAAGAAAGTGTGTGTGTGTGTCTTCGGTTGGAGGGCTGGCCGTGGGAAATATGAGTCCTTTGGGTACACATATTTTCTATTTTTCTCGGTGTGTTTTCGATCGTGTTCGCTCATTAACTATTTATGTACGGATGTCCTAAAAATATTTCGGACATACCGTTGTAACCTATTAATTTTGCTTATTAATATTTAATTCTTTGTTGAGATATTCTCGCATTTATTTTCATATTAATGTATTTTACATACTCCTGTGAGTCATGATTAAATTCTAATAATAACCTAATATCGACCCGAACGTCACCGGACGCCACGAGATCGCAAACTTATTATTTTTAACTAATATTACAGGGATTAAAATTAATACTTAACTTTTTATTTTATTTTCTTTTATCTTTTCTTATTCATATATTCTTAATTATTTATTATGTGACATTTTAGTGAAAGGAAAAAGTCGGGTTGTTACAACAACAACATCAACAAAAAAGCAGAAAAAGGGAACACACAATCAAAGAACTACAAAAGCTGAACTGCTCATCTTTGAAGGTTCAAGAATGTACCTTAGTGTCTAAATAGTTAGCACATGTTATGATATTATGGTCATTGGCTCAAAAGATTTTCATCATAAACAAGTCTAACATTTTCCTAAAACCCTAAAAGCATATAGCAACATTTTTCAAGGGTTTCAAACACTATTAACTCGGTTCTTGCATGAGTAATCGATTACCATGTTAGTGTAATCGATTACCATCAAATAAAATTCAAAGTTATTCAAATTTTGAAGTGAGTAATCGATTACCAACCCGAGTTAATCGATTATCACCTTGAGAAATTTGAAAAATGGCAGTTTCTAAAGTGTGTAATCGATTACAACACTATAGTAATCGATTACATGCTCGAATGGGTGTGTTTTTTCATGAAACAATGCATTGGTTTGCATCATATGTTCTGGCATTAGTTCATGAATAGGCACCTCTGCCTATATAAAGCAGAATTCGTGTAGAACCATGAACATACCATCAGAACTACAATCTTTCATTAATTCTTACAAGTTTTACAAGTTCTGATCAAATATTTCAAAGTCTATTTTCAATCCAAAACTCAGAAAGCATTGAGCCATAACTTTCATATCATTTGTGCTCTCTATTCAGGTTTATCCTTCCCTGAGTTTAGGATTGATACAAAAGCCATTGTATAGAAACTTCTTCAATCTGTTTGCTTGTTGTAAACACCGTGGTTTTCGGTGTATTTTCTGATCATCACCGTAGTGTTCGGTGAGGTCATTGTGTAACCAGGGGAACGATTGCGTTCTCTTGAAGTTGTCGGTGTAAGTGCCTCGGTTGTGAGGTTGTACACAACACAAGTTTACATAGTGGAAAAATCCCTGAATTAGAACAGGGGACTGGACGTAGCCTTCGGTGGTTGAAGGTGAACCAGGATAAATTTTCTGGTGTGATATTTCTATTCCCTACACTCTTTACATTCAGCAATTTACAATTTCCGCTGCTTCAACATTAACATCTATTCAGTTTATTGCTGGATCTTGATCATAATTTGGGAATTAAGGTTTCATACCATTCACCATCTTTCAAAGAACCAAAACCCGTCAAAAACAAGAGAAACCTAATTCACCCCCTCTTAGGTTGCTATCTAGAGTTACAATTGGCATCAGAGCGCAATTTTAGGAAATTTACTCCTAAAGATGCATAAGATGGCATCCTCAAGACCTATGTTGAGTGAAGGGTTGAATGTAAATAGGCCTCCATGTTTTAATGGGGATCATTATGATTTCTAGAAAATCAAAATGATGATCTTCATCAAAGCACAAGATCTTGAAGTTTGGAAAACTATTGAAGAAGGTCCGTTTGTGCCTATGTTTACCAATGAAAATAGGAGTGAACCTAAACCCATGAGTGCTTGGAATGATGAAGAGAAAAAGAAAGTCCAGTATGATCTTAAAGCCATGAATTATCTAACCTCTGCCCTAGGTATGTATGAATTCTTTAGAGTCTCTTCATGTAAATCTACCAAAGAAATTTGGGATACCCTAGAAGCCACTCATGAGGGTACTGATGAAGTTAAGAGATCAAAGTTAAACACTCTATCTCAAGAATATGAAATGTTTAAGATGCTTCCTGGAGAAAAGATCCTTGATATGCAAAAGAGATTTACTCATCTAATTAATCATTTGTCTGCTCTTGGCAAAGCTTATTCTGGTGTAGATTTGAATCTAAAGGTGCTACGATCATTGACTCGGATATGGCAATCGAAAGTGACGGCAATATCAGAAAAGAAGAGCCTATCCAAGATGACTCTAGCAACACTGTTCGGAAAACTGTAAGAGCATGAACTGGAATTGAGTCGCCTCGATCAACATGAGCAACATGAGAAGAAACACAGGTCAATTTCTTTAAAAGCAAAAATTGATTCTGATAAAGAAGATTCTGAAGATGATGATTGTGAAAACATGAATCTCTTAGTTAAGAATCTTGGAAAATTTTTCAAAAAGAAAGGCATGCGATTTGGCCAAAATAAGAGATTCATGAAGAAGAATGATTCATCTTCTTCTCAAATATTCACATGCTTTGAGTGCGGAAAGCCTGGACATATCAAGTCCGATTGTCCAAACATCCAAAGGAAAAAGAATGGATTCAGAGGCAAAGTGGACAACAAACACAAGAAGGGCAAGAAAGCATATGTGGCATGGGAAGACAACGACATCAGTTCTTCATCAGAACTGAGGATGAAGAAGCTCAGATCGAATTGATGGCAACTCATGATTCAGACAATGAAAATGATGAGGTTAGTTCTAATAAACTCTCTTATGAAGATTTACAAGCTGCCTTTGAATGCATACAAGAAATATGTTTGAATTTTTCCAAAATTTATGCTAAGAAGGAAGAAGTACACTTGATTAAATCTATGATAGAAAATCAAGATGCTTGTAAGAAATGTATATGCTTAGAAACTAAAGTTGATAATTTACAAGAGATTGTATGCAAATTTGAAAAAGGTAAGCATGGATTAGATGATATCTTAAGCATGCAACGAGATACTAAAGATAGAAGTGGATTAGGTTATACTCCACAGAAAGGAAAAAATGATGTGAAGAAAACCTTGTTTGTGAAGGCTAGTAATCCACAACCAAATATGCATGCAAAAAGAAATGGTTTGCAATCTAAACCTAATTTCATAATGATAGTAAAATACATATAGTAAGAAATAGCAACTATCATATGCCTACTTCAAAGCCTATTTCTAAACCTAATAACTACTATGCATCAAATTCAAATAAGTATTTACCAAGAAAAATTCATTTGATTCCTAAAAGAAGGTATATGTGTAGTTATTGTTGTTTAGAAGGACACACCAACAATGCATGTTATATTAAAAAGTATGGTGTTCCAAATGGTCAAAACAAGTGGGTTGAGAAAGGTTCTAACAAGCAAGGACCCAAAGCACATTGGGTACCTTATACTCATTTCTAAATTGTTTTGCAGATATGTATGAGGACAGCAAGTGACTTATGGTACCTTGACAGTGGCTGTTCCTCACATATGACGGGAGACAAAACAAAGTTCTCATTTCTTATCCCAAGAAACAAAGGATATGTAACGTATGGCAACAACGAAAAAGGAAAAATCATTGGCATTGGAAGAATAGGTACGCCTCCTCAAACTACCATTGAAAATGTGTTATATGTTGAAGGTCTAGGTCATAATCTGCTTAGCATTAGCCAATTATGTGACAAGGGCCTTGTATTTGGATTTGAAGATGATATATGTGTAGTTAAAGATAAGAAAACCCAAGAAGTGAAATTTTCTGGATACAAAGTTAATAAGGTTTTCATGATTTCATTAGAAGATATATCATCTAAAAACACATGTCTTATGGTAAAAAACAATGATGATTGTTGGCTATGGCATAAACGTTTAGCACATATTCACATGGATCACTTGAATAAACTTATCAAGCATGATCTAGTCATTGGTTTACCAAAGATTAAATTTATTAAAGATAGATTGTGTGATGCATGTCAAAAAGGAAAGCAAACCAAAGTTTCCTTTAAACCCAAGAATGTTGTTTCAACTACTAGACCTCTTCAGTTACTCCATATGGACTTGTTTGGTCCATCAAGGACAAAAAGTTTTGGAGGAAACTATTATGGTCTAGTGATTGTTGATGACTTCTCAAGGTTTACTTGGACTTTGTTTTTATCACACAAAAATCATGCTTTTGATGCATTCAAAAGATTTGCTAAAACTGTTGAAAATGAAAAATCTTTGAAAATTGCATCAATTAGAAGTGATCATGGTGGTGAGTTTGAAAATGCATCATTTGAAGAGTTTTGTGGTGAACATGGAATCTCTCATAACTTTTCCGCTCCTAGAACACCTCAACAAAATGGAGTTGTGGAAAGGAAAAATAGATCTCTTGAAGAACTAGCAAGAACTATGCTAAGTGAAACCAATTTGCCTAAGTATTTTTGGGCAAACGCGGTTAGCACGGCTTGCTATATTTCTAATATAGTTCTCATTAGACCTTTTCTAAAGAAAACTCCATATGAGTTGTTCAAGGGTAGAAAGCCAAATATTGCACACTTTCATATCTTTGGCACAAAATGTTTTGTTCTGAACAACGGCAAAGACAACCTTGGTAAGTTTGATGCAAAAGCAGATGAAGGTATATTTCTTGGATATTTACTTTCTAGTAAAGCCTATCGTATCTTCAATAAAAGAACTCATACTATTGAAGAATCTATTCATGTGTCATTTGATGAAACTGACCCCTCCAAGGAGGAAAAAATTGTTTCTTTTGATGATGATGAAAGTGAAGTTCCATTACCAAGAAATGCTGATCAAATCCAAGGAGAAAACAATATTGAAAATGATCAAGTTGAAGAGCAAGTTCAGGATGATCAACCCAAGGAATGGAGAACACACAAAGATCACCCAATTGACAAAATCATTGGTGATATATCAAGCGGAGTCACAACAAGATTGAAACTCAACGATGCTTGCTTACATATGGCGTTTGTGTCACAAATCGGGCCATCCAAAGTACATGATGCATTGAAAGATGAACAATGGGTACTTGCCATGCAAGATGAACTCAATCAATTTACTCGAAATGAAGTATGGGAACTTGTACTTGCTCCTGAAGATAAACAAATCATTGGTACAAAGTGGGTGTTCAGAAACAAACTAGATGAAAATGGCATCATCGTTCGAAACAAGGCAAGATTGGTGGCCCAAGGATACAATCAAGAAGAAGGTATTGATTATGATGAAACCTATGCTCCGGTGGCCAGGTTAGAAGCTATACGTTTACTTTTGGCATATGCTTGTTCCTTAAACTTTCAACTATATCAAATGGATGTCAAGAGTGCATTCTTAAACGGTTATATACAAGAGAAAGTTTATGTTCGTCAACCCCCTGGGTTTGAAAATTTTAAAAATCCCTCTCATGTATATAAACTTAAGAAGCACTTTACGGTCTCAAACAGGCTCCTAGAGCTTGGTATGATCGATTAAGCACTTTTCTGTGTGAAAAAGGCTTCGAAAAAGATAAAGTTGATACTACTCTCTTCATAAAAAGAACAAAAAATCATACTTTACTAGTTCAAATTTATGTTGATGATATTATATTTGGTTCAACTAATGAGGTTTTATGCAAGGAATTTTCAAATCTCATGCAAGGAGAATTTGAAATGTCTATGAATGCCAAATTGAATTTCTTTCTTGGTCTGCAAATTAAGCAAACTAAGAATGGAACATTCATTAACCAATCTAAGTTCTGCAAAGAACTATTGCAAAAGTATAAGATGAATGATTGCAAGGCTATAGCAACACCAATGGGATCAAGTACTTATCTAGATCAAGATGACTTTGGAAACCCATTGATGAAACACAATATCGAGGTATGATCGGATCCTTATTATATTTAACTGTTAGTCGACTTGATATTATGTTCAGTGTTTGCTTGTGTGCTCGTTTTCAATCATCTCCAAAAGAATCCCACTTGAGTGTTATAAAACGAATCTTAAAATATTTGAAAGGCACTGTCAATGTTGGATTATGGTTTCCTAGAGGAAGCACATGCAGGGTGGTTGGTTATTCTGATTCTGATTTTGCGGGTTGTAAAAGCGAACGCAAAAGCACTAGTGGTACATGTCATATTTTAGGGAATGTTCTTGTCTCTTGGTCTTGTAAGAAACAAGCTTGTGTCGCTCTAAGCACTGCTGAGGCTGAATACATTGCAGCCGGTAATTACTGTGCACAAGTCTTGTGGCTCAAGCAACAGTTAAAAGACTTCGGTCTAGACCTGGGCTGTATTCCTATAAATTGTGATAACACGAGTGCTATCAATTTAACCAAAAATCCTGTAATGCCTTCTCGAGCGAAGCACATAGACATAAGACATCACTTTCTCAGAGATCATGTGTTGAAAAAGGAAGTCGAACTAAACTTTGTTGCAACACATGATCAGCTTGCTGACATTTTGACAAAACCTTTGGCAAAAGAACCATTTTATAAAATCATACGAGAGTTAAGGATTCTAGACGAGACATATATATCTTAAAAATTGTCTATGATTGACTGTCTGTTTAATTGCATATGATTGGGTGTTTATTCTACTGATTGTATAGTTCATGAAGTGAAAATTTTACATCTGATGATCATATACGTTACAAGCTTTCAAAATTTCAAAAATTTTGGGCTAGTAATCGATTACATCTCCATAGTAATCGATTACCAGCGGTTTCCTTTATTCAAAATTACAAAACTGCTTGATGTAGTCGATTACTCAAGCCGGTAATCGATTACCAGGGTTGCTAATCGATTAACATGTCGAGGTAATCGATTACCTTCTCATTTTTTTCATCCTTGTAATCGATTACTTATGTCAGTAATCCATTACCAGGCTTAAAATTGCCATAGTTAATCGATTACAGCAGTTGGCTAATCGATTACATGGCTGGCTATATCAATCTTGGTTAAATTTTTAGCCATTTGTAATCGATTATTTCCATCTCTCTCACCCAAAGCTCTCATCCTCCTTCTTCCTCCATTATGTCTTTCTCAAATCTCTTCCAAATCTTGATGGTTCTATGAAGAGTTTGGAAGCTTGTCCATCATCTACCATTATTCTAATCTCCATTGTTCCACCATTACTCTCCTCTCCTCCTCTTCCTCTCCAAACCTTCCTCTCCTCCATGGCTACTTCAGGCTCAGGCTCCAAGAGAGCACGAACTAAGAATGTGGGGTATGGTCTGGATCCCTTGAATATCTCCAAACTTCTTACAACTGAAGAGCAGAAGAAACGTTTTCTGTCCCGTTTCTTGGAGCGACCAATTATGTCTCCAAAGTACGGTATTCTCAACACCTTTTCTTCTGCTGGGTTAGACTTTCCTGCTTTGTTTGAATTCAAGGGTTGTCAGATTTTGTTTCCCTGCATGGTTCTTTTTATCCTAAGTTAGTAAAAGTCTTTTACTGTAATCCGAAGTATCTGAATAATAAGCTAGTCTCCCAAGTCAAAGGTGTAGACATTGTTATGACTTTGAAAGACTTGGGAAACTGTTTGGGGGTTCCGTATGAAGGAAGGAAGTTGAGTGCTAAAATTCTATATGTCCATGGCAAGGTTTTAACAGGAGGACCTTCTACCAGAGTTTGTGTCGATTCTCTGAGGCACAACTCCAGGAGAAGCGTCAAAGGTTGGAGTCTGCACGTACTAGGGACATTCTGCCTGTTGGTCCTCTCACTGTTGGTGATAGATTGCTGAATTACTTTCTGAGTTATGTCCTCTTGCCTCAGATATCTAATCATGCTCAGATTAGTGATTTAGAACTGCAAATTCTATTTGGGTTGAAAACCAAGGAGAAGATAAATTGGGCATATCTGGTGCAGCAGCACATGCTCCTACAGTGTGATCGTGCTGGGGCTCTGCCTTATGCTTCTGCCATATCTCAGATCTTTCTGAACTATGGTGTTTCTATTGATGGGGAATTTGTTCAGCAGGTTGATATTAAAACTCAGAAGATCGACATCGACATTCTGGCTAAGTTGGGCATATATCAGGATGTGGATGGGGTGTTCAAGCACAAGGCTAACTCTAGAGATACTACTCCACCTCTTCCTCCATCTGCTTCTGCCACATCTTCTGATCCTATCGTTCCTCCGTCTTCATCCAGTTCTGACGGCCAGTTTTAGATGATTCTGGATCACCTGGATCAAATGCAGGCTGCTCACACAACACGTTTTGATCATATCGATGGCCGTTGATAAGTAGATTTTATACCTTATTTTACTACTCTATAAATGAGCAATTCATACTTAAATGTGTAGGGTTTAACACTTAATCAATATGTTTTTACACATAGTCCTCTTTTGAGAGAAATTAAGAAAAATGGTAAGATTATGCATTATTTTACTCTTAGAATTTAATATTTCTTTTGGAGTTTTCTATTATGAAATTTCAGGAAATAAAGGTTGAAGAAGATCATTGAAGAATTGAAGAGAAGATGTGACCAAGGACAAAAGAGGAAAGAAGCAAGACGGCGAGTTTGAGCCACATCGCTCAGCGGAGAAACAACTATCGCCCAGCGAAACCACAATCACCGCTCAGTGATGCAGCAGGAAATGCTCAGCAAAGCTGAACAAAGTGCTCAGCGATGAATACCCCTTCGCTCAGCGAAAGTACCAACTTGCACCGGTGCATTTAATGCTCCAGCCTGGCGCCAGCTCAACTGTCAGCGCCGCCCCTGCAAAAGCTGACCAGCGCATTTAATGAAGCCATGTAAGCTGCCTAAATTGACTTAGCCGCTCAGTGCCACCGCCAAACCGCTCAGCGATAAGCCTTGAATCGCTCAGCGATGGTACTAAACCGCTGAGCGATCCTGCCGAACCTTGGCCTATAAATAGGGGGTCAAGGCATTCATTTTGGGCATCACCTTCCACCCTCCCCCTAAGTTCTCCTAGGCCGAGAACTCCACCATTTCTTTCCATATTTCCCCACTTTTTACATTTCTTTTTTAAGCACTTTAGGGTTATGTTAGTAAGTGCTCTGTAGAAGCCTTTTTCTTTTAAGATTTGTAATGGAGTTCTGCCGAATTTAATCCAGGTTCTATTGTTCCATTCTTCTATTTTCATTTACTCTTTCCATTACCATTTACTCTTTCATTCTCTTTATTTACTCCTTCTTGCTTTTTACTTGTTCTAATCTTCCATTGTCATTTACATCTTTCCGTCCCTTTATTTACTTCTTCCTTTTCTTTACTTGTTGTGAGTTTTAATCCTCCAAACATGGAGGAGTAGTTTCTTAATATCTTGCATGCGGTAACTCTAGATTAAAGATTAATTTGAGGTCTTGCGCTTAAAGTTTATTCATGTCTCGTTCCACCCTAATTAATGATATAGCGATTGCATGTTATTAGTTAAGGTTAAATCTAAGTTAATGAATCTTGACGATTGTATGATTTATTAAACTTTGATTAAGGAACTTTTGGAGAACTAATCAGATTTGATTAGGTTGTGCAATTGGTGCTTAATTAATATGGGTTTTAATGCTGAGATCTTGGTTTTAATACCTATATCAACAAATGCTTAAGGGATTGATGATCGTAGTTTCTTAAGTAAATTGCATATTAGTTAGAGATTTCAACTAATAAACAACGTCTCCTACCATGAATAATTAATGGGGAACCGATGAGAAGTAATCCTTAATCTAGATACGCCGTATACAGGATATTGCTTTTATCATTGTGTTTTACTCTCGTTTTAATCTCTTTTAAAGTCATCAAACAAACCCCCCGATTTACTTAACTATTATTTGGTTTTAAATTGCTTCTTTAGGAAACGACCTAGGTTAACCCCCTTTACTACGTTTTTGGGGTTTACTTGGTTTATAAATTATTATTTGATTGCACACTGAAATCTAACGATGTTTTGGTGAGCGCCAAATTTGGCGCCGTTGCCAGGGAAGCAATTTAGCCAATCTCTTTTCTCCTCTCTCCATTCTTTTTCCTTTTTGTTATTTAGTTTCAGTTCTCATGTATGACTCGTTCCTTGCCTGACCTTACCTTAGCCAATTTTGATCCCGAAATCGAAAGAACGCTAAGGAGACTTAGGCAAGAATCGAGGCAGCAAAGAGAACCTCCTGTTACTACTGATAATACTATTTCTGTTACAGGTAACATGGCAAACCCTGCTCAAACTTTGGGCCAGTTGGCCGCCCCTGACTATTCTTATGAGCCATCCAGTGTAGTTTTCCCTGACGACGCCATGGACTTTGAAATAAAATCCAACTTTTTACATCACTTACCTAAGTTTCATGGCTTGCCGTCAGAAAACCCACACCGCCATCTCAAGGTGTTTGTGATGACCTATAATACCATGAGATCGCAGTCTGTCACCGCTGACTTGGTAAAGCTTAAAGCTTTTCCATTTTCTCTAGAAGGTGCGGCCCGAGACTAGTATTACAGTATCCCTCACCAAGTAGTAAATAGTTGGCTGGGCTTAAAGAAACTGTTTCTTGAAAAATACTTCCCAGCTAGCCGAGTTTTCGCTCTACGGAAAGAAATTTCTGGAATCCAACAGAGGCCCGATGAGACCATGGGAGAATATTGGGAGAGATTCCAAAGTCTATGCGACATGTGCCCACACCATGGGTTCACTGACGTACAACTATTGGAGCACTTTTACGAAGGTCTCAGCCTCATGGATCGGAAATGGATTGACTCCGCTGCTGGTGGTATTCTAAAGAACAGGAAAACACCAGAAGAAGCCAGACAGTTGATCAGTGAGATGGCTGATCATTCTAGGTACGAGATGCGAGCAAACAGGAATACCAGAGGAGCATATGAAGTTGCTATTGACCGCCCCAACCATGAGTACGTGTCTCTTACTGAAAGGATTGATAAACTAGCAGAAATGGTCAGTGTTATGGCCATGGGGCACCAAACTCAAGCGGTATGCTCCCTTTGTCCCGATGGCATCTCTTACTCTCCCGAGCAGTGCCCACTACTCATGGATGAGACTTCCGCAGTTGCGGCCATGTTCCCGGGTAAGCCAGACCAATCCAACCAGCAGAGGTATGATCCCTACAGCAATACCTATAACCCAGGCTGGAAGGATAACCCGGCATTCAAGTGGAGTAACAACTCCAACACACTAAACCCGCAGCCACAACCCAAACCATTCCCACAACAACAACAAAGAAGATATGTGCCTCCTCCGCAGATGTCACAGCAGCAATTCCAACCCGCGCCACAACAACAGTTCCATCCCTCTCCACAACTTCCACAAGCTGCCCATCAGAGAATTCTATGTTACAAGATATGATGAAAATGATGCAGGAAATGCAGGCATCCCAGAAGAAGTATGAGGCTGCTTTGTCGATAATACAAAATGAAATCCATTCAAACAAGCAGTCACAATCGAGCAGCTCATCCCATCTTCCCTCGCAGACTATTCCAAATCTGAGAGCAAATGTAAGTGCTATCACCTTAAGATCTGGTACTATTTTGCAGGCACCGCAGGTTGAAGATTCTGAAGACTCGGGCGATCACATTGAAGAAAAAGAATTCGAAAGAAAAGCCAGAGAAGAAGACTCTGACGAAGACACTGGAGCAGAAGGTTTGAAGCGGACCAAGGAATCTAACAGGTGTCTGGAACCATTGCAGACAGGAGAAGCACCAGTCCCACTTCCTTTCTCGCATAAAGGTCCTAAACCCAAGTCCGCTGCTACGCTTCAGTTAGAAAAAGAATTTTTGGAGACATTCCGGAAGGTAGAGGTGAACATCCCCTTGCTTGAGGTAATCAGACAAATCCCCAAGTATGCAAAGTTCTTGAAGGACTTGTGTACCAACAAGGGAAGGCTGAAAGACACCACACAAGTCAGCATGGGAGCAAATGTATCATCTATCATCAAATCTAGTCCATTACCTCCTAAATGCACAGACCCAGGTACGCTTTTAGTTCCATGTGTCATAGGACAAAGATTATTTACAAAAGCCTTGGCAGATTTAGGAGCCGCAATCAATGTTATGCTGAAGTCTATTTACCAATCTTTGCACACGGGAAATCTAAAGCCAACTGGATTAATCATCCAACTTGCTAACCGAAGTACCGCCAGACCAGAAGGTATTTTGGAAGATGTCTTGGTAAAGGGAAACGATTTAATATTTCCTACAGATTTCTATGTATTAGAAATGGAAAATGACATCAATGTCAACCAGCCTAGATTAATCTTAGGACGGCCCTTTTTGAAAACTGCAGGGGCCAAGATTGATGTACATGCTGGTACATTATCTATGGAATGCGAAGACATGCATGTGCAATTTGGTTTACCTGAAGCAATGCATTACCCTTCGGAGGAACATTCAGTTTTTCAAATTGATGTTATTGACTCTTTAATTTTGGATACTTATGATATATGGGCTGATAAAATGCTAGAACTAACACCAGAATTTGAATGCCCTAATTGTGATGGAGTTAGTAACTTGTGTTCTGTTTGTAAAGAAATAGATGAGTCTTTCCAAGAAGGTTTGAATGATAATTTTGTAAATTCTGAATTTGATGCACTTAACATATCTCCTGTTTTAGAAGTCAGTGAAGTTGCAGGTACAGACAGTAAAGCAGCAAGTCCAGAGTTAAAGGCTCTTCCTTCTCATCTCAAGTACACTTTCCTAGGAGATGATGCCACACTACCAGTAATTATAGCGAATGATCTCTCCTCTCAGGAGGAAGAAAGGTTGGTCGGTGTGCTCAAGAAGCACAAGAAAGCCATTGGGTGGACCATAGATGATATCACTGGAATCAGTCCTTCTACATGCACCCATAGGATACTCCTAGAAGAAGGGGCAAAGCCAGTTAGACAACCACAGAGACAGCTTAATCCACTCATTCAAGATGTCGTGAAAAAGGAAGTAATGAAGCTTTTAAAAGCTGGCATTATCTATCCTATTTCAGACAGCGAGTGGGTAAGTCCAGTTCAAGTGGTCCCAAAAAAGTCTGGAATTACGGTGATAAAGAATGAAAACAATGAGTTGATCCCCACGAGAGTGCAAAATAGCTGGCGGGTTTGCATTGATTATAGACGCCTTAACAACGCCACCCGCAAGGATCATTATCCCCTGCCCTTCATTGACCAAATGCTTGAACGACTAGTAGGTAAATCTCATTACTGTTTTCTCGATGGTTATACAGGTTATTTCCAAATTCACATAGCCCCGGAGGATCAATAAAAGATGATATGAACCCAGCCATCAAGTCAATTGACCAAGTCCAAGTAGATGGGGGCCCAATGACAAGGGGAAGGATGAGAAGAATACAAGAAATAGTTAATAAAGAAATATTGGCTCTAAATAATCAATGGCAATCTGAAAATACAAGCCCAAAAGAAGTAATGATCATCCAAGCCCAAAACCAATAATGTTGTCGTTGGACTTTGAGCAACCTGTAATAATTGGGTCATAACTTGGGCTGTAGTAATCCAATTAAGATGAAACCGGTGCCATTTGAAAGCTAAGACAAAATGCTTCAACTTCCATGAAGACAAGAAGACCAAACGAAGTCTTTTAGGTGGTTATTTTCATTGGTGAAGTTAACAGCTTTTATTAGTGGAGCATTTAACTTTGGGAGTGGAATTTTAGTGCATGGGTTTTAGTGGCTAATAATGTAGTGGGTAATCAATGTTAAATAGTGACCAATAAATTTTTGAATAGTGGTGATTTGAAAGGGTTCTAATAAGTTCTATAAATAGGAGAACTTTGTAATTCATAAGGCACCCTTGAAGTGAAATACAATCTAAATTTTCAGAATTCTTTCACCCATTGTGAGAGTTTTTATTATATCTTCTTTTGCTCTTGTGAGACCTTGTCTTGTCAATCTTCTTTATAAGGTTGGTGATTCAAACTTCCAAAAGCCCTTAATTCGTGCTTCAACCCAGGTGCGTTGTTGTGTGGTTTGGTTTAATTGTGTTCGTGGTTAAACAATCGTCTAATTAGCAGGTCACGTTTCCCTTTAACGTTGGTTGGCTAATTACAATTGTTAGGTCATTGAACTCCACAAACTTAGAGTCTATCACTCCCAATTTTTCCTTTCCAAATCTGGAGTGTTTGCTCATATCCCTCTTTTCAATTATCCGTTTTATTTGAATTCCTTTTGTTTTGCCTACGCCGTGAAGATTGGGCCAAATTCCTCTAGAGGTTCATATCAAAAGACCACCTTTACGTGTCCCTTTGGTACATTGGCCTATTGAAGGATTCCATTTGGACTTTGCAATGCACCTGCTACTTTTCAACGTTGTATGATGAGTATTTTTTCTGATTTTCTGGAAGTTTTTATGGATGACTTTACTGTCTTTGGAACTTCTTTCGATTCTTGTTTAGAAAGCCTTGCTAGAGTACTTCAACGTTGCATCGAAACTAACCTTGTCCTAAATTATGAAAAATGTCATTTTATGGTTCAACAAGGTATAGTTTTAGGGCACGTAGTCTCTAGTAAAGGAATTGCCATAGACCCTGCCAAAATAGATGTTATTTCTTCTTTGCCTTACCCCGCCTGTGTGCGGGAGATTCGTTCCTTCCTTGGCCATCCACTTACCTCCCTGTTGCACAAAGATACAGACTTTGTTTTTGATGATACGTGCAAGAAAGCGTTTGATGCCTTGAAGCATGCCTTGACGACAACTCCTATTATCCANTTTTAATATACAATGTTCAATTATAGAATAATAAAATAGGGTACAAAATACACCTATCAGTAAGTTTCCGCATGTCATAGCTTATGCCTCAAGGACTTTGGATGCCGCGCAATCTAATTACACCACTACAGAAAAGGAACTTTTAGCAATAGTATTTGCTCTGGATAAATTCCGATCTTATTTGCTTAGTTCTAAGGTGGTGGTGTATACAGATCACGCCGCTCTAAAGTACCTTCTGAAAAAACCTGAGGATAAACCAAGGCTCATTAGATGGATGCTACTACTCCAAGAATTCGATTTAGAAATTAAAGATAAAAGTGGAGCAGAAAATCTAGTAGCAGATCATCTAAGTCGCCTGACACATATCTCAGCCAATCCATTTCCACTTCGGGATGACTTTCCCGATGACTCCCTGTTAATGATATCTAAAAGACCTTGGTATGCGGATATCGTAAATTACTTGGTCTCAAATAAAGGACCCCCACATTTTTCAAAAACCCAATTAGCAAAGCTTAAGAGCGATGCTAAGTATTATATATGGGAGGATCCTTATCTTTGGAAAATTTGTAGCGACCAAGTAATTAGACGATGTGTCCCAAGCTCAGAGTTTGAGTCCATTCTCAAGTTCTGTCATACCTTTGCAAGTGGTGGCCACTTTGGACCCCAACGCACAGCCAGAAAGGTTTTAAATTCAGGATTTTATTGGCCTTCATTATTTAAGGATGCTTATGAATTCTATAAATCCTGTGAACAATGCCAAAGAACAGGTAACCTCACGTGGAGAAATGAAATGCCCCAACAACCATTATTATTTTGCAAAATTTTTGATGTATGGGGGATTGATTTCATGGGCCCATTTCCTGTTTCTCATGGTTACACTTATATTCTTTTGGCTGTTGATTATGTATCTAAATGGATAGAAGCAGTTGCCACCAGGTCTAACAATGCTGCCATAGTTGTGTCTTTTGTCCGGTCTAACATCTTTTGCAGGTTTGGAATGCCGAGAGTGATCGTTAGTGACCAGGGAACACATTTTTGTTACCGGCGCATGGACGCTTTGCTCCGTAAATACGGGGTTGTTCATAGGGTATCCACTCCCTACCATCCCCAAACTAACGGGCAAGCAGAAGTGTCCAACAGGGAAATCAAGGGAATCCTGGAGAAAATGGTCAAGCCCAACAGAAAGGACTGGTCGTTACGTTTGGATGATGCTCTTTGGGCCTATAGGACCGCATACAAGACTCCCACTGGGATGAGTCCATTCCGACTGGTATTTGGAAAGCCTTGCCACTTGCCAGTAGAATTGGAGCACTGGGCATATTGCGTTGTAAAACAATGCAACATGGATTTAGAGCAAGCTGGGAGCCACCGGAAATTACAACTCCAACAATTGGAAGAACTCCGGTTGGATGCATATGAGAATTCTCGGCTCTACAAAGAGAAAACCAAGTTGTTCCATAATAAGCACATTCTACGCAAATCTTTTCAAGAAGGGCAACTGGTGTTGCTTTAAAATTCTAGGCTCAAACTCATGCCTGGAAAACTCTGATCTCGATGGGATGGTCCTTATGTGATTACCAAGGTTCACCTGTACGGAAAAATCGAGCTCAAGGATCCAAAGACGGCCAGTACATTTGCAGTTAATGGACATCGTTTGAAGCCGTATCACGACACTGCTGGAAATGTCCAAGAGGAAGTGGAGGTTCAATTTCTTGCCATCCCATGACCAAGGAAGCTGCTATCAATGTCCAACTTAAGGGTGGGAGACAACCCACCGTTTGTGAGCTTTTCCTTCCCTTACTCTTATTTATTTGTTTTTATCTTTTCTTTCTTGCCCTGTTTTGTGCATCAAAGCTAGTACAATTCTTCAAAGTGTGGGGTGGGGAAGTTAAGATTTTTAACTGTGCATTACTTGTAAAATTCATCAATTAGGTAGAATTTAGACTAGTGAATGATTGATTTGTGCAATGTGCATTGTTGTATTTTAATTATGGCATTATGCTTGATTGAGCATTTTATAAATCTTGGCATGTTCTAATTAATTGAAGATATTACCTGGTAAGCTTTTGAGCCATTTATAGGATAGCAACCTTACATGCTATTCCTTTCTTTGTTGTGGGTACACTAACTAGTGTTCAAATCCAGAACTTGCCTGATTCTTTGCATTACACTTTTGCCCTTGTATGTGACATGTGACATGATTGAGGCATTCCTTGTGCATTTAGCTTACATACCCATATTAGCCTACCTTGAATATTTGATCCTAGTTAGCCCCCTTGAGCCTTGAACCCTTTTATTGTATAACTAGCCCATTACGAGCCATTAAACCAAGAAAAACCATGATACACCTAGCTTTAGGGCTTAGGAGAATTATGGTCCATCTGTTCATATGTGCTAAACAATAAAGTGTGGGGTTACATGAGGCCATGTAACATTCAAGTAGGGGGGACAGCAACCACAATTACTTCTATTGGTTGAAAAAAACATCCATAAAAAAAAAGCGCAATTTTTTTGCAATAACAACCGATTAGGTGCACCAATAGAAACTCTCCCCTAAGCTGTGAGTAAGCAATGACAAGAGAAGCTATTGAAGATCAAGGTTCGTACATCGTTGTTTAAGCACATATGCCATGAATTCTACTAAGTCTTAGGCTTTAGCTCACTGGCCATATGCTGTCCCAACTTGACCTTGACCCCATTACAACCTTTGAAAGACCTCTTGATGCATGTCGTATATATTTGGTGAATCATGATGCTTAGAAGAAAGTCAATCCTATGGAGGCGACTCTAGTATAGTGTTTTGAGAGAACATTGAATAACCCTATACACTTTGAGTGACGAGTGACACACACTAACCTGTGAGGCCCAATTAATTTTAACATGCCTTGACTTATTCTTTGTTCATGATTGATACGCCAAGGAAATTACTTTTAATGCACAATGATATCATCTTTTGTCTAAATGTACTCTAATTTTTGGATTGTCATGCATTTTGCACAGTTGTCTGGTAATTAGTGAGTCGGCTTAAGTGCCTCCCTGAGTTTTGCGGCTTTGTAGGGGGATGTAAATAGTGTCGCCGCACCAAAAAGATTTTCATTTTTGCTCAAGTTCTTAGTTTCTTGCATGAGGACATGCAAATGTTTAAGTGTGGGGTAGTTTGATAAGTAGATTTTATACCTTATTTTACTACTCTATAAATGAGCAATTCATATTTAAATGTGTAGGGTTTAACACTTAATCAATATGTTTTTACACATAGTCCTCTTTTCAGAGAAATTAAGAAAAATGGTAAGATTATGCATTATTTTACTCTTAGAATTTAATATTTCTTTTGGAGTTTTCTATTATGACATTTCAGGAAATAAAGGTTCAAGAAGATCATTGAAGAATTGAAGAGAAGATGTGACCAAGGACAAAAGAGGAAAGAAGCAAGATGGCGAGTTTGAGCCACATCGCTCAGTGGAGAAACAACTATCGCCCAGCGAAACCACAATCACCGCTCAGCGATGCAGCAGGAAACGCTCAGCAAAGCTGAACAAAGCGCTCAACGATGAATACCCCTTCGCTCAGCGAAAGTACCAACTTGCACCGGCGCATTTAATGCTCCAGGCTGGCGCTAGCTTAGTTGTCAGCGCCGCCCTTGTAAAAGCTGACCAGCGCATTTAATGAAGCCGTGTAAGCTGCCTAAATTGACTCAGCCGCTCAGTGCCACCGCCAAACCGCTCAGCGATAAGCCTTGAATCGCTCAGCGATGGTACTAAACCGCTGAGCGATCCTGCCGAACCTTGGCCTATAAATAGGGGGCCAAGGCATTCATTTTGGGCATCACCTTCCACCCTCCCCCTAAGTTCTCCTAGGCCGAGAACTCCACCATTTCTTTCCATATTTCCCCACTTTTTACATTTCTTTTTTAAGCACTTTAGGGTTATGTTAGTAAGTGCTCTGTAGAAGCCTTTTTCTTTCAAGATTTGTAACGGAGTTCTGCCGAATTTAATCCAAGTTCTATTGTTCCATTCTTCTATTTTCATTTACTCTTTCCATTACCATTTACTCTTTCATTCTCTTTATTTACTCCTTCTTGCTTTTTACTTGTTCTAATCTTCCATTGTCATTTACATCTTTCCGTCCCTTTATTTACTTCTTCCTTTTCTTTACTTGTTGTGAGTTTTAATCCTCCAAACATGGAGGAGTAGTTTCTTAATATCTTGCATGCGGTAACTCTAGATTAAAGATTAATTTGAGGTCTTGCGCTTAAAGTTTATTCATGTCTTGTTCCACCCTAATTAACGATATAGCGATTGCATGTTATTAGTTAAGGTTAAATCTAAGTTAATGAATCTTGACGATTGTATGATTTATTAAACTTTGATTAAGGAACTTTTGGAGAACTAATCAGATTTGATTAGGTTGTGCAATTGGTGCTTAATTAATATGGGTTTTAATGCTGAGATCTTGGTTTTAATACCTATATCAACAAATGCTTAAGGGATTGACGATCGTAGTTTCTTAAGTAAATTGCATATTAGTTAGAGATTTCAATTAATAAACAACGTCTCCTACCATGAATAATTAATGGGGAACCGATGAGAATTAATCCTTAATCTAGATATGCCGTATGCAGGATATTGCTTTTATCATTGTGTTTTACTTTCGTTTTAATCTCTTTTAAAGTCATCAAACAAACCCCCCCGATTTACTTAAATATTATTTGGTTTTAAATTGCTTCTTTGGGAAACGACCTAGGTTAACCCCCTTACTACGTTTTTGGGGTTTACTTGGTTTATAAATTATTATTTGATCGCACACTGAAATCTAACGACGTTTTGGTGAGCGTCAGCCGCATTGACTCGCTTTAGACTGATCTTCGCGGTGATATAGAGTGATTGGCCAAATGTGTTGAAGACCTAGCCTCAATCCAAAATGATGTTTCCCTCGACAACATTCACTTTTCTAGTGACGCTGAACCATGACTCGTGTTTTATTATCTTTCTTGTACTTAGTTTTAATCTGACAGTCTAGTTTGGTTATTTGTTGTAATAGTTTAGTTATTATTTGTTTCCGTTGAACTTGTTTAGTTCTAACTATTGTTTATGTTTTCTGTTGTACGTCTGGATTGTTATAACTATTGTTGTATACTTATATAATCATGTTTTCTGTTTCGTTGTAGTGTTCTTTTTGTTTTGTGTGTTATATCTATATTGTTTGGTTATTCTCTGTGTTGGCTATTTGTTGTATTCCTTTTTTTCTTTTTGATGATGTCAAAAAGGGGAAGAAAGGTTGTGTGTGTGTCTGGCTCCTTGGTCTGCTTTAAACAGGGGGAGCAAATTTATCAAGTCCAAGAAAGGCCAGATTTTAGGAGTTTATTTTGTGACTTTTGGTATTATGTAACACAAATTGGCAAGCTATATAAGGCAACCAAAGTGGTAATACGATAATACAATAAGATTAAGCATTTCTTTGATTTCTATCAACCATATTTGTGAGAGTGATTCTCCTGTATTCTTGAGTGATTCAAGAAGTGAGATTATCAAAGGACTCAACCAAATCCTTTGTGTGTTTTGTCTCAAATTGGAGTGATTCCAATATTTTGGTTAGCTATCAAATTCCGCTGCCTACATTTCTTTATTAGTTTTTGCTTTGCAAAACTAATTTTTCTAACCAAGTTCATCAACCAACAAATTGAAAGTTAATTTGTTGAACAACTTGTGTTATTTCTTTGAAACAATAACTTTGGTTCACATCACACCCCCACTCGCTTATGCCTCCCAGGAGCAGGCGAAGAGTACGAGGGCTATGAGGAGCCCTACGAGGAGCCGCACGTGGAGCAGTAGAGGATCGAGGACGAGCCAGTCTAGCTCGGCATCAGATGGACATTTTGCCATATTTTGTTATATTTTGAGATGTATTTTGATTTACTTGGCTTATATATGTAAACTATTATGATACCCTGTTGGATGTAATATGTAATGGACCAGATACTTGATATGTAATTATTTATGCTAGTAATGATTATCACTTTTAAGCTTCCACTCTATCGTTTGTATTATATGTTTTGATTCACGTGTGGCTCATATTTTGCAAATGAGGTAACAAAAAGAAAAGTTTTAAAATGGTCCATATTTTTCTTACTTTGGTATTTTCGAAAGATAATAAGGGACTATAAGTAATCCCACCAAATGATTGACAACCTAGTGAGCATTGCGTACTACTCGAGGGTATGCAGTTAGCTAGGATGTTACAGGGAGAATGTGAAGAAGGTTCTTTCTCTAACCATTGATGGCTTGGTTTTGATGACGACAACAACATCGACAAAAAGCAGAAAAAGGGAAGACACAATCAAAGAACTGCAAAAGCTCAACTGCTCATCTTTGAAGGTTCAAGAATTTACCTTAGTGTCTAAATAGTTAGCACATGTTATGATATTATGGTCATTGGCTCAAAAGATTTTCATCATAAACAAGTCTAACATTTTCTTAAAACCCTAAAAGCATATAGCAACATTTTTCAAGGGTTTCAAACACTTTTAACTCGGTTCTTGCATGAGTAATCGATTACCATGCTAGTGTAATCGATTACCATCAAATAGAATTCAAAATTATTCAAATTTTGAAGTGAGTAATCGATTACCAACCCGAATTAATCGATTACCACCTTGAGAAATTTGAAAAATGGCAGTTTCTAACGTGTGTAATGATATGAACCCAGCCATCAAGTCAATTGACCAAGTCCAAGTAGATGGGGGCCCAATGACAAAGGGAAGGATGAGAAGAATACAATAAATAGTTAATAAAGAAATATTGGATCAATGGCAATCTGAAAATACAAGCCCAAAAGAAGAAATATTATGATTTATGCAATTCAAGTGGGAGAATGTTGAATTATTGTGTGAATTGCATAAATCCCTAAACCCTAAACCCTAAACCCAATAATTCAACATTCTCCCACTTGAATTGCATAAATCATAATATCAACATTTTAAAAACACTATTTCAGATTAACATGAGAGTGTATAAAATTGTCATGTTACACACATATATATGTACACACACATCACAACTCGTAAACCAACATTGCACTAAACCCAAAATTACAATGTCTAAATAAACAAGAAATATAATATACAATTCTATATTTGCAAATAAGAATCAAAATTATTCTAGTTCTTATAAATCATAAAATCTGAGAATAGACAAATTATGAGATACAACAAAAATTGCTATAAATTTCAACAAAATATTTTCCAACTTGAAATACATAAGATATCTCATAATTTTATAACATTATTAAATTTGAAAACTCAAACAAATAGTTCCAAAACACCAAAGTAAATAAAAGTTAACAAAATATTATTTTAGAACTTGGAACATGAGACAAACAAAATCACAAATTCTCAAATAATTTTTTTTAATTACAAAAGTACATTTGATTATAATTGGTCTCGCGAAGGCAAGCACACAATTATAAAAAAAATGTATGTTAGCAAAGCTTAGCAAATGGCAGATTACCATTCTTTTGAACGATAGCAAAGTTGGGTTATTTGAACTTTCCACAAAAATTGTTCTCAAAACAAACTTTACACGAATTCCATGTTAATTAATCCAAGTAACCCAAAAAACAAAAGGTACCCAAATTGACATTTTGTAGGGTTCATGCATAAGTAAAGATGATTTCCCAATTCATATCAGACACCCAATCTCACAACATAGCCACAACTTGAAGTTAAATTGGCTTTTATACCTATGGGAATCAAATAATATAAACAATAATATCAAATTTTTATTCCCACAGAGAATGTTGAGCTTTCAACCATAACATTATATCCTTAAAGCTAATATCGAGAGGATACTGAAAACTTTAGGGATATAACTAACCATTCACCAAGAATTATATTAACAAAAACGAACCGAAGGGTAAGATTTTCATTAATATAAGTCTTAATGCAATAATAGAATGATGTCCTAACATAATCCGACCTGCGAAGGCAAGTTCACAATTATGTAAGACATCCAACAGTCTTTTCCAAAAAATATTTTGCCACAGTCCTTCTCGCGAAGGCGAGCTCTCAACCATGCAAAATATCCAACCATATTTATCAAGATATACCCATATCATAATTTCTCAAAGAAACATTGTTGCATTTCTCCAAAAGAGAAATAGGGCTCATCCATATTCAAAACAAAACCAAATGTTTTGACAAAAAATGGAAAGGATAGTGGCCCATTCCGCAAAACAACAAAATCATAACCAGAAAACATAATGGCCCATTGTCCTTTATCAGCCCAATCCGAAACCAATGTCCATTTAGTCTTCCTTAGTAAATGGAAACATTGCTATAATTTTTACAAGAGATTAAAAATACCTTCTTGTTAGAAAAAGCCCATTGTGTATGAAAAAATAAATTTTCAACCAGCCAATTTAATCTAGAACAAAAACGGCTCATATAAATAACCTTCACCAAATCAAAATTTCATGGCATATATTGGCCCAATCGGAATTGTTAACAAAATTATCCAGAAGAAATAGGCCCATCAAACAAAAAATTATAATGCAAACAATTTGATCCATTCAGCCTTTAGAGACAAAAACAGGTTTTGTCCAAAATAAAAAAAACAGCCCATTTCACAAAGAAAAGGCCCAATACGGGTTCAAACAAAATTTTCTGAGCCGAAAATTATCAATAACAGCAGTCCAGCCCAATACGGGTTTAAACAAAATTTTTGAGCCCGAAAGGAACACAAAAAATTAATCACAGCTGTGTCCATGGTCCCAATAATGGCCCAAGCAACAATAATTTAAAAAAAAAACTTTCAGCCACATAATGTCAATAATGGCCCAAAACCTCATCAAAATGTCAAAGATTCAGCAATCACATCAAGAAAGGCAATAATAATAATTGCCCAAACAAATATGGAAAGAACCAACAGCATGTATCCCATATCATGGCCAACCAATAATGATCCTTCATCAAATTAAAAACTTCACAATAGCACATCACAATAGCAATAGAAACTTCATTAAGTCAGAATATCATGGCACATAATCAGCACCCTGATGGCCCCATATCATGGCAACCACAAATCATGGCAATAGTTACAACAATCCAATTAATTGCCCAAAAAACACGGCAACAAAGTTGCAGAAGAAACAAACTTCCGCAAACGCCGACCACGCACCAAATGCGGTGGCAACAACCGTGGTAGCAGCCTACGGCGCCGACCACGCACGCACCCGGCATTCGTGGAATGCTTATATATATATATATATATATGTATATATGTATATATATGTGTGTGTGTATATATATATATATATAAAACGAAACTGAACGGCACAGCAGGTATCCAATATGCTTTGTAAACTTTGTTAATATATGATTTAGGGACATGAGCAAAAAACTCTATCCGTAAAATTGCTTGAATTTTATCAACATTGATATAGCCATGGTGTTCTGTTCAACATATCCAATTCCATATTTAAGGTTCAACAAATTCCCAGAAACAAATATGGCCAATCATAATGGTTTTCAAAGGATAATTACAGCAAATAATGGCACATATCTTTTAATGGCATATATTGTGGCAATAATTACAGCAAATAATCAGCAAATGCAAATCCTTTATAACAATAATAACAATATAAGCATAATAACCATAAACATAATAACCATAAGTATAATAACCATATATAATCTCTGCAATATTGAGGATGAATAATATATATGGTACATAAAAAACAACAATTTTCTTTAAGTAGTAATTAAAAACATATTCTACACAAAATTAATAATTTTTCTGATGCCCAGAAAAATAATTAAAAATTATCAAAAATTTTATTACATCGAAACAGGTCGAAACCACAAAAAGAACAAAAAATTTGGCACCCTAAATCACCCGCACGCGCCCCACACGCGGCACGCCGAGAGTGGGCGTGTTGCGGCGCATGTTATCAGGTCACCCTCAACCTCCAGCGGGTCGGTCGGGTTTTGCGGACCCGTTGGGTCTAAAATGCGGGTTGAGCCATATCTCCCTCATCCGGACTCCGTTTTGAACGATTCTGGTGGCGTTGGAATCGTATCGACGAATACTACAAGATTCTATAATTATTTTGACCAAAAAAGGCTTCTAAAATTCTGGGTTTTCAATGGAAGAACACGGTTTTATGCATAGGATTATCATCAATATCTCTTTCAATACTTAACTAAATTGCACCATTCCAATTGGGTTTATTTCAGAATTTTATCCTCTTCAAAAACCCTAAGGTTTGATTTCACAAATTGAGCAATTAACTGATTCACAAATCTGAAAATTAAATCAGGGAAAATATGGTTCATACAATCCGAAAATTAACCCAACTTAACCATTCTCTATACACATAGATTGCAGAAAAACAATGTTAATTTCACAGCCATAATCAGAATCAAATTAAATCAGGGAAAATAGGGTTCATACAATCCGAAAATTAACCCAAATTAACCATTCTCTATACACATAGATTGCAAAAAACAATGTTAATTTCACAGCCATAATCAGAATCAAACAAGGCTCTGATACCAATTGAAAGAAAATCATGTTTGTTCTAATCACAGCATGTGAAATATTAACAATTTCATAGTGATAGAGGAGAGGAATTTTTACCTGGAATTGGAAGAGCGGAGGCTGAAACACCCCTAGCCGATTCTGTACGCTCGAGCCGTACGTAATACAGCTAGGTTGTTTACTTCCTGGTCTTTTTCTTTAGTTTTTTTTT
>QANU01002261.1:0-14518 GCA_003254905.1 Nissolia schottii
TAAGCACATAAAATAACATAAATATCCACATAGACAGTGGGCATAGGGTTACCCACCTCAAAAGAAAATTCGGGATCGGTAGAAGTGATGAGGAAAATGTCCTCTTCGAGTAGGTATGTTCTCCCTATTTTTCTGGAGTCCGGCATCGTCATAGCAGTGCACGAACGAACAAGGAAAAACAAAGAAAGAAAGAACGAAGAAGGAAACAAAGAAACGAAGCTTTAAAGCTTCAGGGGGAAGAAAACAAGGAAAAACAAAGAAAGAAAAAGAAAGAAACGAAGAAGCAGGAAGCATAATGCTTCTGAAAGAAACAAAAATTAAAATGGTGTCAGGGCTATCCCCCCACCGTCCCTTATACATATATATACAATATTATATAATATAACTTTTCTTATTTTATTATATATATATATATATATATTATATATTAATATTATTATATTATTATTATTACTATTCATTAGGATTATTATATTATATAATAGTATATTTTATGTAAATATCCAACTATGGATAAACATGACCCCCTTAGTCTAATTTTGATCATGCTTGATCGTGTTGTTGTTATTCGCAGTCCCGGTATTTCGCGACACTAAACCTCGAACGACACTAAAAATTCACTCCCGGTTTATGATTTTAGCAGTGTCATTCGAATGAACTGCTCAAAAAGTGCCAGAATGCGTAATTTTTAGGCTCATTCGAATCCCAGTCGAATGAGCTTGCGAAAACTTCTCCGAAACGTTGTTTTGCTCATATTTTCTCCAGTGGCAGCATTGAAAACTTATATATACTTTCCTTATGTTCCAACCAGTACAGTTATACTTTTCTAACCTCAAAACTACTCAAAATCCCTTTCAAAACTTACTCTCTATATTTTTCCTAGAAAATTTACCAAATCAGTTTCTCAGACATAAGCACATAAAATAACATAAATATCCACATAGACAGTGGGCATAGGGTTACCCACCTCAAAAGAAAATTCGGGATCGGTAGAAGTGATGAGGAAAATGTCCTCTTCGAGTAGGTATGTTCTCCCTATTTTTCTGGAGTCCGGCATCGTCATAGCAGTGCACGAACGAACAAGGAAAAACAAAGAAAGAAAGAACGAAGAAGGAAACAAAGAAACGAAGCTTTAAAGCTTCAGGGGGAAGAAAACAAGGAAAAACAAAGAAAGAAAAAGAAAGAAACGAAGAAGCAGGAAGCATAATGCTTCTGAAAGAAACAAAAATTAAAATGGTGTCAGGGCTATCCCCCCACCGTCCCTTATACATATATATACAATATTATATAATATAACTTTTCTTATTTTATTATATATATATATATATATATTATATATTAATATTATTATATTATTATTATTACTATTCATTAGGATTATTATATTATATAATAGTATATTTTATGTAAATATCCAATTATGGATAAACATGACCCCCTTAGTCTAATTTTGATCATGCTTGATCGTGTTGTTGTTATTCGCAGTCCCGGTACTTCGCGTGCGGCTGTCCGAAAAATATTCTGGACCTACCATTGCGATCTACTAATTTTCACGGTCGTAGTGGTATGCCAGATTAAGATATTCGTGAATAAATTACCTGGAGGAGAATTTTCACAGATACCTTAAGCATCTACCGACATTCTGATTTTTGTCAAAATTTGGCACGGACCTCGTGGCACTCCGCGAGATCTAGAAACAATTACTTGACTGGCGTTTGGAAGCAATTAATGTTCTAAATAATTTTTTCAGTCCAAATAATCGCATCTAATGTGCTTTTAATTAGGCAAAAATTAGGATTTTCGCGAAATTCTCATAAGGGAAAAATTCGGGATGTTACATGTGGCACTCTTTGGGTACCATAATCCAACATTAATAGTGCCAACTAGATATTTCATTATTCTTTTTACAGCACTTAAGTGGGATTCCTTGGGACAAGCTATATCTAGCACACATGCATACACTAAACATTATATCAGGCCTACTAGCGGTGAGATATAGCAGAGATCCAATCATACCTCTATACTTTGTGGTCTCTACCGATTTACCTTCTTCGTCCTTGTCAAGTGTAACATCCTGAATTTTTCCCTTATGGAGATTTCGCTTAAATCCTAATTTCGCTTAATTAAAAGCAACTTAGAGGCGATTATTTGGACTGAAAAAATTATTTAGAAAAATTATTTCTCCTAAATGCCAGTCAAATACTTGTTTCAATCTCGCGGAGTGCCGCAAGGTCCGTGTTAAATTTCGCCGAAAATCGGGATTTCGGTAGGCACCTAAGGTACCTGTGAAAATTACCCTCCGGGCAATAAATTCACGAATACCTTAACCAGACATTCCTCTATGATCCGGGAAATTAGTAGATCGCGGATACGTGCTCGGAATATTTTTATGATATCCGGACACGAGCGCAAAATGACAAAATGCGATCAAACATGATCGCGAAATAAAGTGACCTAGTTTGGGAATTTATTCCCACGTCAGTAAAAGGAAAATAAAGAAAAAAATAAAGAAAAGGACAAAAGGGGAAAGAATCAAAAGGATAAAGGGCAAAAAGAGGAAAACAAAATTTAAGATATAAAAGGAAATAAAAATTAAAGGAAGGGCAAAATGGTAGTTAGGCTTAAAAGATAATTTTGAAAAAAAAAAGGAAGAAAAGAGAAATGAAAAGCAAATAGCTTTTTAAGGAAGCTAAAGGCCCCTCGAGCCTATATATATGACCACAGCCTCAATCCCATTTTTCTTAAATTTTGGTCTGCTATGCTGTTACTCTGTCCATTTGTGCGTGCGACGATCACTCCATCGGACTCAGGGAAAATAGCAGGATCGCACCAATGTTCGTGGGAGCATTTTCTCACAACTTTCACCGTCTCCAAATACGCTTTGGAAAGTGGGTAACTCTAAGCCCACTGTCTATGTGGTTTATTTTATGATTATTTATATGCATTTCTGTGTATGTAAATGAAAAACTATTTTGTACAAACTATAGGAAATGAGTTATGAAGGTTGGATTTTGATGATTTTGATGTTTGGAAACCATAACTGTACTGATTGAATCACTGTGGAGACGAAAAAGTTACGTAGAGAAAACCCCTGGAGAAGTTACTCTCTGGGGCGATTTTTTACTGTGGGATTCGAATGAATTCTCAAGGGTTTCGAATGAAAGAATCAATCGAATCCTAAGACCCTATTCATTTGAATGCTTACTGAAAACTTGTATTTTTAAAGGCTCTATGGGATCCAACATGCATAGTTATGTGTATCTCTATGTAACAAGAGCATGCATCATGAGGAATGGCCGTCATAGGAGTTAGGACGACCCTAGATCACTAGAGGTATTCACGTAAATTTAAAGGTGCATAATTGAATCTTAGGAAATAAAGCAGAGAACTAAGGCCCCAATCACCAAGGATTCGGCCGGCCTTAGTCAGAGTCAGTAGTTATATGATTACGAAGATCCCATTCTCTTGGCACGTCTTACAGACACGCCCCTCACCAATTCTGCACGCTGGATTGGTAAGAGCAACGTAGGTAGAGAGACCTGAATATGAAAGAAAAGAGAACAGGCAAAGGCCTAAAAGTAACAGGAACAGGCCTGTAAGAAAGAAAGGGGGACCCCAAAATAAAGAACTAAGACGAAAGTAAAGAGAAACGAGTCCACGCCTGATCGTGCCAAAGGGTCGGTCCCCTGCCATCCCCAGTAAGGGGGTGGTGGTACTTATCATGATGATGAATTACCTCCTATGAGCTTAACGTGGTTAGCTACCACTCCGGTTCAAGCGCTGCCAGGTCATCATGATAGGGAATAGAAGGAGGTTGTAACCGAAGGCCACGGTTACATGGGTGAAAGGACTAAAAAGAAGAAGGACGCTAACCCGGGTAAGCCGGTATGCGTAAGAGATTCCCAGATTTTCCCCATGCACTATGTAGTTAGTAGTTACATGCAAGAATGAATGAATGTATGTATGTATGCCGGTACGTATGCAAGTATGTATGTATTTATATATGTTTATTCATTATGTATCGTCAAGGGAGCATCCCAAGACGACTATTATGTCTCTAGCAGTAACGTGAAGTTAATGAGCACGAAGCCTAGGTAATGTCAAGATTAGAGAATCCCCAGTCACCTAGTAAAGTAGATAATGCCATTTAGGACTTAGACAAAGATAATAATCAGTAGGGTATTAGTATGCATGACACCTAGAGATCTTCTGAGTGGCCTGGAAGATAACGGAGTAATGAAACGATAGCTAACGCAAGGGACTCCCACTGAGAACGAAGCGTTCTCACCCCCACTCCTTATGGGTCCAGGTACGCAAAGCGAAGGGATTGATGGAAGACCGCAACAGGGTGGTTCCCAGCCAGAGCCAAGTGAAGACGTCCGCAATAGGTTGATAGATATTTTGTACTATGATCTATGACTCTTGTTAATTGTTTGTGTGATTACTTATTAATAAGCAATGTGTAATTATATGTTGGACCTTGATTGTGCTTATATGTATATTTATACTTCCCCAGCTTGTCACTACCTTAACAGGTAGGTACGTTAGCATTTGTATATATATGTTTCCTTGTTCACGCATGACTCCTAATTTGCAAATCGATACAGTAACAATATGATTTTCAAAGTGGTCCATATTTTCAAGTAAGAAATATTTTCCAAGTTAAAAGTAGGGGCTAAAAGTAACCCAACCAAAGCAGAAAACAACCTAGTGAGCATTGTTTACTACGTACGTGTAACATCCCGCGTTTTCGGGAGTAGAGAACCCGTTAATTTCGTCACCGCGAACGGCCGGGAGACGTCGAGGAATCATGGGAAGAGGAGCTAAACCCCCGAAACCCTAGGGATTGGCAGAATCGGGCTAGGTTTAGCTATCCCGTAATTTTCCAGAGTCGCCGGACGAGTTTCGACTCGAACGGAAATTTCTTGGATACTAAAAAATGCCCAAGGGATTTCTTGACTCGGCAAGAAAGCCCCAGACCCCTGGGACAACTGCCCCGGACTGAAGGGAAAAATAAATGGATCACAACGGTATGTCCGGAATATTTTTAGGGCAACCGGAGGTGAGACTTTTTGGACAAAACGCGATCAAACGAAAACGGAGCTAGATGGGGTGAGAGGTTACTTCTGAAGGAAGTAAATAATAAATAATAAATATTAATATAATAATAATAATAATAAGTAACTGAAGTAGAGCTTCAGCAAAAACAAAGTAAAGGAAAAAAAGAAAAGGAAAAAAGAAAAGAAAATGGCTTTACTGTGCGTGGTTATAGATAACCACGAAACTTTTGAAAATTTAATTTAACTTTCAGCCTCTTTCACAAAATACTGGTCCCGTTTCGACACATTCTAGGNTTATTCTTTAATAAAACTTCTTGCATTCATCTTCCAAAATATATTATAAATCCTACAAAATACAGGGAAATTCATTAGATAATTCGTTAAAAATATAACAGATAAGTGCCATTTTATATGATGAAAATTGTGTAAATTGGGCACTTATCACTAACGCAAGGGACTCCCACTGAGAACGAAGGGTTCTCACCCCCACTCCTTATGGGTCCAGGTATGCAAAGCGAAGGGATCGACGGAAGACCGCAACAGGGTGGTTCCCAGCCAGAGCCAAGTGAAGACGTCCGCAATAGGTTGATAGATATTTTGTACTATAATCTATGACTCTTGTTAATTGTTTGTGTAATTACTTATTAATAAGCAATGTGTAATTATATGTTGGACCTTGATTGTGCTTATATGTATATTTATACTTCCCCAGCTTGTCACTACCTTAACAGGTAGGTACGTTAGCATTTGTATATATATGTTTCCTTGTTCACGCATGACTCCTAATTTGCAAATCGATACAGTAACAATATGATTTTCAAAGTGGTCCATATTTTCAAGTAAGAAATATTTTCCAAGTTAAAAATAGGGGCTAAAAGTAACCCAACCAAAGTAGAAAACAACCCAGTGAGCATTGTTTACTACGTACGTGTAACATCCCGCGTTTCCAGGAGCAGAGAACCAGTTAATTTCGTCACTGCGAACGGCTGGGAGACGTCGAGGCATCATGGGAAGAGGAGTTAAACCCCCAAAACCCTAGGGATTGGCGGAATCGGGCTAGGTTTAGTTGTCCCGTAATTTTCCAGAGTCGCCGGACGAGTTTCGACTCGAACGGAAATTTCTTGGATACTGAAAAATGCCCAAGGGATTTCTTGACTCGGCAAGAAAGCCCCAGACCCCTGGGACAACTGCCCCGGACTGAAGGGAAAAATAAATGGATCACAACGGTATGTCCGGAATATTTTTAGGGCAACCGGAGGTGAGACTTTTTGGACAAAACGCGATCAAACGAAAACGGAGCTAGATGGGGTGAGAGGTTCTTCTGAAGGAAGTAAATAATAAATAATAAATATTAATATAATAATAATAAGTAATTGAAGCAGAGCTTCAGCAAAAACAAAGAAAAGGAAAAAAAGAAAAGAAAATGGCTTTACTGTGCGTGGTTATAAATAACCACGTAACTTTTGAAAATTTAAGTTAACTTTCAGCCTCTTTCACAAAATACCGTCCTGTTTCGACACATCTAGGTTTCATGCCGGAGTCTCAGAAAAATCACCGGAGCACGCCATCCTGAAGAGGAAATTCTCCACTTTGAACCTACCGATTCAGAATCTCCATCAGATGTGGGTAACCCTAAGCCCACTATCTATGTGGTTTAATTTTCTTACTGTATATGTGTTGTTTTATATTTTTGACTATGAAAATGTTAAGTAGGATTTTTGGGAGAATCAGGGTGAAAAGGGTTTTGGGAAATTTTGATAAATGAAATGTATGACTGTACTGATTGGAACTCTAGGAACAGTGGAAAATTGAGAACTGAAGTCTCGGGGATGCGATTTTGAAGATTTTATTCGAATTCCTGAGGTTTTCAGTCGAATGAAAGCCAAAGGTCAGCTTTCATTCGAATGAATCCTCATGCAGTCGAATGAAAGGAAATTTCAGGATTTCATTCGATTGAACCCCATAGTATTTGAATGAAAGGATGCTGAGGAATTTAGTCGAATGAAAACCCATTTTCAGTCGAATGAAAGAACTCTTAGGGATTTCATTCAAATGCCCCTCTAAGTATTCGAATGAAACCTGGCAGACTTGAGATTTTAGGGGTTTCAAGGGGTCCAATGAGCACAAATGCGCCTCTTATGGCACCAGAAAGCATGCATCATTAGAATAGACCACTAGAGGTCATGATTGAATGAAAGCCTAATGAAGAAAGATAATAAAAGGTAGGAACCAGAGTCCAATGAGAAAGATAAAAGTGCATGAGAACATAAGTACAAAGAAGTGAAAGTATGATTTCCGCCTGGTTTAGCCTAAAGGAAGGCGACCGGAGTGTGTACAATACCGGTTAAAAGAAAGAGAATACACACATGCATAGTGCACAAGAGCAGGCTCGAAGGGAACGCAGGCATTGTGCACGTCACCATGCTCGAAGGGAATGCATGGGGTTCGATCACGTCACCAGGCTTGAAGGGAACGTATGGAACACAATCACCTTGCATTCATGTCTATGTGGTTAAATGTGGTTATGTCTCGACCATGTCACCATTCTCGAAGGGAACGCATGGGGCAAGGTCACCGGGCATACATGTACGATGGTCTAGGATAGAAAGCGCGAGAACCTAGATAAGCAAGATTAGATCCCCAATCACCTAGATAAATTAGATAAAGCTGTTCAGGGTTTTAGCAAAGAAAATAATCAGTAGGATAGTAAGCATGTTCACTTAGAGATCCCCTGAATAGCCTGGAGGATACTTGAGAAAATAAACATTTGATGATGCGATGGAAACCCCACTGAGGACCAAGAGTTCTCACCCCCACTCGTGTATGGATCCAGCTTACAGCTATGACTTCCCCACTAGCGAAGGACGTATGCTTATTCACCCGTGCTCGCATGCGCAACTACCGTACGGACTCCCTTCTTGAGACGAGTACGTTCACACCGGCGCGTATACCGGACGAGCCCGATTGACCTCCTAGACAGAGACTCGGAGCCCTAGGGTCCTCACCGATGCATTCGATCTAGATTGACGAGCGTCCCGGGAGTAGCAGTCGAGACCCTATCCACCTTGACGGAGATAAGGAGGTGCCCCTTTCAGAGTCAGAGTCAGAGTCAGAGCTGGAGGCTGCACCAGCCGCAGGCCCCGTCCCATCCACTCCCCCAGTATGAGGTCGGGGCCGATGTACGACTGCCCGTAAGCGAGTTCTTCCCGTCTCACCGCGCCAGTTTGGCGCGCAGGACTTCACGGCAGTGATGGACGTGTCCAGTGAGGAGGAAGACCCATCGAGCCGGAGGAGGAGGAGGACAACGAGTAGAGGGACAGGACCCCGACGATAGTAGGTTTAGAGTTGTACCATACATGAAGTGAGTAGTACCACTAGTGTGCGTAGTTTTTCCTTTACCCGTTGTATATGTATATTATGTGGACTTTATGTATGTGAAATATTCAGACCTATATATCCATAAGATATTAAGGTATTGTGTATATTCGGGCCCCTATGTGCATGTTCCGCCGACAAGTCTTCCGGTGCCAGGTATGTATTCGCACTTCTCTTATCTTTAGTTATGCCGTTCTACGATATATTATCCACATGGCTCTGTACTTTCTGTATAATCGTACTTGTCAAAAAAATTTCAAAATGGCCCGTATTTTTCGTAACCCTAATTTCAACCGGTAATATAGAACATTAGTAGTTCACAGCACCAGAGTTCAACCACCTGGCCAGGGAAGCCTATGACTTAAGCATAGGCCAACTAGCTAGGGTATTGCAGTTGGTATCAGAGCAGTTTGGTCCAATGGAGCCTGAGGACTGAGCTACACTATGCTTCCGAGCATGAATTCGGTGCACACTCGACGAGTCGAGATGTGCTGGACCAGTGAGCGTCAGTTTCTTTGAGGCTGATCACCTCAGGGGTCGTAGACGTCAGTGGCCAGCCATATCGCCTGGAAGAGATGAGGCACGGCGTTGCTTACGGTTGAGGTTTCTGCAGGTCTTCCAAAGAGTCCCGAGAGGCGGAGGGGAGTTGGAGGGGGGATAAGGTAAAGAAAACAAGGGGGAGGTATGCAAGAGTCCCCGAGGGAAGCAGGGTGGCCGGGAGTTAGGAAGGAAAAGTGTTGAAAACACTTAGGGCAATATCCTCCAGTATTCATTTGAATACATCATTCGAATACTTCACGGAATTTGGTTCATTCGAATACGGATCTGGGATTCATTCGAATGATGACAGCAAACTTGACCATTTTGAAGGGCATTTTGCATTCTGTGCTTTGTTCCTTCCCAAGACCTTCCCGTTTCAGTTCCATGCCCTATTTGGGATGGAAAGTCGATGAGCGTCGCGATGAATTCCTCCGAATTCCCGCTTTTACCCCTCTATGCGAAAGGCTTGTATATTATGTGTTTTTCCCCGTTCGAAGTCCGGTTTTGCCAAATTCTTGAGTCCAAGTTCGTACCTTACCTTGCCTTGGTGCAAATAGGGTCCTGGACCCAGCCGCGATCCGTTCTGGCTGTTACGCTCATTAACGACCAGTAAAACCCCCGTATGAGGGCAAAATGTCACATATGCACGTTGTCATTGCAGCGTAGGCCAAGGCCACCCGTGTGGCCTTCATCCCACTTCTAATTGGTATAGTGGAACCAGCTGAGGGTTAGCCGGAAGCTATTGCCCCCCAAAATCCCCGTATTGCCCTTGAATCCCAAATCGGTGGGAATAACCCCCATAATCCCGTATTTTTCCCTATTCGGTGACTCGTGATCCGCATTCTTTCGTTCCCCCTTTAGTTACCACCCTTAAGAGTCAAGGAGGGATGGGGATCCGTTCGGAGCCGTAAATTGTTGATTACGGACAAAAATGCCCTTAAAGTGCGTAAATGAACTGTAAATTGTGCTTTTAGCCAACAGGAATTAAGATTAAGACTACGAAGGATAACATAATACTTATATTTATAATTAATCGCCAAGTTACATAAAGATAGGAGCCACCTTGACATGTTACATCAAAAATCCCCAAAATGCCCCTATCCCATAGTCTTCACAAAATATCCCCAAGTTAGCCTATACATAATTTTAAACTATCTAACCTTACTAAACCCTAAGAGACCTATTCCGCTTCTCACTATCAGCCGTCGGATCCTCCTCCATAGCGGACGAAGCGTGACCAGAGGCCGATGCACCTCCAGCAGGAGCCCCCGATCGCGTCCAACCCAAGTGGGCATAAACCGTACGCATGTCTTGGGTCAGTTGGAGCACGTTGCGGTCTATCTGCCCCACCGTATGCTCGAGGCGCTCCAGCCGGGACATTTTAATGCTCAGAGCGTCGAAGCGGCTCATGATCAGGTCCATTTGTGATGCCGAGAAGCTAGGAGTAGTGGCAGGCTCGGATGGGCCAGGAGCAGCAGGAGCAGCAGAGGCTGAGGGAGCAGAAGGAGACGAGGGAGCTGCTCTTTTCCTTGCACGGCCATCTTGGGGTGTGTCATACGCCAGCTGGTTGTCGGCCGTAAGGGAAATGTGCATCTTCGCTAGGCAGTCGTAGTCAATTTTCCATGTGACTTTCGGCGACCATTTTTGCTCCCCTGAAAAACAAACGCATCAACGGGCACCTTAGTTAGCAAGCCATATATATAATTTGCAAGAGAGAAATTTAAAAGTTGTGTTAAGTAATATGAAGGAGCAGAGTCGTACCTTCCACTGGAACCTGAAAGTAGCTTAGGAGCTCAGAAATCTGCACAGCATAAGGGAGAGCACTGCTGCGAGTGCGCGCCTGGGCCATGTGGTGCATCACGAGCAGGGCCCAGTTAAGCTCGCGACCCCCAGCTAATGCCCATAACACCAGGCAATCGTCCCTCAATAGCACGGAGTGATTCCCGCTCCTCGGGAGGAGTGTGTGCGTCAGCAAATAATGGTAGATGCGCTGATCCACTGGAAGGCTGCTGACCTGTGGCCGGTTTTCGAGCTCTTAATGCCCGAGTGCCCGATGGTGTCCAGGGCTAGGTCTTCCCTGAACAGGATCCTGGCAGAGGCAACCGCCCATTCGGGGACACTAGAGGCCAGCTCATGCCCAGCGAAGGGTATTTCGAGCACGGTCCCGAGCAGCTCCAGGGTCAGCTCAATGGGAACTCCGCACACCTCATTCGTCAGCACATTGTCGCTGACCCGTATGTTGCTGTAAAATACCCAAACCATCTGCGGATACATGATAAGTGCCCAATTTACGTAATTCTTGTTAATCAAAATGGCACTTATCCATTTATGTTTTAACAAAATACTTAAATAAATCTTTATGTTTTGTAGGTTTTATTATATATTATGAAAGATGGATACAAGAAGAAAAATGAAGATTAATCCCTAGAAGAATGGATCAAAAGGCAAAGAGGACAAAAGAGTAAGAAGGTTGCAAGCAAACACACAAACGCTCAGCGGATGCATACAAGCGCTCAGCGGTTTGACCAGTAAACGCTCAGCGGATGCACACAAGCGCTCAGCGGATTCACCCGCTCAGCGGACAAGACTAAGCGCTCAGCGGTTAAGTCGGCAGCCACCACCTTTGACTCCCCATTTATTGCGCCAGGCTGGAGCCGCCACGAATCTCGGCGCCGCCCCTGCAAGCCGCAACACCATTAATGCAAGCCGCGTGAGCCATCAATTTTGACCAAACCGCTCAGCGACGGTGCTCAACCGTTGAGCGGTCCTGCCAAATTTTCTCTATAAATAGAGGGAAGGCCGAGGCATTTAGGGCATCACCCATACTCTACTTCCTCCTTCATTATTCCACTCATATTTCATACTTCCCTAAGCTAGGGTTAGGTAGGAAATTAGGGTTTAGAAGCTTTCCTTAACGGAAGTGCTGCCAGATTGTAAAACGGTTGTGAACCGTGGTGGACGTGTGGAAGCATTTCACCTCCTTCTCGACCAACCATTGCTCTAAACCTTGTAAGTTGTAAACTAACCATGATCATGGTTAGCTAACTTCTTTCTTGTTGGGATCTGATGCATTGTATTGCTTTTATGTATCCATTTTAATTCATGAGTATGATTCTATAATGTTCTTTGGTTTTTATGATTGATCTTGCATCTAATGCTAACTTTTGTTTAGTGCTTTGATTCTTGACTTGAGGTTTATTTGTTTAAGTGAAAGCTATTCTAAATAAACTACAAACCAAGTTAAGTTCAATCTTACTATACTTTAAGTTTGATTTAACGTTTAAATGTTGCGGACGTAAGTTACCATCATTTAATCTGACCTAGATCAATTCATTTAGTTCTTAACCGCCATAACTGGAAACCAAGAACTAATCACTTTAACACCTGTATTACGTCAAGTTACTTTGTTAAATTTGTGCAAGGAGATTGGCAATCTAATAAAGGAACTTGTGATCTTAACATGCTCAAATGAGATGATTAAGTTAAGAACTGGTGGTGATAAAATCAAACGAACTCATAGATCATATTAATTGAATTATTGGTTACATCAAAAGTAATATTACAATTCAAAATCCCAACATATTTCTTACCTGCCTAAACTTAAGTTCATTAATCATTTTATATTTTATTTTCTCGCTTCTTTATTAAATTTACTCAACAAACCAATCACCTTTTACAAGCTTAACGTAGTATCAATCAAAGACTGTTGTTTTAATCACAATCTCTGTGGATACGATAATACCCGACTTTACTGCAATTGGATCCCTCGAGGATCTGAAAGCTTTAAAAAGGATATTTTAAATTAACGAGAGTACAAACCTATTGCGGTAAAAAGCTTTCATCACTTTTTGGCGCCGTTGCCGGGGATTGTGCCAATTGAAACACTACTTTGATTGACTATTTTTAAGCTTTTGTGAATATTGTAACTATTTATTTCCTTAAGAGTTTTATTGTTCTAAACCCTTTGCAAGACTTTGTTATCTTTGCATGCAAAAGAAAACTCCTGCAGGTAAATTCTTATTTGATCCAGAAATAGAAAGAACATTCAGGAGAAATCGACGTGAAGCAAGAAAAGCCAAAGCTCAAGCCAAAGCGGTGGAAGAACAAGAACATTTTTCATCCTCATCTTCTTCTTCAGATTTAGAAAAGATGTCAGAAGCCGGAGGAGGAACTGCTGGCACTGGACAAAGCCAAGGCTTTGTCAACTTCATTCCAAGAAACATCATTCGCATGGGACGAACGACGGCGACACAACGTATGCCTCAGTTACAACCAGGTTTGGTCCAATTAATGCATGCTAACCCCTTTGCAGGATTAGACCACGAAGATCCCTATGCGCACCTCACGAAATTTTACGAGCTATGCGGAACTGTTGCTATGTCGGAAGCTGATGAAGAAGCTATTTTCCTTAGATTGTTTCCGTTAACGTTGATTGGAAAGGCAAAAGAATGGCTACTAGATCAAACTCAGACTGTTCTTTCCAACTGGGACCAATTGGAGGAGAGATTCTGTTCCAGGTATTTTTCTCAGTCAAAATTTATGGANTCTTCTTCAGATTTAGAAAAGATGTCAGAAGCCGGAGGAGGAACTGCTGGCACTGGACAAAGCCAAGGCTTTGTCAACTTCATTCCAAGAAACATCATTCGCATGGGACGAACGACGGCGACACAACGTATGCCTCAGTTACAACCAGGTTTGGTCCAATTAATGCATGCTAACCCCTTTGCAGGATTAGACCACGAAGATCCTTATGCGCACCTCACGAAATTTTACGAGCTATGCGGAACTGCTGCTATGTCGGAAGCTGATGAAGAAGTTATTTTCCTTAGATTGTTTCCGTTAACGTTGATTGGAAAGGCAAAAGAATGGCTACTAGATCAACCTCAGACTGTTCTTTCCAACTGGGACCAATTGGAGGAGAGATTCTGTTCCAGGTATTTTTCTCAATCGAAATTTATGGATTTAAAAACTGCTATCTCTACCTTTGTGCAGGCACCGAACGAGAGCCTATGTGAAGCATGGGAATGGTACAAATCAATGCTGAGAAGGTGCCCAAACCATGGATTTGATGCTAGAACACAAATCCACATTTTTAGAAATGGCTTGCAACAACAGCATAAACTTATGTTGGACGCTGCTGCTGGTGGACAAATAATGTCCAAAACACCAGATGAAGCCATAACTATCATTGAATCCATGGCCCTGACAGATCAGCAAGGGCAGTATAATCGGAACCCAGTCAGGAAAGGAGGCATGATAGAACTTGGAACACACGATGCTCTCTTGGCTCAGAACAGACAGCTGCAGCAACAATTGGACAAAGTGAAGAAGACTTTAAATGAGTTGCTTAAGCAGCTAAAAGAAAGCCAGTCATCCAAACGACATCAGGTATTTCAATGTGAATTATGTTTTGGTGATCACCCCACTGTTTTTTGTGAAAACAGGGAAGAGGAGGTGCAATACGTTAACAACCAACAGCGGCCATACCAACAGTACCCAAGGCAGCAGAATCAGAATTTCCAACCTTGGAGGCAGGAGGCAGG
>QANU01002268.1:0-35989 GCA_003254905.1 Nissolia schottii
ACTAGCTCCCATTCCAGAAGCTTGATTTGTCTGAAGAGAAGTGCCATTGATCGTTTGATTTGCCTGCTGAGATGTGCAAAGTTTTTTGCAATCCGATTTTTATTTGTCCTCTAAATTCTCAATTTCTCATCCTATAGGTTTCTCTCTCTCACTCCCCTCTATACATGAGGAGCTATACATTTGAAAGTACAAATCACAATTCCCTATTTTTATTCCTATAAATGTAATAAGTTGTTTCAGCTAAGAAATGATCTTTGTAAATCGCTTCACCTTTAAGGTGATCTGTTCATATTCAGGCTAGAGGTTATGCCTAAAATTATTGTTTATATCGAAAATGCTGCAAAGATTTATCTTGTAATGATGAGTGTCTTAGTCCTGCTCTTCAATTTTGTGCAACTTTGGATTAAATTGGTCTGAATTTTCTTATTCTTACTGTTGGGGCTTGAAAAAACAAAGTCAAATACTACCGATAATGATTCATGAGGCAAAACTTTAATTGTGTCGTTGATTATGAAAGAGTTTATTTAAGTAGAGTGACTAATTTAACATGAGATTTATGCACAATTTAAAAGTAGTTTTTTTAAACAAGGTAAAATATTACTTTTTGTATTTTAGTTTGAAATGTTCCATTTCTAAAAGAAAAGTGGATGAAGATGTGATTTTTAGGAATGTTTAACAATTCCAAAATTCAAGTTAATTAGGTACTGTTGGACATGATTTTATAAAAACTGTGTTTGGAAATAAACCAAAAACTAGTTTTAAAAAAATTAATTTTAAACCGTTTTTTATCTAATTTTTTCTATTTTTCCACTAATTCACTTTCTATTCCTCCCAAATTTTTTAGGTCTAGGATTTTTTCTTTTAGTTAAAATCTTTTATCTTATTTCACATTTTCGTCTTATCAAGTTCTATCTTTTACGAATTTCTAGATTGCATTGTTGTTTCTATTATCGAACAATAAACGAAGACAAATAATTCAAGTTAGTAAAATAATTTATCTTCATTCTTAGTAGCTTTGGTTTTAGCTGTGCTGCTTATGCTATGATCTGATTATATTCAAATTAACAATTGATCTATGATCTATGTTGATTATGTTATGATCTTTGATGTACGATCTCCATAAAATTTGATTATATTTTATGATCTATGATATGAAAAAGCAAATGTAAAAACTAAAATATCTAAAATAATGCTTTATTATTTTATACATTTTTGACGAAATTGGGTTTACAATAAAGGTGTTAGATGAAATGCTTGATATGTGATATCTGATTTTGAACAGTTGAAATCACTTATTCTTTTGATATGATCCATTCTATGATCCGTTCTTGACATAAGAAGGAGATATGACTATATAGTCCCACTACACATACACTACTTATTTTTTTTACTAAGTTCTTGACCGTTTTCAAAGCATGTTTAAGTAAAGAGGTTAGACTCAGTCCATTCCATTCCAAAAGTCTCAATGCCTTAACCACTATGCTAGTATCGCATTTTGTGATATTTTATGTAAACATAAATATTAAACAAGTCATAGTAAACAAACCATCTTAAATAGATTTTTGGTTAAAAAGAAAAACAAATAAGCTAGTCTCTCAGGCTCTAAGCCAAGCCAGAGCTCTCAAACAGACCAAACTAAAAAAAAAGCCTTTAGTAATCAACAAACCATGCTTAACAAAAAATTAATCACAGGGGCTCGACCTAACCTGGTCTATTCCCATCATTAGTTGCATGTTATATTGCTCACCATGGGCCACTTTCTTTTAATACTTATTCTTATGTTTTTTTATAAAATTTTTATTATGTAGATATAGAATAAAGATACATATAAATTGGAAGAAGAGTGTTTACGAGAGACACTAGTGCTGTCAAAATGAGTCTGACCCGTTTACTTGGTTAAATGGACGAACTTTACATGAAAAAAATAGGCCTGCGAAAATTTGAAAAAAAATTGGACCGACACGTTTAGGCTCTCGGGCTAGCCTGTGAGCCGGTGAAATTATTTTTTAATTTTTTAAATAAACTTTTTTTAAAAAATAAATGGATTGACGGGCTGACCCATTTAAACCCACAGACTGACTATAAATGAGCCAGACCCTAAAAATAGATATATTTTTTACGCGGGCCTAAATGGGGGCGGCCCGTTTGACCGCCATAAGAGACACTATAAAAATTAATGGAGGTGGAGTGACGGCGGCTAGTTTTGGTGTGTTTTCTTGGGCATTTTGCCCCTTTTCATTCATAACATAAAACGAGTGACAATATATAATGGAGTCGCAATAACCGCTCCCAATAAACATTTGTCAGAATTAATTTGACACCGAGGAAGGTGTGAGGAGGCAACTCTCTTGAGCTAGCTGGCTGTCGGGGAGAGTGAGGCGCCCAGATCCCTCTGACCTCTCGCACCTGCCCACGTGACCCCTTACTCTCTCTCTCTCTCTCTCTCTCTCCCCCCTTTTTATTTTTCAGGCGAATTGAAAATGAAAAATAAACACTCTCTCCCCTCCGCTCTCTCTTACTCTCTGTTACTCTCAAAAACCGGAAACTCCCAAACCCACAAAAAGCCCATCGCTTTCTTCTTCACTTTTATCAATCAAATCCCAAAAAGATCCACAAAATCAAAGGACGAATTAGATAGAATTTCTTCCGTCTCTCTCTCTCTATCGCTTCCTCGTTTGCATCACGATTTGTTTCTTTCGTTTTTCTCTCCACTTGACTCGTACCGTCCTGGAAGGCGTCGTTGAATGAATGAATGAATGATGAATGATGCGGAGGGGTTGAAGATTCAAATACCAAATGATTGGATGTCGTGCGTGGCGGTATAGAACCGCTTCTCTTTCTCTCTTTTTTGTCATCATCATCTCCCCTTTTGGATTTTAGTCATTATTTATTGGCGGCAATTTGAATTCCGTCACCTCTGTTTCTTGCTCTTTCTTTCTTTTTTTTCTTCTTTGCGCATTACCTCTGTTTCTTGCTCTTTCTTTCTTCTTTTTCTTCTTTGCGCATTTTGGGTTCGAGCGTTACCCATTCACTGTCTCTGTCTCTCTTGCTTTCTGCATTGGATGTTCGATCGTTGACGCTCTCTTGCGCAGGAGGAGCTAGGGTCATTTTAACCGATTTTGAAAGTTTTATTCTTGTCTTGTAACTTTATTGGCTCATGTTTGGAAATGTTCAGTTTCATGTGTTGCGTTATTATTGGAAAATAAATATACTGATATCCTGATACCTTGTTATTTGGCTCATGAAGGTCACATGGCCTCCAGCTTGAAATGGTTGGAGCGAGTGAAGTATGTATTTCGAGGATTTGTGGTTTAAGAACTACCTTTAGCTTTGATATATGTTTTATGGGTTAAGAAGTGTGGCGAAATGGTTTTTCATTCCAAATATATAAGAACATGGAGGAGACACGAGAAGATGCAGGGCCGGCAGAGCAAAGGCCATCCAGCATGTCATGGTGGCCTTCAGATTTTGTTGGAAAATTTGGATCTGTTTCTTTGGGTTNTTCATTCCAAATATATAAGAACATGGAGGGGACACGAGAAGATGCAGGGCCGGCAGAGCAAAGGCCATCCAGCATGTCATGGTGGCCTTCAGATTTTGTTGTAAAATTTGGATCTGTTTCTTTGGGTTACCAAGCGACCTTAAATAATAAAGAATCGCCTATACATTCTAACGAAGATGTTATGTCACTCAGAAAGCATCACAGATTCTCTGGAGCACTGGAATGCTTTCAGAACCCATACCAAATGGTTTTTATTCAATCATTCCGGTGAAGATTCATTCATATATCACCTCCTTGGTCACGATTTACACTTGCTCTGCTAGTAAATATTAATTTATTTTTTTGTTATTATTGCTGAATAGTGAAGTTGGTACATTTTAGAGTGAAATCTGCCTATGAAGTTTTCTCAAGTCTTTCGTATTTGTTCTTTACAAAACTGTTACTATGTTAGTTTTGTGCTTACATTTTTTGACATTTTAAAGTCATATATATTTGATAGGTCCTTGGCTTGATGCATTTTTGATTGATTATGCTACAAATGTACATGCTTGGAGTATAGTTATGTTTTCCATATGACTTAGTCATTGAATTGGTGATACTAATTTAGCATAATCAAGGCCATAAGAATTGATAGATTTTGATCAGTGTTATATTCCATTATTTGAAAATAATTAAGTTGAGTAGGAACTTAGAGCTCATCACATGGGATGAAAACGTCCAATCAAATTTAAATTTTCATTTACTTATATTTCTTTTTGAGATTATTTTTCTTTGTTTACTTCATGTGTAAGATATCTTCCATGCTGTATTGTATTCTTTTCTTTCTTCTCTCCTTATAATTTTTATTTTGGGGAATTTAAAGATGGAAAAGAATACCTTTCTGTGAAGATTTGACTTAGGTAAAATCCAGATTATTCATACTCAAAGTTGAGTTTAATTACTCAAATTATATAAATTGTAGGAACAACATTATGGGTCTTAGGAATCTGATTGGTTAGAGTTAAGAATGTTGTATATGTAGCATTCACATAGTTGGTGCCTGCAGTGTTATTTAAAACCGGCTATAGTGCAGCAGAAATGGAGCACACCGCTATGTTATTAATAGCGGTTATAGTGGCGCTGTAGCAGTATTCATAGCGGGTTTTTGGCTATCCGCTATTTCTGCTATTCCGCTATTGATAACACTGGGTGCCAAACATATTTAGTGGAGCTGGAGTACTAATATGCATGTGAAGGTTAATTTTTTTGTGTTTCTTAACAGCTTGCATTTACTTTGGCTGGTACAGACTAGGGGCAAAGGCTCGGAGCATGGCATTAGCATGTGAAAAGTAGTTAGTGTTTATAGTATCATTTAAGGTATCATTGATTGTTAAAGAAATGATCATCTAGAATTAGGGGAAGTCAGTGTATTCTGGAAGGTGACAATGGTTATGATCCATATTCCGTTGTTTTCGGCTTTTTGCGATAACCTTATGTTTATAAATTGTTTTTTAAATTGTTTCAGAATGTGGGGCATCGTACCCTGGTAGGAATTAGATAAAATTTCCTGACTCAGCTTGTCTCATTCAATATATCTACTTTAAGTTTTTTTGGTTACTTAGCTGTACTAACCATCTACTTAGCAACATAGATTTAAATTGTCGAGGACCAAGTCTGTTTAAAGCTTAAGCTGCTAGGTGAAGGCTCATAACTGATTTTTGAATATAACATGCTCCTTCATGCAAGAGTCTTTTGGGCTTGAAGTATGGATAATACACAAGCTCATCTACATTATGCTGAAATTCTGTTTAGAAAATGAAAATGTGAGGGATCTAACTCCTACAAGCTTAAGCTGATAAGTGAAGACGCATGGATGATTTTCGTATGTAACAAAAATATTTCGCAATAACCTTTTGTTGATTTATGGCTTGTATTATTGTTTCAGTTTATAGGTAGTATTCCTGTCCTCCACACATGGCTAAAATGTTTTTTCCCAACACATTTTATTGTCATTAATTAATCTGATAATGTGCAGGAGAGAAGACTCAAGAAACATTTTGATAATATTCCTACTTTGGATGAGCTTCATGCTATGGGGGCAGAGGGTTTTAGGGCTGAGATAATTCTTGTGCATGCGGAGAAAGATAAAAAGCTATCCATGTTGAAGCAACTAATTGTGTCATTAGTTAAAGGGTTAAACTCAAATCCAGCTTCGATGATTAAGAAGATAGCTGGATTAGTAAGTACTCTTTTTGTATCTTCTATATTAGATCATGTCTATGTAAGCTTTGATGATTAAGAAGATAGCTGGATTAGTAAGTACTCTTTTTGTATCTTCTATATTAGATCATGTCTATGTACTTTGTATGGATTTCCTAATGTATGACTATTGTTCCATTGTCATCTTGCAATAAGATTTGTTTTCCCTGTATAAAAATGTATTTTTCCTGGATAGTCCCAGTGTCAAATTTCAAGAAACATCATTTTAGTTGGCTGTGTTATACATGCTTTCTGCATTCTGATTTTAGTCAGCTTTAACTTCTCTTTGTTGGAATCATTTCTTCTTAACTATCAGAAATGATTTCTGTATCTATAACAACTTCTTAGTTGGCCGTGTTATACATGCTTTCTGTATCTATAACTTTCTTTTTATTGCCTCTATTCACTATTTAGCTTTTCTAGCCATAGTAAAAGGTGCTCTCCATTTTTTTTGACCACAATTTCTGTATAGGTCTCTGATTTTTATAAGCGACCGAATGTGGTAAGTCTGGCAAAAGCTGCACTAGAAGAGCCCTCTCAGGTGTTTGAGAATCGTGGTGTCCAGTTGCTGGGGCAAATAAGGCATGGTTCATGCTGTCCTCGAGCTATCTTATTTAAAGTATTAGCAGATACTGTAGGTCTTGAAGCTAGGCTTATGATGGTAAGCTCTGATTTCTTTTGGTTTTTGCAATTGCCATGTACTTGACTTCTAGTTTACCAGTGTTTCAATCACAATAAATATTCAATTTACCTTACTTATGAAGGATGATATGTCTTGTTTCAAAATTTTCTTTATCAGGGTTTCCCTAATGATGGAGCTTCTAAATTTGTAGACTCTTACAAGCATATGTCGGTGATGGTTGTATTAAATTCTGTGGAGCTGCTGGTTGATCTTATGCGCTTTCCTGGCCAATTGTTACCACGATCAACCAAGTCAATTTTTATGACACATATATCTGCAGCCGGAGAGAGTGATTCTGCAGAAAATGATTCTTGTGATTCACCATTGGAACCAAACAGTCCTTTATATGGGGTTTCAGAGAGGTTAGATCCTGAGAGGTTTGGAACCTTTTGCTATTTTTGCTTTGTCTTATTTGTGTCCTTCAGTTTCTCATAAAAAATTTCCCACTAATTTTAATTATAAAAATCTTGTCCTCATAATTTTCAACTTGTTAGAGCATGTTAATAGTTGCACAGTAAGCTAGATGCAGCAGATTATATACTGCTGATAGGTTGTTTAGATATCATGTGTTGTCAGTTATATGTAACTGACTTTCCTTCCATTTCTATACTCGTTAACAATTATATAAAGGCCATTGTTCTGAACACAATCATCATAATATCTAATGTCGGACAAAGAGATGGAAAGGAAATTTGAAGAACAAGAACAACACACTCAATACACCTTAGGAATCCACCTATGATATACTAAGCCAAAATAAGCACTCAATCCAGAGATGCAAGAAAATATGTAATATTTCACTCAAACGACTTCCTTCAACAATCACCAAATGCACTTATTTATACTAGTGAAGGTGCGACCCCCTCTTTACCTAAGCATTTATTCTAGTCATTTATTCTAATTATGACTACACACCTTCCAAGCTTTGGAAATCACAAGACTGCAATTTCCTAGCATTGGAAACCATAAAATTATTTCCTAAAAAAATGAAAAAAACATAAGACTCATGACTTGAAGACTAGTCAAATTAAGCACACGACAAATGTGACAACAACACTTAGAAATCTCCATCATTCTCCCCCGGTTTAAAAAAGACTTGTCCTCAAGTCGACTTTTCTCCTTCCTTTGCTTCTTATTCTTTTTTATTTGCTTCTTTATTTATTTATTTTTTTTTCATTTCCTTTGGACTCAGTTGAAATGTAGTCTTATTTGAGATGGAAGGATTGGGGACAAACTCACTATGATGTTGAATCTTTCTAATGGGAGGAAGTCCAGAAGGAATTTTATGAGACAACCCATATTGAAACTCCCTGAATAAGGGTTTCAAGATGGTTGGAACTTCTTGAGTTTGTTGATATCCAAAATTACAGGTGCAAAAGTATCATGAGACCGATCCATAAAAAATTGAAACTTTGAGAGAAAAGAACTCCCCTTTCTAGTCAAAGACTTAAGGTTTGTTCCCCTCTCTACATGGTGCCAATGTTATCTTGATGCCATCTTTAATGAATGAGTAAGTGTTCTTGAAGCCATCGTAAAGTACCATTCTATCATACAACCATGGTCACCCAAGAAGTAAACTGCATGCATACATAGGAACAACATCACACAACATTTCATCCTTATATGATTCTCATTAAAAATTGGACTAAGCATTGTTTGTCAACAGATAGCTCATTATCTTTCTTGCGCCAAGAGATCTTGTAAGGTTCTATATGATTCTCTATCTTGACTTGTCGTTTTTTCTACCATTATAGTAGAAACGTTATTCTCACAACTTTTGTTATCAGTGATCGCAGTACCCACCTTACCATTAGAGGTGCATCCAATGCGAAGGATATTATGGTAGAGCCATTTGTCATCTTCAACATGTGCAGACTTCAAAACACGTTGAAGAACAAGATCTTCTCCTTTCCGTTGAAGAACAAGACCCTCTCCCTTGTCAGTATAAGTGACTTCTTCGTGTATACTTTCAGTCTCATCATCATGATAAGAATCGAATTTTGGCTCATCTTCACCTTCTTCCACAAGAGAAATGATTCTTCTATTCGGACTCTCTGAAGCTATATGACCAATCCCTCCGCACTTAAAGCACTGTTTTGACATAGTGTTGGAAATGCCTTGAGTGTTTTCTCCTTGATTTTATACAAGCTTCAAAGAAGTGGCTTTTCTTACAAGTAGAGGCTCAGGAGTCGAGAAACTCCCTTTGTTAGAGACCACCTCTTTATTGATGGTCTTGCGAACACTCATCTCTTTTAGTTGCTTCTCCACATGAAGTGTCAACTTGTAGGTTGTTGAAAAAACTTTCTTTTAAAATCTTTTCTTCATCTTCTCCCATGTCACGATCTATTGCTTCCCTTCATTTTCCTTGCGCTTTTTCAAAATTTTCCACCAAATTGAAGCCTGTTTCTTCAACTTGATGGTCGTCAGTATGACCTTACTCCTTTCAGGATCGTGTTTGAGATCGAAGATGAAACACCCCTACTAGCCATTTATGCTATAGTCGTAAAGGCGACTCATAGGGTTGTTATCTGCTTTGGCTGAGATTACTTATAGTCCCTATACTTTAGAAAATAATCTCTTCATGAAAGTATGGACCGGTTTAAAACTCGTTTATACATATTCATGATTGGAAATAGGAGCTGCGCTTGAATGGAATATATAGCAAATGATAAAGTCTCATGGCGTAACACTAGTTCTTTGAGGCATATAGAACGAACCATCACAAGCGAAGCACAATAAGCTTTATCACATAATCGGTCCCATGCAATCAACTCAATTAATAATGTACATAACACAAATAATTCCACATTTACACATAACTTAATACGAGAAAAAGGCCTATCCGTTGCGTCTGTACAAGGGTTACCGCCGACTACGCTACTGTCTTGTCACTACTCTTCCTTGGGATCTTCGTCCGAGTCTTCCTCTGACTGTAACTCCATGGGGTCCTCCTCGTCTGGGTCCTCGCTGGTGGATGTTGGCGAAGCCAGGACTGGGGAGTCGTCGTCTTCGTCTTCTTCTCGGGAAATCTCGGGAATCGAGGCCAGGTCTCGGTGTGCCGTGGAGGGTTCTGCCTTAGCGTCGTGGGTACAGGGGCTAGGCGACGTCTGAAGAAAGGGTTTAACCTTTTCCTTCATCCTTGGATGTTGCAGGACGATCGTGTGGGAGGTGGCAGGGAGTTTGGGTCCACCTCAACATCTTTCTCGTACGGTGGAGGCTCTTTGTCGTTGTAACACCCCTGCTAACTGCCCACTTCCATGGTAGTAAGCAATGCTCACAGGGTTGTTATCCGTTGTGTTGGGTTACCTTTCGCCCTTACCTTTACCTTTGCAAATATTTCTTACGCAAAAATATGGACCAGTTTAAAAATCATTCGTGTGCTTTATAAATTTATAAGCTAGGAGCCGTGCGTGATTAAGATAACATATAACAACTGTTGCCAATAACCGAAGTAGAACATGAAGAGTAGGTATATACACATAATTCCAACCAAGGTCCATAACATAATTACACATAGTCATAGTACTAGATATTTACACAAAATGTACTAAAGTCATAAAGCATAATACAAAATATTTATCGCCTTAATGCGATCGTCTTCACTTTGCTCCTGCTCCGATCAACAGCCTTTGGTCGTCTACCATGCATCCCTCGGGTCGATCTCCTCGTTATGCCCACCTGGATCCATAACCGAGTAGGGGTGAGAACTCTTGGTCCTCAGTGGGGTTTCCTTAGCACTATTTACCATTCATTTTCTCGGGTATCCTCCAGGCCATTCAGGGGTTTCTACGTGATTATGCATACTAAAATCCTACTGATTATGGTCTTCGTCTAGGATCCTGAACGGCTTTATCTAAGTTACTAGGCGATCGGGGAACTAGTCTTGCTTATCTAGGTTCTCGCGCTTTCTATTCCTAACCGTCGTAACATGACCACATAAACATGTATACTGACAGACACAACTGGTCATCACGCATATGTTGCGCGGTAAGTTTCCACCATGCTTGCCAGGCACGGGATAGTTCATCATGCACACTTTGGGCATGGTATCAATGCAAGAGTTGTTCATCATGCCGATGGGGCACGGTATCAGTGCATGAGACTCGTCATCATGCACACTTGGGCATGGTATCGTACCACAGTACGTCCTACACAACTTCGGGCAGGGTATTGTCACTGTGCATCTTACACAATTTCGGGTAGGGTATCGTCACTGCGCATCCTGCACAACTTCGGGCAGGGTATCATATCATTCCTCATGCACACTTGGGCATGGCATCGTATCAATCATCATGCACACTTTGGGCATGGTATCATTCCCACCCTTTACCCTGTCTGTTACCTCTCTTTTCTTGCTTGACAACAATCACCATCACTCTTATCTTTTCTTTAGCGTTTCCCCTTGTTTCCTACATTTCATAAAGCTCTGTTTAGTCATTAAGTGGCGACCTCTAGTTATCTATCCTCATGATGCATGTTTTAAAATAAGTAAAATGAGTTCATGGTTACTTCCATACTCATTCTTTAGGGTTTTAGTGCTTGTTGGAACATGTAGAAAAGCCAAATCTCAAATTCCTCAGCTGTCATTCGAATGACTGAGGAATTCAATCTGTTGAATTCCTCCTGAGGAATTCAATCTGTTGAATTCCTCCTGAGGATTTCAATCTGATGACGCATTCGAATGAATTCCTTCTGAAGGTTTCAATCTGATGACTGAGGGATTCATTCGAATAAATTCCTTCTGAGGATTTCAATCTGATGACGCATTCGAATGAATTCCTTCTGAGGATTTCATTCTGATGACGCATTCGAATGAATTCCTTCTGAGGATTTCAATCTGATGAATGAGGAATTCAATCTGATGAATTCCTCCTGATTGCACCGTAACTTCAAATGTGATTTCCATATGTTCCAACTAGTACAGTTAAGTTTTTCTAACATCAAAACTACTCAAAATCATTTTCACAACTTGATCTTTATATTTTTCACATAATGTTTTCAAAATTGGATACACAAAATACACATATAAAATCACATATAAATCCACATAGACAGTAGGCTTAGGGTTACCCACTTTCCAGGCGCACTTGGAAGTTGTTAGAAACGACTCCCGAGAGCTTTAGGATGATCCTACTATTTTTCCTGAGTCCGATGGGGAATCGTCGCGCATACAATCGGACAGAGTAACAGCATAGCAGATGAAAAACTAAAGAAAAATGGCACTGAGGCCGTGGTCATATATATATAGGCTCAGGGGCCTTTAGCTTCTTTACGAAGCTTTGTTTTATTTTTTTTTTCATTTCCTTTTTCTTCTTTTTTTTTCTTTTAATTTTATTATTTTATTATTATTTTCCTAAAATATCTATTTTGCCCATTTACCGTTTTACCCTTTTCTTTATTTTATATTTCCTTTCCTATCCTTTTCTTTATTTTCCCTCTTTGCCCTTTATCTTTTTAATTAATTCCCTTTTGGCCTTTTCTTTATTTTCCTTTTACTAACAGTGGGTTAATTTCCCCAATTTGTACTATATTGTTTTTGTGATCATGTTTGATCGCGTTTTGTCATTTTTCGCTCGTGTTCGGATATCCTAAAAATATTCCGACCACATATCCGCGATCTACTAATTTCACGGATCATAGAGGTATGTCCGGTTAAGGTATTCGTGAATTTATTGCCCGAGGGTAATTTTCACAGATACCTTAAGTGTCTACCGAAATTTCGATTTTTGTCAAAATTTGGCACGGACCTCGTGGCACTCCGCGAGATCAAGAAACAATTACTTGACTGGCGTTTGGAAGAAATTAATGTTCTAAATAATTTTTCCAGTCCAAATAATCACATCTAATGTGCTTTTAATTAAGCAAAAAATTGGGATTTTCGCGAAATCCTCGTAAGGAGAAAATTCGGGATGTTACAGTCGTCGTCATCTAGGATGATCGGGGTAGCAGGCGGGAATCCTCGGCCACCTGTTGGCAACTGGTCCCATACTCCCGTCGTCACCCGAGTACGGGGTTTACACGATGGAGACCCATACTCCAGCCGCATTCGGTCCGTCGATGGAAGACTCGTCGCTGTTATCTAGCATCATAAGCGAGTGGGGGTGAGAACCATGCGTTCTCAGTGGGCATCTATAATGGCCACTATTTTCTTTGGCTCGGTTTTGATCCAGACCGCTCAGGAGATCTCTAAGTGTCATGTCATTGTACAGTTTCTGGTTCATTTTTAATCTTGTTATTCCTGAACGGCTTTATCTAAGTTACCAAGTGCCAGGGGATATCTAATCTTTGCCCTAGGGGATTAGGGGTTACCTATCGAGCTTATTATCATTAGTCGTAATATGCTTAGGGGATATTAGGGCTTACTTCCGGGCAATTAGATCGGACCCTCTTACCGTACATACTTTTACATACATACATACATATACAGTCATACAATCACATTCCATGCATGAGGGACTTGGGGGTTCTCTTACGCACCCTATGGCTGCGTCCTCTTTCGTTACTTTGCTTGTCCATCATTCTCCTTCGCAGTCCGTGGGACTGTGGTCCCCATTCGGCTGCGACCCACTTACTATTACCGTATCGTCGACGACCGGGCAACGCTCTTTACCCGAGTGGTAGCTAACCACGACTGCTCGCAAGCATCTCTCATCGGCCGACGATAGGAGGTGACCATCTAGCATGCCGGATTGTGAGGGGCTGCCCTCGCGGCGTCGCCAGGAGTGGACTCGTACCTTGCTTATCTTTCTCTTTAACTTGAGCTCTTGCACGCCCCTTACCGGCGGCCTTAACTTTCTTTACTTTAACTTGATCTTTATTTCTCTTTCTTTCTTTCTTGGGCATCCGGATTAAAATCCGCGTTCAGGCCTATGCCTGTGTTTCTTAATCTTTAGACCAGTTTACCTTGCGAAACTGGCGGGGGTTGTCAGGTGTGACGTGCCAAGAGAGAGGATTCCCTATTACATAACTACGTACTTTTCACTCAATGAGGTTTTCATTCGAATGTCCAAGGCCAGGGTATTCGAATGACTTGCCTCTGTAGCCTCAAAATTGCTAATTTACACGACTCATTCGAATGACCTGAGGTTTTAACACTTGTTTTCCAAAATCATTCGTTGTTCATTCGAATGACCCTGAGGGATTCATTCGAATGACCACTGACCTGTAATAGGTCTTGATGGTTTTTCTTGCTTTCCATCCTTGCACCAACCCATTTTCATTCCTCTAAACACATAAATAACTCACATAGATCACCCAAGGGTGATTTAGGACTAGTTCCCCCACCTTAAAGGATAGTTGGATGTTGAAGAGGAATGCTTGGGAATCCAAGCTTGCTTTTTCCTTCTACCAAGATGAAGAACTCGGGGATAGGTTGATGGTGATTAAGGGAAAATGCAATAAGATAACAAGAGTGCCTAGATTGCTTGAAAGTAAGGTGGTGTGCTTGAGGCTTGGCCTCCTTGGTTATGGAAGAAGGAAATTGGAAGGAAATGAAATGATGGAAGAAGTGAGGATGGAAACTGATAGTCGCTTCCGGGGGGGGGTAAGGGAAATTAGGAGAGAAGTGTGAGTGGATGGTTGAGTGTAAGAGTGAGTGAATAGTGGAATAGTTATGGTGATTTGAGGGGTGTAAGGGAGTGGTTGATTGGGGTATGGGCTTTGCACGGATGAAGGGAGAAATTCTCTGAAAATGGTTATGTTTTTACTGAGTTTGTTATTTAGCTGTCCCGGTACTTCACGTACGGTTGTCCGAAAATTATTCTGGACGCGCCATCGTGATTCTACTAATTTTTCTTATGAGTAGTTTAGGTCCAGTCCTGGTATTCGGGAATTTATTTTCTTACCAGTGTCTCTTACGGGTATTTTCGGTATGCGGAAAAATCTCAGATTGGTTCGAAAATTGTCCCGAGCTTTGGAAAAGTTCGCGGGATCGCAAAACCCTAGTTTGACCGGGGTTTTACGGGTTACACACGGCGTTTTAAAATCCTTATTGTGTCTTCATCCATTGACCGGTTTTGTAATTATTTATTTAACGATATTTCTATAAGGAAAAAATTCGGGATGTTACATTCTCCTCCCTTCTGGACATTTCGTCCTGAAATTTTGGCATGGCTAGAATGAGAAGCAAGTGATACAGAGTGACCTGTGGTTTTAACACTTGTTTTCCAAAATCATTCGAAAGGCCCACCTGAGTGATTTAAATTTTGGCATGGCTATAATGAGAAGCAAGTGATACAGATTTAGCATTCCAACCAGTCTTGTCCAAGCCATACTTACTCCTAATAACCTGATTCCATAGAGAATGTGGCTCTAGAGGAAATCGCCATAACCATTTAGTTGCCAAGACCATATTTTTAGACACCAAATTTTCGAGACCCAAACCTCCTTTCTTTGGATGACAACACACCTCCCAATTGACCAAATGATCACGATTCGAATCCAAAGCACCCGACCAAATGTACTGCTTTTGGAAAGATTGATTTTCAACCATGAGGCTATCTCAAAAATCTAAAGAAGCAAGAGGACGTTCACCAAACTCTCTTTGTCGTTATCCAAGAACAAAATGGTATCATCGACAATTGTAAATAGGATACCACAATCCCTCCGGATCCCACTTTGACACCTTTAACTAACCCCATTATCGACGACTAAGGACATCCACCATTAAAGTGAACAAGAAAGGGGATAAAGGATCTCCTTGCCTTAAGCCCCTTTGATTTCGAAACCAAGGTTTCAGTTCACCATTAACAATAATTGAGAAAGTGCTCGAAGTAAGACAGCCTGAAATCCAATTCCTCCACCTTGAGCTTAACACTTTCCTTTGAAGCACCTTGTCGAAAAAACTCCAACTAACTCTATCATAGGCTTTCTCCAAATCCAACTTGAAGACGAGACATTGCTTAGACCTTTTGTTCATATCATCCACCAATTCTTTGGCTATCAAAGCAGCATCTTGGATTTTCCTACCTAAAATGAAAGCGCTTTGGTTCTCTGAAATGGTATCTCCTAAAACTCAGCCAATTGGAGAGAAAGAACCTTGGTGATGGTCTTATTCAAATTGGTGACAAGACTGATAGGTCTAAATTCCTTGACTCTAACCGACCTATCTTTCTTAGGGATCAATGAGACGAAAGTCAAATTAACATTAACACCAATGCTTCCATACCTATGGAACTCATCAAACACTTTCGAAAGATCAACTTTAATGACATCCTAACAATCCTGAAAAAACCCCAGAGTAAAACCATCAGGGTCTGTTGCCTTATCTTTATCCATATACCAAACAATAATTTTTACTTCCTCCTCTGCGAAAGGCCTCTCCAAGAAAGCAGCCTTGTCTTGACTAATGGCAAAGCAATCTAAACCTTCAATGAATGGTCTAAGAACAGTTTTCCTCACAGTTTTCCTCTAAGTATAAATCCTTAAAGGACTTTGTTATCTCTGTGGTAATCAGGCCACTATCTCTAACAAATTGACCTTCCCCAATTTCCAGCTCCTTAATCAAACTTTTCCTGTTTCTCCTCGAAGTCACTTTGTGAAAAAGCATAGAATTCGTATCTCCTTCCTTAAGCCCACCGGATCTTGGTCTTTTTACTCCAACTGATTTTCTCTTTCAACATAATCTCCTCAAAATCATTTAGCAGAGAAACCTTTTTCGCTCTATCTTCATTAGAGATCGGACCATCCATATCCATTTTGTCCAGGACTGAATTTCCTTAAGAATCTCGTCTTTCTTAACTTTGATGTCTCCAAACACTTCCCGATTCCAAACTTTCAAAGTATCTTTAAGGCCTTTTAACTTCTTCATGAATTTAAACACTTCCCAACCTTGTACCTTTGTATTCTCCCAAACATTTCTCACCAAAAGGACAAAAGAGCTATGAGATAACCACATGTTCTCAAACCTAAAGGCGTTGGACCCCATTTGAACTTGGCAGACTTCAAAATAACCGAAAAGTGATCAGAGACCGGTCTGAAGTAAACCTCTTGAGCTAAATCGTGAACAGCATCCTCGAAATCATTGTGGAAAAGGAATCTGTTTAATCGAGACAACACCGTATGGTCCCTATTAACAGACCACGTGAAATTAGCATTGGAAAGAATGAATGCTTCAAACCCATGCATACTAGATGTAGTTCTCTCGCCGCCTAGTTTCTCGTCTGGAAATTTGACAACATTAAAGTCAGCTCCCACACACCAATGAGGGGAACAAAGACCGCAGACATAACTTAGTTCTTCCCATAAAGAGTTTGCAAACTAGGTCTATTCGGTCCATAAAACAAAGTGAACCACCAAGTTCCTTTCCTTAAAATGTCTTAGCGAATTGACGAAGAGAAAGTTCCACAAAACGCATCCACTCTTTTTGCAAACCTAGTATCCCAAATAAGAACCATGTCGGCAGAAGCTCCAATAGAAGGGAGATAGACAAAATCCTTATGTCTAAGGTCCTACACATCCCTTAAAAGCCAACTATCAAAAGATTCTAACTTAGACTCCTGAATCATCACAATGTCCGAATTGGCCTTCAAATGATCTCTTTCACCTTTCCCCACTTCCTAGGGTCCCCTAACCCTCCAATATTCCGATTGAGGATCTTCATAAAACCACTTGTTTCTCCCGCTTACCCTTCCCTCCTTCATAGTTCACGGAAGAAGCTAATCTTTGAAGTTCTTTCATCAATTTAGGTTTTTTGAGGACATAGGTCCGAGATGTGCTGATTAGACTAACCTCCCCCCTGGCACCCTCCAAACTCACTCTCATATCCTTCAAGAAGGAGTTAGGATCTCTCATGTCTTTCCCATGACCTGGGCAAATGATGGTAATGGTATTTTCCTTAGACTATGATGTGGAACAAACATCAAGTTTACCAAGATAAGTATGGCCTTGGATAGGCAAAGGAAGGAGGCCTTTGCCAGCATGAGTTGACAGCTCATTAAGGTCACCTAAAAAAGTAACATTGTTTAACAAGGAAGAGACAACAGGTATGGAAGATGGAACAAAAGAGGAAGATGTAAGTGACACAGAAGGATAAGATGGATTACTCCTTGATGCTGGAAAAGCCGGAACCTGGATATCAACTGTGTTAGGAGAATCAAGACCAACATCACAGTTTTCGGTTGAGGCAAGAGATGTAGAAGGAACTCCTCCAAAATGTCTATCCTCTGCAAACAGATTTGAGATACCCAATAAGCTATCCTTGGGATTGGGTTCTTCCACCCCGTTTTCAAACTCTTCTCCTTGAAATGACTTGATCAATAGGACTTCATCTTCTTCAAAGAAGGTATCCTCTACATCTCCATCACAAATATTAGAATAGTCTGAATCTGACTTTGAGCTAGTGCTGCTACTGGGGAGATCGACTCTAACATGGTCATCAATCGCCTCTATTTGACTAACCTCATGCTCATCGGATCAGAGTTGAGTTGGAACTTCACGAATGCCAACACCAACAAAGGAGTCAACATTCTCTGGATCTCTCACTATAGATGGGGGAGATTTTTGCTCCAAGATATGAGTGCTCGACCCAGGTATGTATCTCTTCTTTGGTACCCAAACTTGCTTGACGTTCTCCCTAGTTGGGATATGATAATTCCGATAAGTAGCATGAGCATGCTGACTTGTGGACACCATAGGCCCCAATCCACAAAAAATGTTCCCCTTGGGAACCTTCAGCCTAGAGAAGACGTTGAGGGTAGACACTTTTTTTAATCATAGAAAAGAACCTTATGGATAATACCGTAAGATTTCTTTCCACCCTTAACCCAAGTCACCTCCCTCTTCTTCAACGTTGACATGGATTCTCCACTTTGAATCATTATGCATAACAGTTTGGTCTTCTCGACTACCAACGTGACCACCTCCACTTTTGAGAACATCGGCGAATAACTTTTCCCCGAATACTAACTGTGAAGAAGGAAAGGAACGGCATGGGCTGCCGTACTGCTTGCTTCATGGGAGAGGACACCAACAATTCGGATAACGCCTCCCCAAAAAGATTCCACCCGGCTTCGAAACGACCCTCAAGAACTATCACCATATTCTTCCTACCATACCTGTAGAATTATGTGATCATGACAAATCTTCCTCTATCATTGTGACCCCGAAACACGGAGAAAGCTTTCCCACTGCCTTCATAATGCCTTTTGAAAGAGGAGGAACTGGGCAGCATTTTATCTCTAAAGGCAGACAACAACCAAAAGGCATAGTTTCTGCCTAAAATCAGAGATTTCATGAAGCCGTTCCCCCTTTCTTTGATGTGCAACACAAAGAGCTTTCCTTCGACCTCCAACATATGCTCAAAACACTTGGGTTCAATTCTGAAAATTTTAGAGCCACCCATGGGGCTCCAAAACGCAGAGAAGAAGGAGGCCAAGCCTTTGCAGAAACGAAAACAGAAAACGGAATAATCGTGGAGAGAGAACAGGGCGCAAGGAGAAACTGGTTGGGTAGCACAGAACCAGCTTGGGTATCGCTGGTGGGTCGTCAGAGAAGATAGACCTAGAAGCGGGACAGCGAAACCGCGACCCACACGCACGCACGTGACCAGAGACGCGATCTGCAGATTCTGCGCATGAGAGAGTGTCGGCGAGCTCCTGGTGACGCGGCTTCGGTGGTTGGTCGGACGGACGGCGGCCTCGTTGGCGACAGCTTGCCGGTCGCTGGGGGGAGACTCCAGCGGCAGCTACTGTGGTCTGATGTGAGGCTCCATGCAAGAGGTGAGGGGAAATTGCTTTTTGATATTCAAAAATAAAAAAAAGAAGAGATAGAAGAGAGAAAAGTGGGACCCACAACTATTAACACAATCCTTGGCAATTTGGTTTAAATTTGAAATATTTATTTTTCCAAGCTATTAACATAATACCAATAGTCTACTCCTTCCTCCCTTTGTTTTAATTCTCTGTAGCCTCTCTGCCCCCTCCCCCCTCCTTGTCTTTTTCTTCTGTTTTTTCGTATGGCCTGCTGCCCCTCTTTTCAATTCCCTTCCTTCGGTTTGGTGTTCTTTGTTTACTGTTCACTATGGTTTATGATTATGATTTTTGATTATTAATGATGAATGAGTTGAACTGTGGATAGTTTCTTATTGTTGATTATTTATATGTATGTTGTACTAATTGCACATGAATATCTATGTTTCTTTAAAATAGTGGTCAAGGGTTTGCGGCTTTGAGTCGCTATCTGGTATTGACTACCATGCTACTACATTTTCTTTCCCTTTCTCTTTCCCTTTCTGAACTCTAATACAACTTCATGCAATTTAGTCCTCATGAGATTGATGTTGTTGTGACACTCTTTTCTGATTTGGCCCACATTGTATCCAAGTCAGTAAAGTCAATAAAAAAGAGTGCCTCATCAACAAATGTATGCCATGTTGTCAAAACTGGTGACAGATCAGTATCAAACTGATATGGCGAATTAATTCTGTCAAATTCAAAACTGATAATAATATTGTGGGAATTATATTATAATTATTGTTTTTGAGTTGGGGTGGGTGACTAGAAGTGGACTTCAGCGAAACAAGCAGGACCAGAACTATAATTAATCCTTTTTCTACCTTTTATTGCATCTTCTGACCTTGCATTTGCCATATGAGCTTTAGGCCTCTCTGTCTGTTCTCTCAGTTATAAGAGTTGCCAGTTGACTAATATTGATTTTCTTGGTCCCTGCTTACAGTGTTGAGGGGGAAAATCTCCAGTTCCATAGAAAATTTGAAGCATCTTCAAACATATCAGGCCTTTCCTTGCGAAATATGATGTTACGATCAAATACCAGTCGTGAGAGGAAATTGAGGTAATACTTTTGTTGCTTATCCAGAGATGTTTAGTATTGGCCTTCTTCATTGTTTTCTTTCGGTTGAAGATTTTCTTCTCTTCCCCCCCCCCCTTTCTCCTATCTCACTTTAAAATGTTTCATTAGGATACATTTTTCTTTTTTTTGGGATACCTTGTGAGTTGTGAACCTTTTATTAACTAGACTCTGTTAAAGATGTAGAATACCATCCGTTTCTTGAATGGTTTTGTCAACTTTGTTTGTCTCACTTCTTTTATCCAAAAAAAATCTCAGTTTGTCTCATAGTGAACCCAACATTACAACTGCATTTGGTTGGCGTGCTCGAAGAAAAGACATTGCTGAACAGAGAACTTCTAGTTCAAGGTTATTTATCATTCCCTTGTGTTTTGGATTGATATGAACATGTGTGTTAGGTTCAGAACAAGTTATTGGTATTATTTATTATCTTGATTTTATTTACTTTGTTTATCATGATGCTTAGAAACTTGGCTTAAGTTTGATTCATTAGTAAAAAAACGTTTAGACCTTTAATTTAACTTGGATTGCTGGCATTGTGAGTATTTTCTTGACTTCATACTGACTCTTGTTCTTTGTCAGTAATCTAAGGTTTAGGATTCAATTGCCTAGAGTGCTTGACACTATTCCTTGGCTTACATGATAATTTTGACAAGAAAAACAATCCTGTAGTTATGAGTATGAAGGAGAATGTACAATTTCATTATACTGTATCTAGCAGGATAGATTTGCTGCAGTCATTAGGGATCACTCTTTCGGAATGTGGGAGTTTTCTCATGTTTTAAAGTTTTCAGAAAAATAGTATTCATGGTCTGTATTTGTGCAATTTGTTACTTCTCTATCTCAATTTAATTTTTACCAATTTTAATATTTTCCTTTACTTAGAACTAGTTGAGGGCGAGTTTTGGTGTAACAAGGTTGCTTCCCTGTTACCTAGAGGCCGCGGATTCATATCCTAGAAATAACTTCTCCTTTTACCAGGGTAATGCTAAGTACATCTACACCCAAAACCCCACCAAGTGAGAGTCTCGTGGACTGGGCTGCCCAACACCTTTAATTGGAACTCATTGTGTTTCCACAATAATTCTTTACATGAAGATATACTTGGTCTGGTCCCAGACAAAAAATGATTAAAAAAGTAGAATATCATAAATGGAAAATGGTTATTTTATATGGAGGCTTTTCTTGTCATTAGCTTAGAAGCACAGATACTTCAAAATTCATTACCATACCCATACCGGATACATATCATACTTGCTACTTTTGGATACTCCTAAATATATTTTACAGTTTTTTCTTTAATTTTTTTTTAATTTTTATATTAATATAAATGAAAATTTATAACAATAAACATTGATGTATTTAAAATCACAAATTTATGATATTTTATAATTATATTTTTATTTACAATATTTTATTATATTTTATGAAATTGTATAAGTCATATCTTGACATACCCATATCCTAAGTTTTTCTAACATGTCGTATCTTTGTACCATACTCATATCATGCCGGATACTTGTACCCATGCATCATAGGTCATTAGTATTACCAGTTTAGAGATTTATTTGTATTGAGAAATCTTTGCTTCAGGCTTTGGATGTTAGGTCACTGTAATTTTGGGTAGATTATTCAGACTTCTAAAAGTAATTGTTACGATCAATTGCAAAGTATGAGACTTGTGTCCCAAGTCCAAAGTGTGGGATTCTGGTGTGGGGTTTATATGGCCTTTGACTCTCCAACTACAATGCCTAGCTTTTGTGGTGTGGTTCTCTTAAGGTTCGTATCAATCGATGTCAAAGCCTTCCACCATGTCTCCGAGCTACAATTGAGTCGCACAATTGGTGATGTTGGCATTGTAGTATTCGTTTGGGGTTTGTCGAAAGGGGCTAGCGCACTAGCAACCAGTGGGAGCTGGGAGGAGGAGCAGAGTAGCATTTAATAATGATGCTGTTGTGACCTAAGTTCTGTGATGCCAATTATATCTTAAAACCAATTTAATAATAATGTTGTTATGGCCAAATTTCTGATTTTTAAATGGCTGTAAATGTGATCACACCCACACATATTGATGCCTGGACATGGCTTTTTTTTCTTTCTAATTGATCTGTATATCATCATCATTTGTTGAATTCGGTGGGTATCTAATTGATCTCGAAATTCTACATACAAAAATACGTTGGAATATTAATAATTTATGCTCTATCTTCTTTTTGTGCTTCAAACATTTATGGTTTTGCAGTCCAGAACATCCGTCATTTCGAGCACACCGGCGCTCCATGCTTAGTGGTGATAGGATAGCGTTTAGAGATTTTGCTGATGACCAGACTACATCAAGGTTTATGCCATTATGGTGCCTTTATATTTGATTCTACTCCATGATTGGCTGCTAGCTGTTTTATTTTCTCTTCATTTTGGCTTCTGAATTCTCATTATTTACTCAACGAAAAACAGTTGCTTTTTTAACACTTCGAATTTCTTTCTATCCCAGTTTTGGTTGTGATCTCATGTTTTTCACTTTTATTTATTGTATGTATGAAACAATTTTGTGTGAGCATGTACTTAACTTTTGTTGGTTTAATTTACTTATTAGAACTTTCAGGGTTACACAAATCTCTAATACCCTCACGATCAGTGTCAGTTCAAGTTTTGATATTAGAAATGATATTGGTTAGTTGGATTTCATTTGAAGAGCTGCCACTGTAAACTGATGATGCTTAGAAAAATAAATAAAGAGGAAAATAAAAGAAAACAAAGAAAATTATAGATTTTCTTCACACTAGGTGCTGCAGTTGACTAGGCACTTTAGATTTATTTCCTTCTCCATTCAGATTTGCTGGTGTGGCATTGTTGCTTGTTAGGTATACGTTCACTATTGTTATTATCTTTAGTTATGTACCTTTTTGCAAGTATTTTCTTCCTCATTTTCAAATAGATAAATTTGTTAATTTTTCAGATCCAGCTATAAGTCAGATGGTGCATCATCATCTGAAGCTCGTAGAATACGAAGAAGCATCAGCATTACACCTGAGATTGGTGATGATATCGTAAGGTTGATTGTTGGGCTATTATGCTTCTGAATTGTTACCTGCTGAGTGTGCTGTTCTTGGTGCAGATCAATGTTAAATTGTTTGTTTCATGATTGATTGATTAAATTCAAAAATAGCATCTCCAACAATGGTCCCTTTGGATCCCACTTTTCCCCCACCATTGCCACATTGCGAGCCACCTCACCATTGCTTCATAAAAGGCATCGAGGGACTAAGAGTTGGACTCTTCACTCCAATAGAAGGGACCAACTTTGGTCTCCACTATAGTCCCACATATTTTTTAAATTAAAAAGAAAAATTAAATTATTGACAAAATACTTTATTTTAATATATTTTATTATGTTATTTTATTTTTGGATTGATTAAAAATATAAAATTAATTTTACTGAATATTTTGGATATTTGGATTTTGAGAGGAGTTTGAATTTTGCATGTGACGGAGAAAAGAATACAAGTTAAATTGGTTTGGATGCATTTTTGTCAAGAAGAGAAGAGTAGAAATTTTTTTGATGGGAATGAGAAGAGTAGAATTTGTGTAAAAATGATTTAAAAGATGTTGATAGTTATAGAGTAAAAGATATGAAAAAGAAAACAACTTCAGCAGCTATTAAAATAATGCAAGTTTAAAAGGGTTTTTTTTTTTTTTTTTGAAATGCTAATGCATCTAGTGTGAATGGCAAATGCACTGGGCTAGCTATGAAGTCGCCTTGGAGTTGTGTTGGTACTATTATTAGGAAACAATCAATACTTTTCTCAAGCCACAGATATTGTACAACGGAAACAATGAATCATAATTTTTTATTAACAGAATCAAACTCTTCGCCATGCACCATCGGCACTCTTCACCAGAAAAGAAAAAAAATTAAAATATATTAAAGAGTGACACATGTTAATATTTTATTGGACAAAGGAATGGTGGGATCAGTCCTCAGCAGGTGGGACAAGTCCCTCTTTAAAATATGAAAGCTTTCTCCCATCCTTTTAGCTTCAACAAGGAAGGACGTCCCTGCTGATTAAAGCAAGGGCCCAGGTCCATAAAAGAGCTCCTGCTGTAGATACTCTTAAGTCTTTCCTAAATATTTTGACTATATGTTTTTTTGGAAGCAAGTTAAGATAAAATATACACTTGTGACATGTCTTCAGTACCTTTAGATTCATTTTGTTTTCTGCTTTGAATTGTTGGAATGAATTGTCTGTTTTCCATTTTTTAGTGTTTTGTGTTTCACAATTCACATTATTCATTTCTTTTGGACATATGTATGCTCATGGAAATTCTTGGTTATGTTCAACATGGTAGTTTATCGGGATCATTTTGTTTGTCAATCACATCTATATAGTGTGTCTGGTTATTTATATTGTTTCAAAATTTTCCTTTTATGTTATCTTCTGCTTTTGGTTGTTCAAGATTAGAAGTTTTTTTTAATTTTATTTTATTTCACGGTTGCAATAGTTTTTTTAAATAATATGAGACCCTGTTACCCAATCTCATTTGCTGAAAATTATTGGTGACGCAATAGCAACCAAGCTCATCAACCAGATGTCTTGTATTTAGTTGAGTTTTACTCTTATGAATGATTTGAAATGTTTAGGAGTTGGATTTTACCTTAAAAAAAAATAATGGTTGACTTGGTCTACTTGGAGCAATCTTCCTTTGTCATTTGAAGTTGGATGGTAGTTTTTTGTGGCCTTTGTAGGTCTTCTTTGGTGTTGCACAATCCAGAATTGAGTACCAAAGTGCTTTGTGATTTTGTTATTTAAACTTACACTGTTAGAGCTGATGTTTGTGGAAGTTCGTGATTATATTTATACTTTGGAGTTTGGTCATGTGAAAGTTCTTATAGTGCATAATCATCTGCTTTTTAACTCTGTGCTGTTGCTGATTTATGAGTTGTTTTTATACTGAGTGATGACTCAAGATCTGATCTTTGTTAGGGCTGTACGGGCAATGAATGAAACGCTGAAGCAAAATCGTCTTCTGAGACAACAAGGGGATGATAGTTTGATGTCCCATTCTCCCAGTGATAGTAGCAGTGCAGATCTTCAGAGAAATGTATGTCTGCACTTTTTTTAACAATGGATTATGCTGTCACTTAAAACATTCTTTCTCTGCCCCTGCATCTCTCAGCATCTCCTATGCATCACCGCAAGGTTTGATTGCATAATAAAATCTACATATGCTGTTGTTATTCTGATTTTTTCTTATAAAAAGGAAAGCATTGCAATACAACTATTTAATTTATTAATGAATACATTATAATTATTATACAATACTTGTGAATAAAATCCTTATTCTGTAGTGATTCTGTATGTGTTTGTTCATTATTGGTGATTATTATAGTATTAATATGTGTGACTTTTATATATAATAGAAGTCTGGATTAGTTTCTACTCATGATTTGTTCTTCTGCATTATAACAGGTGTCACATTACCAGCTTGAGAAGTTGTTATACGTGTTTCATGATTGGTAGTTATAGTATTCATATGGTAGAATGCTTGAATTTTCAAGGGAACTTCTAGTTTAGAAAACATTAGGAAGGGTTACCTTCTTAGCCTCTTTGTGGTGTTTTGCAAATGACCTTTGTAGAGTTGTTTTGTAAGAACTGGTATCTGCGGTTCTGGTTTAGGTAATGCTTAAGAGAATTAATTAACAGTCCAGCAATCCCAGAGGGGGATTAACCGAGCAAAACAGCACACAATAGATAATAACTGAATTGAATAATTGATGATAATGATAATAGAAACAGTCCTGGGAGTTTAGGATCCCTTGGTCCTCCTAGTTCTAGCCTAATTTCCTGAATACCTAAACCCTTCCCCTAAAGGTCTCACTTATAGCCACTTGTGAGAGAGAATCATGGGTTGGGTAAAATCTTATCTCCTACTAACTACCTTATCTTCTCAATCCTAACTACTAGATTACAATAATTCAAATGTTGATCTAAATAATTCAAATCCTAATCTAAATAATTAATACTATAATTCAAATCCTAATTTAATTAATTACGATGTCAAGGTATGTAACAATACCCTCCCCTTCAAAATTCACCTTGTCCTCAAGGTGATGGTTGAGACTCCCTCCTGGGTCCCAAATCCACAGCATGCTTCCATTGCACTCATGTCCTTCTGGGTCCCAAGAATGTGACCCAAGTCCACTCTGCAACCTGTCTTGATTTGCGTTCTGAGAATGGTGAGCAACAAACACCTCGTCCATTCCCTTATCTGCCTTTGCCTCTTCTACCACTTTCTTCATCTCCATCTTCTCCAGCAATGGTTCTGTCTTTGTCATCTCGTCATCCTTCTCGGCATCGGACTTCTCTATTTTAACCAACCCATCACACACACCCTCCCTTGAGAAAATTGGGACATCCAATTTTCTAGTGGCCTCGAACTGCCTAGGCTCCTGTTCTTCTCTTTCATTTCTGTCCACCTCTCCTCCCTCTCCCGAGCCCCTGTTTTCGTTTTCGTCTCCCTGGGCACTATCCAATTTTCTAGTGGCCTCAAACCGCCTAGGCTCTTGTTCTTCTCTTTCATTTCTGTCCACCTCTCCTCCCTCTCCCGAGCCCGAGCCCTTGTTTTCGCTTTCGTCTCCCTGGGCACTTCCTGGTGGCTGCGGTGGCAGCCTGCCCATAATCTGCTGCAGGAGTGCACCTATGTTAGCCTGGGACTCCCTTAACTCCTCCATCTGCCTCTCCAAATTGTCCAGCCTAGCCTCCATGCCTGCGCGGGTGGAAACCATACACCGTTCTCCCAAGATCGATGCTCTGATACCAGTTGTAAGAACTGGTATCTGCGGTTCTGGTTTAGGTAATGCTTAAGAGAATTAATTAACAGTCCAGCAATCCCAGAGGGGGATTAACCGAGCAAAACAGCACACAATAGATAATAACTGAATTGAATAATGGATGATAATGATAATAGAAACAGTCCTGGGAGTTTAGGATCCCTTGGTCCTCCTAGTTCTAGCCTAATTTCCTGAATACCTAAACCCTTCCCCTAAAGGTCTCACTTATAGCCACTTGTGAGAGAGAATCATGGGTTGGGTAAAATCTTATCTCCTACTAACTACCTTATCTTCTCAATCCTAACTACTAGATTACAATAATTCAAATGTTGATCTAAATAATTCAAATCCTAATCTAAATAATTAATACTATAATTCAAATCCTAATTTAATTAATTACGATGTCAAGGTATGTAACATGTTTCTTTGGTAGATATGCTGGGCGATTGGCATGCCTTGTTAAATGGCTTAATCTCATACCAAATGCTTCCCCCGGCTCCCCCTTTTGTCTGAAGATACCTTATCATCTCTCTGTGCTCTCTTTTCTTTCTCGGTAACAAATTTCTTTTTCAATTAAAAAATATTAATGGGATACCTTTGTGTAATAAAAGTTTGGATTAGCTTCTACACGTGTTTAGCGATGCCCTTTTTATTAAGAGAAAAAGAACGGGGAAGGGTGTGTTATTCCCTTCATCTTCACTATCTTCCAAGTTCTACGCGTGATTCCTGTTCTGCAATATAATAGGTGTCAAATTACCATCTTGAGAAATTAATATGCATGTTTCATTTTCTGTGATTAATATGGTATAATGTTAGAATTTTAAAGGGGAATTATACTTTAGACAACATTTGGGACATGGTTACCTTCTTAGCCTCTTTGTCGTGTTCCACAAATGGTCTTTTTACAGGTGTTTCTTCATAGTTATGCAGAAATTGGCATGCCTTATTAAATGGCTCAGTATCATACTACTTTCTTTGTTTTTTCTTCTTTTTTCTTTTTGTGAGAATACTCTTTCTCATCGATAAATTTCTTTCTCTATAAAAGACTACGTAGTAGTATTGTGTGACTTGTATGTAATAAAATTTTGGATTCGCTTATACACGTTTTCATCCTTTCCCTTCTTTTAAGAGAAAAAGCGGGGGAAAGGGGTGCCCCATTATGTTCACTTTAACTATCTTCCAAGTTCTTCACATGATTCCGGTTCTGCAATATCACAGGTGTCAAATCTCCATCTTGACGGTCGTGATGAAAGGTCTCCCTTATATTCACTTCAACGTGGCCATGTAGCTTCACAGAAAGCAATGTCATTACCCTCTTCCCCACATGATTATAGAGGACAGGCATCTGAGAGATGCGGACCATCAGGATATGGAGTGAATGATAAACTGGAGTCGACTTGGAATAAAGTCCTTGAATCACTAATGTTCAATAATAAACCTCTGTTGGCATTTGAAGAATGGAATATTGACTTCTCAGAATTGACTGTTGGAACTCGTGTTGGGATTGGTAAGTTTTGCCTCTAATAGTTATCGCAATCGTATGATCTATGACTTTCATGGGGAAATTCAGTATCATTCATATGATACAAGGGAAGTCATGATTGAATTATTGAATTAATTGTGAATCATTTGGCTCCGACTATTTTATAAGATTTGATTCCCTCATATTTGTGTTTGGTTGTGACAGATATGTCGATCTGTCTCTGGATCAAATCTGTCACAGCTGACTGGGAAATTTCCCTAGTTTTTACTTCGTCAGTTTTTTTGTTGAAGAAACTAATCTCTGGTAGCCTTTTGAACCTTCAATATTAAACTCCTACCACTTGTGTAAGTTTTTAGTTGAGAAAGTGGTCCATTGGAAAAAAAATAAAAAATAGTAAATTTGTAAAGAAATTTGACTTGAAACTAGTAATTACCAACCAGAAAAATAATCAAACTTTAATCAAACTTAAGAAGGAAAAAATTTGAACTTTTGGAATTTATTGAGAAAAATTTAATTTCATGCCATTATTATTGAATGTGTTAGTACTGTATTTTAGCTAATTTTGATTGTTACTAACTTGTACAAAATGATCCAATTGACGATTGAGAAACTAACCCTTTCAATTATGGTTTTAATTGCTATGAAAAGACCACACATGATATAATACATGGAACTTAGTCGCTGCATTTGTCTTTTCCAGGGTTCTTTGGAGAAGTTTTCCGTGGCATATGGAATGGCACAGATGTTGCAATCAAGGTTTTTTTGGAGCAAGATTTAACTGCTGAAAACATGGAAGACTTTTGCAATGAGATAACCATTCTCAGGTATTTTGTGTTTGCTGTTTGTCAGCAATTTTCTCGTACATTCATCATTTGCTGACTCCTATTCTCTCTTCTTCTTTTTTTTATGTGCTTTTGTTTTCCCATAGCCGGCTCCGACATCCTAACGGTACTCTCAAACATCCAAACTAGTTATCTTTACAATTATGGCTGTTCACTAATTGATCTTGTACATTTTTTCTAGGTATGGTAATTTGTGCAAGACAATCTAAATCTTTTATCTTTATTATGACAACTGGAGTTTCATATTATCAAAATTTTCATCGATCAAGATTATGGAGGATGATACTGTTCATATATTGTTGTAAGAATACGTTATGGAGCATGTTTCCTTTGAGATCAGCTGTTATTTATCAAGTAATTAAATTTTATGCAGTTATCTTATTTCTTGGTGCATGCACAAAGCCTCCACACTTGTCAATGGTTACTGAATATATGGAGGTGGGATCTTTGTATCACTTGATTCATTTGAGTGGTCAAAAGAAGAAGCTTAGCTGGCGAAGAAGGCTAAAGATGTTGCGCGACATTTGCAGGTAAGTATTCTAATTATTCATACCTCTCAAAATCTTTTCTTTAAACACTTAGTTTTCAATTGTATTTCTTTAAGTCATATGGATTGTATTGTACATTCATGTTCATGTGATAAATCTGTGTTTTCTGTTTGTCTTCCATAACAATCTTTTTATATATATTTATAATATGTGATAAGTTATCACAAAGCATAGATACCATTTCTTCCGTAACTTATTTTTTGATATATTTTGATGATAATATGTGATAAATCATCAAAGGCTTTAGGAGATACCCTTTTAGAGAATCAAAGTGCTTGCAGACAAAAAAAAAAAAAACACAAAAACTTAGATGCTGCTTCAGTAGCCAATGAAGTGGTTGATGAAATGAACAAATGGCCAAAGTATCACGTTTTCAAGTTGGATTTGGAAAGAAACCTATGATAGGGTAAGTTAGAGCTTTTTGGACAAGGTGTTACAAAGGAAAAAGGTTTGGCCCCACATGGAGAAATTGGATCTCAGGCTGTCTTACATCAAGCACTTTTTAAAATGACTGTTAACAAAGAGCCAAAAGCTTGGTTTCTGGTCACAAGGGATTAAAGCAAGGAGATCATTTATCTCCATTTCTGTTCACTTTAAATGTTCTTAGTCGCTTGATTTCTGGGGTGGCAGAGTATGGGCTAGTTAAAGGTGTCAAAGTGGGATCCAAGGGATTGTGATATTATCCCATCTGCAGTTTGTTGACAACACCCTTTTGTTTCCTTGATAATGATAAGGACAGTTTTTTGAATGTCCTCTCTCTTCAGATTTTTGAGATATCCTCTGGTTTGAAAACTAATCTTACCAAAAGCAAGAAAATATGCGGGTTCCAATGCACCAGAATTTCCTGGTTGCCCTGCAATTTTTTCCTGACAGCACGCACATCAGCGGGTTGCACCTTTCGTTCCCATTCTTCTGTGAAACAAGCTGGTAACTGCTGTAGACACAAGGAAGACCGGATGAACCAGGGAACCTGTTGGTAGCTTCAGTTTATAGGCTGTGGGCCCCACCTTTTCCTCAACTTCATAGGGTCCATAGAAGTGGGGACTAAGCTTCTGGGTTGTCCTCGTAGCTTGAGTCTTCAACCTGTACGGCTGAATCTTGAGAAATACCATATCTGCCACTTGGTACTCCACTTCCCTCCAGTGCTTATCTGCCTAAACCTTCATACAGTTTTGAGCTTGGCAGACGTGGCCCTTGATCTCATCCTATCTTATTCCTGTCCTCCCGCATTTGATTCACCTCTTGAAGGGTAGCCTTGGTTGAGACGTTATAATTGGTGTTAAACCAAAACCCTGCCCAATCCAACCACCAGTCCCACTGCTTTTGTTTATGATTACTGAAGCACAACTAAAATAGGTTTCCAAGCATTTGTTAACAACTTTTGTCTGTCCATCAGATTGGGGTGATAGGCCGAGCTGTATTTCACCTTTGTACCGGATAATTTGAACATTTCTATCCAAAACAGTGTTATCAAATATCCTCTACAGTGTTAATTGCTCTTTCTTCCCATAGTGAATTGGACCTGTCCCATTATTTTGGAAAAGATGCTGGAATTTTGCCTTAGGTGGTTCGGGAATATGTAGAAAGGCTTGTAGAAGTCCTAGAAAATAGAGTATATCGAATGGAGGGTAGTCCAATAGGAGGAGGTAGATGGAGACCTAGAAAAATCATAGGTGAACGTGAAACTACTAAAGGAGGTCTTGAATTTAATGATTTGAATGTAATGTAAACATGATTTATGATAGAAAATTATGGTTTTGTCTGACCTATGAGAAGACTTAGTTGTTGTTTTATGTGATATATCATGTAGTTGGCCTCATTTAGTGAGACAAGATTTAGTTGATGCTGTATATATTTGATGATCATGATAGTAGTAAGATAATTTTGTTCAATCAACCACTGTTCAAAGGTTTTGAACATCATTTCAAACATACTATTTGTTACACCCCAAAAATAGTCACCCACAAGCCACCAAAATAGAGAAACAAACGTTACAAAATACCAAAACAAATGCTACAAAACAGAGAAACATTGTCAAACACAGAAAACGAACAATACTAAACACATGCATGTATAGGCACCCAAAAATATTCAATGACAATGTTTGTTTATTTGTTTTGTAATATTAAACTCACGTCTGTACGGACACGCAGAAATGTTTAATGATAATGTTTGTTTTCTGTTTTGTAATGTTTGTTTTTGTATTAGGTGTATAAATAGCGGAACTGTTAATATATTACAGCAAGAAATCATTATCAAGTGCCGGATGACCTTGCATTGCAACAAACTTATTTGTTACTGAAACTGTTTGTTCTGCAAGACTATTTTCAGTTTTGTGGATTGTCTCATTTTGATTGTGAGAATGATATTTGCACACCATTTTTATTACACCATTCTACACTACTTCATTTTTAGATAATAAAACAGGGGAAACACAAGTTCCAACATGCACTCTTTTTTTCCCGGAAATGAGGTGGGAATTGCGGAAATAATGATGTGCAACTGTCATTTTACTTTAAATGTTGATATCCGAAAGATTGCATTTGATCTTTTAATGCTGACTAGAACAGGCTGGTGGTGTGTAGGGGCTTGATGCACTTGCATCGTATGAAGATTATTCACCGCGATGTGAAAAGTGCAAATTGTCTTGTGGATAAGCATTCGACAGTAAAAATCTGTGATTTTGGACTCTCAAGAATAGTGACAGATTCTCCCATTAGAGATTCTTCGTCAGCTGGAACTCCAGAATGGATGGCTCCTGAACTGATTCGAAATGGACCATTCACTGAAAAATGTGACATCTTCAGCCTGGGGGTGATAATGTGGGAGCTCTGCACCTTGAATAGGCCATGGGAAGGGGTACCACCAGATAGGGTATGTCCAACAGATGTTCATTTACAATGATTTCTATTTCCATTGTTGTTCTTTGTTGAAGACTTTCTTTCTTGCAGTCCTGAAACTGTAAGAATTTATGCAGCACATTCTTTTGTTTTCTGATTAGGTGGTTTATGCCGTTGCTAATGAGGGTTCCAGATTGGAGATTCCTGAAGGCCCAATGGGCAGGCTGATTTCAGGTCTCTCAAACTGCCAAAATATTCGATTGTGATTTTTTTTTTTATTTCTTTCGCAGCATGTCTTTGATGATGGCATTATTTAGATCCGATCTACTTTTAACTCTCTATTTCGTTTCTTCTTGTGCAGAGTGTTGGGCAGAACCGCATGAGCGGCCAAGTTGTGAGGAGATCCTCTCTCGCTTGGTGGACATAGAGTACTCAATGTCTTGATGCTGTGTTCATCTTTTAGTACATGGTGAACGTTGGGTATAGTTATTGTGTTCTCTGCTCATGTTGTAAACTTGAATGAATTTTGTTCTGTTTCTCAAAACATGGTGAAACATGTAACATCAACCAGCGCATTTGTCTTACACCTGTGCTGCAAACTCCTCTCTTTTGTGGGTGGGGGCAATGAAAAAAAAGGTGTTTTCTATTCATATCTCCACTTCTCTTCTGCACAATGGAAAGAACGAATCTGTTTCTAGTCCAAGTATTCCAGAAATCACGAAAACTTCAAACTTGCCAAAAATACATACTCCAACCATTTTATATTTAAGAAATTGACTCTATCCCATCTCTCACTTGAGAAATAACAGATGTCATGGGTAGACTCACGCATAACTGATGGAAGTGGTATATATTGTCATTCGTCAGTAATTTTGATTGAAATTGTGAGAAATAAAAATTGACTCACTTTATCGATGATTTAATATATTCGATGGGAATTCCGCCGGTAAGATTTTAACGTGCAAATTCTATTGATGGATGTACTAACAGAATGGTTGTTAGAACAAATAAAAGCATCATTCTAAATACTTACTACACTTTTTATTTACGAAAGGGAGTTGAAAGCAATGAGAGGTGAAAGCAATCACTTGACTTTTGGCTCAATCACTTAAGATTTAATACACTTATTAATGAAAAATTCATTGGTAACATTTAATTTATTCTCATTTCATTAAATAATTTTTATTATTGACATATATATTTGTTTCTAAAGTTTAATTCTTTAAGTTTATCATTTATTAGGGTTAAGGTTAGTTATCAATAGAATATTTCGTCAATATATGAATTGTTTGCATTAGGTTAGCGATCACTTGAATTTTTGTCGTCGGGAGACTTAACATTTACCATCGAATTTTCCATCTGTGGGTACAATAGAATTTGAGATTAGACTCTTATTTATTGTGGTGGCTATTTTGTGGGTAATATTTGCGCGTCAATTAGCCTCAAATACTATTAGCATAGTCATAGATGGTTATATTTACCAAAAAAACATAGATCGATATATTATTATTATTTTGTCGATAAATGTCCTAATCTTCATTGACCTTCTAATTTCAGTCGGTACTAACAATCCATTCATTGGCGATCTATCACCGTTTGTTGATTTTCTCTGAGTTTTCAATGGTAATAGCAGTTATTTCTTAAGTGACGCTCTTCTTTTTTTTTACTTGTCTACTTTTTTATTTTAAATTTTTCATAAATATTTGTCTATTTTCTTCTTCTTGGTATCCTCCTATTTAAGGAAAGGTTTAATTATGTTTTAAGTTCCTGTAAAATTTCGAAGTTTGGTTTTAGTCTCTGTATGAAAGTTTTAGTCCCTGGGAAAGTTTGTTTTTAGTCCGTGGAGCTGGATAGGAGTTAACGGCGCTGACGTGGCGTTGATCACCAAATTGTTCTTGAAACATCCTGTAAACACGCATCAACATAATTAACATTTTTAGAAACTGCGTATTAATAAATTAAACAAGATTATAAGGATAGATATAACTTACTAGTAATATGGAAGCACTTCTTCACAGTTCAACAGAACAACCAAGTGAGCTGCCGCCCTTTCTTGCGCATTCAACCGATAATCGTTTTCTCTTCCAGTTGTGCTTCCAGTTTGATTAAAAATTGAAAACGTCGACTGAGAAGGCATTGCACCACCATCATCGTTATGTCTTACTGTAGTTCTATTGCAATTAACATTAGCACCAAAGTAGTACGAATGAAAATAAGAAGTTTCTTTCGTTAAGAATGCCTCGCATATCGACCCCTCAACTTGAGCCTTGTTTTTTATTGTTCTTTTGAACACTGTCATGCACCTTTCAAATGGATACATCTACTTGTATTGAACCGAACACACAAATTCGGCCTTCGTAAGCTAAGTGTACAAGCAAATGCTCCATTACATCAAAAAAAGGTTAAGCCTCTCCTGTGAACTAAGGATAATGAGAATGTTTTGCTCCATGACTAAGAGGTCTTCAATGTCAATAACCGACGAGCATAAGGTTTTGAAAAGCTAGCTCAGCTCGCTTATCGGTCTCGACATGTTGTGAATCATTGATAAGTGTGTTATATGCAATAAACATTGTAATCAAAGATAAAGAAGTAAGCTTAAAGCTTTCATAACACACTTAAAGAGAAAGGAATTATAGCTGTATCATGGACTGTTTTGGAGTGTGTTAGAAACCATATTATTTACATCATAAAGCCTTCATAACACGAAAGACAAAATAATGATATCCAAAATTCATATATGTTTCTGGGTAAAGATGGTTCCCTCGTATACCTATGTGTTTTGAGTGGAATATATATTTGTATCTAGAATTCCTATATATTTTTGGGTAAAGATGGTTCCATCATATTCCTAAGTGTTTTGAGTGGAATAATTCCCTCTAAGATTCCTAAAAGTATTCTTGGGTAGTGATATTAACTACGCCTCATCCAAACTAGGTAGTGAGCTCACGTCTTTAGTTAGCAAGTATACCATAAGGTGTGTAAGGGAGACACAGGTATGAAAAGCCCTATAGACTAAAACATTGTAGTAAAAGACAGAAACCACATAATACATTGGCATATACACATTTTTGTATGGTAGTTTATTTTTAGGGTTAATTATATTTTTGGTCCCTGTAAAATTTGAAAGTTTGGTTTTAGTCCCTGCATAAAAGTTTTAGTCCCTGCAAAATTGTAAAATTAGGTTTTAGTCCCTGGGGTGGGGTGAGGGTTGACTGGGCTGAC
>QANU01002268.1:37065-74602 GCA_003254905.1 Nissolia schottii
AGGAATTACGGACCGTAAGATAAAATAAACCTTGTATGTTGTCTTTTAGTAAAATTTCTGAGGTGGCGTGCTGCGTATACGATGACATTAGTAGTGGATTTTTACCCCACGAAAAGGCTTCGTATTCTCACTCCCTTTATTTATCTATATCAGGGTTTAAATTTAGATGATGCAAAGGATCCCTGTGACTGTGACGGAGATGAGACCCAAAGCTGAAACCTAAAACTATCATTGTTTACATACCGGGTCACACATGTTATCCACAGTTTAGCTATTTTTGATTTCATGTCATTTCCATTCGTGTACATAGAAGGCTTCATCAAAGAAACTCAGGCCAAGGCCCAACTCAAACCGCAGGAGAAAACATAGACTCTGACAACAAGACTACAAGTTAGGCGATATTGCCCACGGATACAGGATGCAGCATCCTAGATATCCACAAAACTACTGGTAACCAACAACTTACATATAACATTTTTTTTTTTGGGTAAACAGAAAACAAAAACAAAATAAGGACGAAAGATTTCTTTTACGGGTTGTGCGCAAACTACTTCACTTGTTCTCTTTTCTTTGGGTACCGCTACTTCACTACTTTAGATCCTTGTTTCTTTTGTTGTTGTGTTTTTTCTTTCCCTCGGTCTGGGAGCTTCTTTAGGATTGGGTCAAATGGATCAATGCTGCGTGAGTGCATCATAAAGCTAAATTCCTGAACCAAATAAGTGACAAGAAAATCTAAAGCTGACCTTGAAATTGAAGTGAGCCCATGGGCCAACTACAAATAATATAAAGTGGCAAAAACGCTCTTCCGTACCAAAAACACAAATAATAATAAAAAAAGGAGAACAAGTAATGACGTATTTTCCCGCACCATAAACGACTATCGTTCGTGAAAACAAAAACGAGTTCCTTCCTCAGTCAGTCAGAACGTCTTACCTTCCTTTGTATGCACCGTTCGGTCGGTCCGCCCACAAAAGCCCATTAGAACAACCGCCGTCCATGGACCCCGACAACGGAGCTCCGTCGCCCGACACCCCCGCCCCGCCGCGACCTCCGCCGACGTCAGCCTCGCCGTTCCCCGGCCGGGAAGACTGCTGGAGCGAGGACGCCACGTTCACCCTCGTCGACGCCTGGGGCGAGCGCTACCTCGAGCTCAACCGCGGCAACCTCCGTCAGAAGCACTGGCAGGAGGTCGCCGACGCCGTCAACAGCCTCCACGCCGGCGATGCCGCCGGCGTCTCCGGAACGCCCAAGCGCCCCCGCCGGACTGATGTGCAGTGCAAGAACCGAATCGACACGCTTAAGAAGAAGTACAAGATCGAGAAGGCTAGGGTTTCTGAATCCGACGGCGGTTACCAGAGCCCCTGGCCTTTCTTCTCCCGCCTCGATTCCCTCATCGGCGACAATTTTCCTGTCAAGAAGCCCTCGCCGCCGGCGACCGGCCGGCGAACCCCTCCCTCCGCTGCCAAGCCTCCTCCGCCGCCGGCGTGGATAACCTCCCACCCCGTCGGTCCCCGATCCGGCACTCAAAAACGGTCGGCGCCGGCGATCCGCGAAGATTCCTGCTTCCGGCGAAATTTCTCTGCCTTCGCGGCGGCAGCGGCCGCGGCGGCTGAAGCTGAAAGCGGAGATTCGGAGGCTTCGCGTTCAAGCAGCGGCGGTGGCAGCAGCGGACGGAGGGGGAGGGAGAGGGAAGAAGAGAAGAGTTGCTGGCAGGTTGTTGGGTACAGAGAGATTGCTCAGTCGATTGAGAGGTTCGGAGAGATATACGAAAGGGTGGAGGCGGCTAAGCAGAGGCAGATGGTGGAGTTGGAGAAGCAGAGGATGCAGTTTGCGAAGGAATTAGAGTGTCAGAGGATGCGTCTCTTCATGGAGACGCAGGTCCAGCTGCAGAAAACCAAGCGCACCAAGCGCAATTCTGGAGCTGGTGAGTTCTCCTTTTTTCTTTCAAATTTCTACTTATGATCATTGCATTGTGTTGTTTGATTTTTTTTTTTTTTTTTGTGTTTTCAAAATTACTTATGTGCTCAAGGAGTAAGAGTTGTTTTTCCTCCGTGATGGATTTTTGTTGTTGTAGCATGTACTGTAGACTCTATTACAACGTGTTATGTTTGTCAGTGGTGTATTGTTGTGCTAATGATGACTACCTAAATTGTTATAGGGTGCTTGTAAATCTCAATTATGTGTACATTTTGGTGTGTATGGTTTACTTGCTTCGGAATTTCTGTAGTTGTGAGTTCAGAGTGATGGTCGTGTTTGAGCCATTTAAAGTGATGAAAAGCATGGGGAAAGAGATTACTTCATTGATTATATTTAGTTTGTTTACTTGCAAAAGAAAGAACATGAGAACTATTAATAGGACTTGATGCGCTTAACTGATGTTTGGAGTTTCCATGCATCCTTAATCAAAGCTAATTACAAGTCTTTTCCTCTGCCTAAAGGTAGCTTTTGATTGGTTGTGTTTTTTTTTTTCATCTTTATATGGTGAGTGTGATCGAAAGAAGTTATTTCATGTATCTCATCATTCTCTCGTATAAGAGAGCTGCACGTTGGTTCCTAATCATCTGCAATATTCTGGGAGGAAAAAGTTTGCTTGGTGCTGTGACTATGTGTGAGCAAGATCCCATGTGCTTTGAACTCATTTAATGGCCCCTTGTAGAATATTGTTTTTCTTGTATATTTCTTGTTTTATTATCGGTTGCCACTTCTTGGCATCTGATCTGGAATGATTTGAAATGAATTTTAGCAATTTTGGAATTCCAGACTACAGCAACAGCTGGTTATGGATCTTTGCTATCCTAGTTAACTACATCTTTGGATAACTTTTGGATGCATGATTAACTTCACAGTTAATTCATCACAGATAGACAGACAGTATGATGAAAATTCCACATAACTTCACCAATTAATAGGCTTTTTTTTATTTAATAATTATTATTTTAAATCTAAGACCAGACTTGTAATATCTGGTCTTGGTGCTGTTAGGTATGTTGTTATATTGAAACAAGAGTTTGTTTATATATAAGACATGGCAATTTGACAAGCCTAGTTCAGTGTGATTTCCTGGTTGCATATGGTCAAAACACTGCCTAAAATCATTCTCATTGAACTATAAGGTTTTCTCTAGATTGGAACCAGAGTATCTGAAAGCACAACTTTTACATGTGGGAAAAGCCATGAATTCTCTCTAACCAAGTGTTGCTATAGTTCATTCTAGTTTTTAAACATGGTGTACTGAAGTTTTTAAAATGTCAACTATTGGGGTTGAGCTTTTTTATTATGTCCCATTTGTTTGTAGAGATCAACAAATATCCACTTCCCCCTTGTCATAAAAGCTTCTGCCTCTGGCCTTATTCAAAACAGTTAGAATCTGCATGGAGTCCCTTTGGAATAATCTTCATTGGATCCATTCGGTTGTTTATTTAACAATTTTTATAACCAATATATAATCTATGAAATAATTATGAAATATTACGATGTCTATATTTAATGACCTGTATTATTAATCAACTGGTTTTGGTACTAAAAGAAATTGCGAACCTAGTTTTGTTAGTGTTTTATAGGTTTTATTGAAAACAAAAATGAAGTTCCAGTGACTAAGTCTATTTCTTTCAGCTTAGTTCTTTGCTCTTGTTAAGAGAAATTCTTATGCAAATATGAACCATCATGCTAGATATTCTTCAAATTATACATAGACATTTCAGCCTGTAATCTTAAAGCTGAAATGTCAGAGTATATCCAACATAACGTTGCATGATTATACAATAATTTCTCCTTTGTTAATGCATGTATTTCAATCTCACACGCACCCAGATATGTGCGCTCTTGCATATATTTTCTCATTGTCAAGCAAGTGATGCAGATGTGTAAACTTTCATGTAAACTTCTATTAATTTTGAAAGGAACTTCATTTGATTGACGTGTATGTGTCCGTTCATATTTATTGGTATTTCTCCAAGCGTAGCTTCGGTTTTCATGACATACGACATTCACTAATTATGCAATATCAATTAGTTGTATCCAACAGCTGGCATTACTATAGTTATTAAATTATTTGATATTATTACTGCCTTTTCTCATTTATTTTCTTGCATCTGATGCTAATTGCAATACTTGAGTATCCTTGCTCATGCATGTTTCTTTTTTGTGAAACAGACCGTTTCTCATAGCAAGCGGTGACGAAGAATCATAGTTTTTACCTCTGGACATTCCTCATCATATATAGCCTCCCCCCCCTCTCCTTTTTTTTTTTTTCTGAATCAAAACAATAATTTAGGAAAGGTATTTTACAGGGTTTCAGGTTTGGTTGTACTCATAGTGTAATACTTGCTTTTGTGAAGTAAATTTACTTTCTTTTAATCACCGTTGAGGAAGACTAGAAGGTGAATTATCGAAGAGACTGTGGATGGCTAACTTAATTGGAACTTTCAATTCGCCTAGATTCTTAGATGATTTAAATGACTGATTTTGTGTTTGATCTAATTGGCGAATTTTGATCGGAATTTTCACTGAGTACAAAAATGAATAGTTCAATAGACTTTACTATAATCTTATGGTAATGAAATTTTTAAATCTGTTGATGCAGTAATAATGGGAGAGAGAAGAAAAAAAGAGAGAGAACTAGTAAAGAATAAGTAACATAGAACTAGAGATAAATGATTGATGTCAATAAAAAAAAAGAGAGAAACGATTAATGTTAATAAAAAGAAAACAGATAAATGATTAAAATAACAATTTCCTTTTTCTTTTGATCTGACTTTCATTTTCCGTCTAATCTCAATTTCCATTATTATTATTAGTATTATTATTATTTTTAGGGTTAATTAAGTTTTTCATCCTTGTAATTTGGGAAAGTTTGGTTTTGGTCCCTTTGTGTAAATTTTAGTCCCTGTAAAATTTGACAATTTGGTTTTAGTCCTTAGGGTGGGGTGAGGGTTGACTGGGTTGACGTGGCGCTGACGCGGTGCGCCATGTGGGATGCCACGTGGCATAACCCAAAACCCAACCCAAACCCGACCCGACCTGACCCGAAATTAATTTAAAAATTAAAAAAAAAACAAAAGGTGGGGCAGGAGGGAGGGAGGAAGGTCGGCGAGGAGAGTGGGCGAGGAGGGTGGGGGAGGGTTTTTTTTTATTTTTAAATTAATTTCGGGTTGGGTCGGGTCGGGTCGGGTTTGGGTTGGGGGTTTGGGGTTATGCCACGTGGCATCCCACGTGGCGCGCCGCATCAGCGCCACGTCAGCCCAGTCAACCCTCACCCCACCCCAGGGACTAAAACCAAATTGTCAAATTTTACAGGGACTAAAATTTACACAGAGGGACCAAAACCAAACTTTTCCAAATTACAGGGATGAAAAACTTAATTAACCCTTATTTTTACTTTACAATCTTACTTTTTGTTTGATTTTTTTTTTCCGGGTCTACAATCTCACTTTTTGTTTTTTTTTCTGTTGAATAATCTTTCAATTTTTTTGGGTTGAACAATCTTACTTTCCTCTGGGATGTCGCTTATACCTCTTTTTCGGCCCATATAGATGCTATGCAAAAATTAAAAGAAAGAAAAAAACTTCTATTCGTCCCATAAACTCACACTTTTCTTTTCCATTAGGAGTTGACGAAAAATGAGCAAAACAGAAATGGCCCATAAACAACACTACAGTAAAACTGTTCAAGCCCTCAACAAGGTTAGGTGCTAGTTTTGTTTTTAATGAAACATCTTATTCAATGAATCTCCTTTGGTAGATTTCACTATTGAAAGAAGGCGACTTCTAGCATGCACTGAAAAAGTTCAAGAGAATGACGCACCAAGTAGTTGAAACTGGTTTTCATCATGCGAGTTTCAATAATCTTTCACTAGAGACCTATCTACTGAAGTCAGTCTGTGCATCTCATGGTGATGCATGGTTTATTAAGGAGGGGTGAGAACAAGTTAGGCGGTCTAACTCATTTAAAAATTAGCTCAGGTACAAGTTAATTATAAAATCTATTTAGTTAAATGAGTCAGGCTTAAGCTAGTCGCAAAGCTTGTTTGACCTAATAAGTCAACCTATTTAAAATCATATAAATATTATTCAAAAATTAATTTATCGAGATTTGAATATAAATTATGTTACTCCTTACAAATCTACTATTAAGTTAACTTGAATTATTATGTCAACTTATGTAAATGCAATATATTCATACATTATTAAATATATTTATTTTTGCTATGCAGATTTATTCATTCAAAGATAAATTTATTTCATATAATATATTTAATAAACAAATAAATAAAAAGAGGCCAGATTATCGGGTTTCTAAAGCAAGTCAAGTCAAACCAAATTTTAAAAAAAAAAGTCTTTAACGTGTAATTAAAGGCAGGCAAAACATTTATGACACGTCTAACTTATTTAATTTTAAACCAACTTGGCATGTACCCTACGCTAGTAAGTCCCTAGTAGTAAGTGTATGAAGAGGTATATATATTTGTTACACCAAGAGGATACAACAGGTAAGGTGATAAATTTAGAAACAGTGCTGGTAAAATGACATAAAAGGGTTCCCTTTTGTACCAAAAACACGAAAGAAAAAAAACAAAAAAACCCTTACATCATCGTCGAACACAAATGATATACGAGGGGAGTGGTCATATGGATGGCGAAGAGCGCATGTGAAGCGACGAGGCACTGCCAGTCGCCACCGTCAGCCTCTTCGGGCCACCACCTGCCGCAATCATGCCAACTCCCCTGTCTGCCGTCATCGCTTTCTTCCAACACTTTTCCATAGCCATCGAACCAACAGCTCTCTGGTCGCCGCCCCCAAATTGCAAAGAGAACTTGTTCGATCTTGGTTTTGGTTTTAGGGTTTGATTTTATGAATACATACATCAATTTTATGCTCATTTTTGTTCAAAATTTTTGTTTGAGTCGCGGTTGTTCCTCTTTCTTTTTCTTTTTCTTCAATGAGATACTAAATGTAAGGCTGCACTATTTCCATGGAGCACGATTGCACGTGTGTCTATCGTTGTGTTGTAACATGGCGATTGGGGATGCGTTTATTTCATACTGGCATGAACTAATTGCTGTGATCGTCACAAAGTGGTTCTTGATTGTGGCAAGTGGAGGGATGGTTGAAATGATATTGTCGGTGGTGGAGGAATGGACAGTAGGCAGTGGGTGGTGGTGAATGGGCTCTTCAGGGAAGAACGAAAAAAATAAAATAAAAATGGAAGGAGATGCTTACAAGGGAGAGGGAAATTTTTTTTTTTTTTTTTAATTCTATTATTAAGAAAAAACAAAATACAAATTAGGGAGAGGGCAGAACATGGCATGAAGCAGAAGAGGCTGAAGTAGCGGACATATTGGCAACCAAACCAGCAAACCAAAGCAGCCAGCAAGCTGTTGAAGGTAGGATATAGAGCACCAACAGATTCAGTAGGCAGTGAAGCAAATGCAGCAGCATTGCGACGCTACAAAAACATAATAGAAGACCAGCAAAAGGAAGCAGCACACCAACAAAACCTCCTAGAGTCTATTTCTGAGTTATCCTCTCCATCTTCTTGCTGATCCTAAATTGGTGTTGAAGGATTCAGCCGAATGAGGTAGATTTTCACACCAAGCACGAGTCCAGTGGCTCAATTGCAGAAGAATGTTAAGAGATTTCTTCATCCCAATTTGGTTTAACTTGTAGTGCCTTATCAAAAGCAGCCTACAAAAATTAAAAAAAAATAACAATTATTAATATAAGAAATTAAAATAGTACGGAAAAAAATTTTAAGTTATATATTGAATATACAAAATACTTATGGCAGTTTGCTCGGAGCGCGCGTCGACCCACCTAGACTTGTTTGCCTTCGTCGTGTGGGTCTCATAGAACAACTCCGTCTCAGTCGGCTCCCGACCTATCTGTCGACGCTACATGTTTAATTGTTTAAATTTATATAAATTAAATACTTCATATTTAAATAAAAAAAATCAAAGTACAACAACTAGTTGTTGTAAAAAAAATTAAAGGCAAACGTCGTGTGGAGGGCAAGCTCGCGAACCCTCCAGTGTGCACATTGCCCCCTCGACCCTGCATCCGGGCTTGCTTAAAGTTCTCAAATCTCATCCTAAACTTGTTTGAGGCCTAGTGAGCATTTAGCTCAGCAAGCTGCTCAGGAGTCAACCAGTCCAAGTCTTTGTCCTTGCCCGACCTAATGTCCCCCAACGACTGCTGGAGACGCCTACTATCCCTATAATTGAGTGATTTCTTCATGCTGACTTCTTCAGAAGGATCATATTGAAAATTATCCTGAAAATATATACAGTAAAACATTATTAATTAATTAAATAAATAATTTAATTTAAGACTAATTTCTTATTTTAAATAATTACTAATAGTAATTTAGTTACCTTCCAAAAGTTGAAGAGGCAATCCTTTTGCTCACTAGTATACTTCTGCCACTTACAGATGACTTTGTTGTAGCATTTCTTTAGAGTCTCCACCACGGCGTGACGTCCAACCTCATGGGGAATCCACCTATACAAGCATAATTAATAATATTAGTAATGTTACAAAAATTAAATAAATAGCAACTAAAAAATAAAACAAAAATAATTAATAAAACTTGCCCACTGTTGTTCTTGTCGATTCGGATAGTGACTCATGCTCGGTGCTTGACGGATCCCTAAGACTGGGTACCGATGGGAGTCTCCAGCTGTGGGGGCTGTGCTGATGGAGGAGGTGGTGGAGCCTGCTCGGAGTAGCTCCCAAACCTCACCACCTGTGATGACGACGGAGGTAGAAAGCTCAAGGCAGGAGCATCACCAGACTCCCGGGCCTGGTCATCTCTGACAACCTCCCTAAATCCATGGGTCAGTATGAAATCGTCCCCCACGGGAGGGCTTGAGGACGCCAATGTAGTGCTCGACATCCCTGAGCCCCTGCCTCTCCCCCTTCCCCTACTACCTCGCCTAGCAGATGCGAGATAGTAGTCAGACATTTGCCTTTTTCCTTTGTCGGCCATACTAAAAATAAAAAAATTAATTAAAAATGATTACAATTAAACATTCAAAAATAAAATACATCCATTTCTTACAACTTCCTCCTCATCAAAATATATCTAAGCTAGAACTTCCTTCAATCACACACACCATAGCCAAGTATTTCACCCCAAAACACAACAATTAATCAAAATAAGTCTACAATATAAATAATAATAAAAAAGATAAAACAACAAACACCCAATATTGTCTGTCGTAGCACCATCTTCTATGTTTAGCCCAAACTTATTTATAATTAATATAACATACTAATCTAAAAACCTTAACAAACTTATTTTAACATATACAACCTAATTCACAAAATTATTCTAACAACCAAACATAATTATTTATATTTAACAACTAACAAAAATTAGAACATAACATAATATTAACATAATCTAACAACATAACATATAGTATTAATCTAATAACTTAACAAATTTAACTAAAATAAATTAGAAAAAAAAAACTAACTTGAATTGTTTCTATTAGTGTATGAGCGGCGGCAACAACAGAGAGGGAGAGAAAGAGAAGGACGGAAAGTGGTTGCAGAGAGGGAGAGAAATAGGAGGACGAAGAGTATATGGGAGGGAGGGACGAAGCTCTATGTGTGTGTGTGTGTGTGTATAGCCTCCATTAGGTCGCAATGCTTCGTTATTATAGTCGGATAAATCCGACGGCAACCTATTGAACGTTACAAACACGAGAAAACGTGTGGCTGTACATATTTCAAGACTATTATCGTCGGATATTTCTAATGATAACTATTCGAACGTTACGCTCGTGGAGAACCTCGTGCGTCTCCTCAAATTTCAAGGTTGTTACCGTTGAAAACATCTGACGGTAACTTGTCGACGTTACAAATGATGGAAAAAACGTGTCCTCTCATATTTCGAGGTTGTTACTGTCGGAAAGTTCTAATGAAAATGGTACTAATTATTTTAAAAGTTGTTATTATAGTTACCGTCAGACGAACTCGACGGTAAATTTTAGCCTAATAAATGCTTTGTTTTACCTTTAGTAACTTTCAATAGTAACATGTTCGCCTCACCACGCGCCATTTGGCACCAATGGTTATCAGCGGTGTTACTAACGGAAAATTTGTTCCAATGGTAATCATGGCCAAAATTGCTCCAGTTCGACCTAAAAGCCATTACCGTCAATTTTATTTGTTATTTTTCGACGGTAATACCGTCGGATAGAGATCCGACAATAAGTTTTCGACGGTAATTTGCATGTTTTTGGTATGTCAATAGTAAGATATAGTATGATTTGGTGATTACATAGTTAACATTGATACTACTAGCAAAGTCGTCAATGACAAGCTAATATAATCGCTACATGTAAATTTTGTAAAAAAATATTTGTTTTTGGAGATGAAAACATGAGCAAGTGGTTTTGTCAAGGGATATTGGAAGAAGCTCACCTTTGTTGACTATCTTAGCAACAATTGCATGCAATTCTTGAAAGAGTCATAGTATGTTGTTTCAAAAATTTAAATAATACTTAGCAATGTATAATTATAATGCCTTACAAGAAAATATCTTTAATTTTTTTTCTTAGCCTTTTATTTTATTTACACTTTCTTTAAAAATTTGATATGTAATCTACCAAAATTAATTTGGTATATAAAAAGATATATCACATCATAATTTCATTTAGTCTTGTAAAGACTTATAAAGTTAATAGGACACTGTAGTTTTCATGTTATTAAATTAAAAATAAATAGAATTTTAAAGTAATATTGAGATTAAAAATAAGGAATTTTTAAAAGAAAATTTGTAAAAAAAAAATATATTAACATTGAAAATATTAAAACTCATGTTATCAATCAACTCTTAATTACCATTATAATATTATCATATCAATTTATTAGACTTAATTATCTTATTAAGACAGCATGTAACTTTTTTGCGCAGTGTGCGGGTTTAAGCCTAGCTATATATATAATTTATGTCAAGCCATTCGATCCTTTGATGCCCTGAGCATATATTTATCTAGCTAGACAGAAGTTTCTGAATCATTGACTATTTCTTCCATAACCATGTGTACTTCGCATTACAGGAGCAAAACTAATTGGAAGAGTAAAGCAGCACCTTACACTTTATTTGAAACGATACATGGCAAGAGAGAAGCAGCTAGCGTCTGCATATATATGTAAATATGCAACAGAAGTTTGAATACAAGATACACCGATAGGCAAAACCACCGGTGATTAATATAATTATATTTTTGGTTCCACTAAGAGCATGTAAATTCCCAAACTATTAACAAAACAGAAACTCTTTCAAGAGTACTGACATATATATGGCATCAAATTATGGAATATAGAAACCAAACCTCCCATAGATTTTTGCGCCTGGTAAGTAAAAACTCTTCCAGTTCAGTGTATACGCCACATCTTATGCATATCCTGCATGCAAGCTAGCAGATTAGGTGCTTAATTAAATAAGGAGGCAGCACTTTCTCCAAATAATATTTTTTTTTTAATCCTAATCAGGCCTGTAGATATTAAAAAGCTGGGAACTATAAAGAATATTCAGGTAATTAACCATTTAATATACCTAATTCACACTGTCATGTATTTACTTTCATGCCTCTTGACTAGTTTTTAGTCTTTTGATTTCCTTGAGTCTCTTTATCTAAGTCAATGATTTGGGATTCTCCCTCTTTGTTAATTATCTGCCGTGATTCTTAGAAACTGTTTATATATTTCTTTTTCTTCCTGATAAAAAAAAAAATACAATTTATCTACCTTTGTTAAAAAATTTATAGCCGATCATATTAAATAAAAAGGAAAAAAAAAGAGCAGAAAAAACTAGTCAAAGAAGAAAGAGTTTCCTTAACAATTACAGTTAATTACTTGTAAATGTAATCCACTCTAACCCAAAAAAGAAAAGAAAGAAAGTAGAACAGAGAGAAAGAGGAAAAAAAATAAACAGAGTTAAAATTAAGGGAGCCCCAACTGAAGAAGGCCGTAGAAGCCAATTAATATATATTTGGAAGATTAATCTTGTATGAGCCAGTAAGCACAAGTGAATGTGATTACTAAGTCACCAAATTAAAATCTCTAGTAAAAGCACGAAGCTGCCAAGGATTTTAATATACCGTTATGATCGAAAAAGACAAACTAGAAAAACCCTAACTTGCTACCATGCACCTGCCACTACCAGCTGAGGAGGCTACACATGATTCCTGCATTATTGTTATGTTATAGGGAGCATTGTGCTGATGAAGCCAACTTAAAAGTTTTGCGAAGCTCAATAATCCAGATACTTCTTTATAATATTTATATATAAGCTTAAAGAATCAAAATGTACAGTAAGCTTAATTTAAACATGTTTGGGGGTAGAATAATAATCACTTGAAACGAAGAGCTTTTGCCTTCATTTCAATGAGCAATCCATGATCTATTTAAAAATAGGGAATACAAGAACGTGTCTATTCAAATTGCCATTGAATTAGTTCCACTTGAAATAAATATCTGACAAAACATGTGAGGCACAAAGCCCAAACATTCGCCTAACCAAACAAAATATATGCTCCCAATTATACCTACTTGTATCAATACTTAATACTTTGATAGACCAAATAGTTTTTGATAAATCAGAATGAGTGTTTGAATTAGCTTATTTTTATTTCATCTTAGGAACTTAATAACTATTAATACTTAGTTACTTCACTTACTCCCGCCCTTTCAATAAACAATCAACGAGAATTATTTTTTATAAAAGTTTGGTGGCCTAATTCAACCTTAGTTAGCTCAAGGGGAAAGGGATGCATAACTCTTATAAAGGCTATCTATACATTATTTGTAAACAATGTGAGACTCTAATACACTCCCTTCACGCCCACGTATGGACATATGAAGCATGAAGTTAGGAGTGAGTCAAATTAATAATCATAGGATAAACTCTAATATCATCTTGAAAACTAAATGACCTAACTCAACCTCAGAAACTAGCTCAATGGGGATGATTGCCTTATCTTATATAAAGGTTATTTTGGCCTTATCTCTACATAGGAATCTAATACAACACCATTACGCTTAAGTCTCGACATCTGGTGCATGAAATATGTAGGATTGAACGTCTATGGTGTGCCCATTAATGATCCTAGGATAGACTCTGATATCATATCAATAACTATCTCTTTCAAAAGTTTAACTTGTTGGGTTAGAGACAATTGAATGATTTTATATATTTTTTTTTACAAACTCGTCAAGCAAGAGCTCTTTTTGTTTGCAATATGGATCAATTTTGAAAATAGGGGATAGTAAAGATCGAATTCTAGACTATTTAATCATAGTAACTTTGATACCACGTTAGGAATCATTTCTTTCAAAAGCTTGTCTTTCCTGAAGGCTTAACCTTTTGATAGAGATGATTCTTGACAATTTTAAAAGGAATTGAGTACGTAGTATATAAGAATATTTTGTAGGAAGATTTAATAGGATTGATAGGAGGTCTTTTAACAAGAATTTTTTGAAACAAAGTAGTTGTCTTTCTTCCAAAATAATCAAAACCAAAAATGCAATTTTATGAACTATCAGAACCAAAATCAAATACTAAATAAGTCATTAGAATTGATCTAATAACGAGAAATTTAAGTAGTATGCATAAGATTTTATATTCAAATCTCATTACAAGCAATATCATTTTTGAAATAACAAAAACAAATTATGATACTAAATGACAAATGTTGCAATCAAGGTACATGGTGAATCGAACAAAGTACGAGAAAAAACAAAGTGTGTGTGTATGTGTGTGTATATATATATATATATATATCAAATCACCCACTTTAGGGATCTTGTACGTTAAAGATTGCAATAAGTGGAGCATAGTATAGAGGTGAGGATGGTTGGGAGTATTTAAGACTAGCAACACATTTAATATCTAATTAGCATCAAGTTAGTTTCCCCCACATCTATCAGATAGATTCCATTCAATCATATGACTTTGTTAGTATAAAATTGTGAATTAGAAAAAGCCATGCATTATCAACAAATTTATAATTTGTATGGAACCCAGAAACTTAATTAATCATATGTTTTCAATCATTTTTTTTTCTTTCTATTTGATGCTTAATAACTCAACAAAGTGTCTGACATCTCACTTGAACATTCATGGGAATAAACAAATCTGCTTTAATTTTTAAAAAAGACAAAATCTACGGGAAAGCAACCATGAAAGTAATAAAAAATGCCACTGATGTGCCATAAAACAGCGTTCTTGTTGCAAAGTTAGTTCCATGTCTGTACGGCCACCTCAATTTGCAACCAAATAATACACGACATTCGAACACTTTTGATGTGGCAAGACATCAGGAGGATCGGCTATCTGGCTCAGGAATGTAAAATAAATTGCACACAAAGACATTAATTTCAGCCATAGTACCAAATATAAAGTCATTAACGATGTTTCTAATTTCTTTCAATCTTTTCTGTATGTTAAAATTGCAGTCCTAACCATTCACTTGCATAGTTATATCGAATCAAAAACCGTACATAGTTATATAAGGCAAAATATCTAGATAGGTATATGCGAATCCATCAATGCTTTCACCACATCTACATAGATATATAGTAGTAATTAATTAATTTCCACAAAAACTTTGATGCTGTAGTAATGATCCAAGATTAAGCAAGCAAGCAAGCAAAGGCTATGAGTGAAAACTAAGCAATCAAGCGATGACAAAGTCAATTACCATAAATTTAGATGGCGGATATGTTTTCAAGGGAAGTGCATAGCTGTGGAGGAGGAGCCTGGTGAATCCTCGCTCCCCTTATTGCTGCTGATCTTCTTTTTCTTCTTGTAAGGGATGCCCCTCGCCTTGGCCTGGCACTCCCTCACCTCCCGGAGGTACACGCGGATGGAGCCCCCCGCGAAGGGGTTCATCCCGGGGGGCCCACCGTTTTCCTCATAGGCAGCCCTCAGCCTGCCTATGAGGGCGTCCAGGCTCCCCCAGGCCTGCCTGAGGGGGCAGGTGCAGGGCGCGGGGGGCTCCGGGTGCCCGTAGAACACGCAGCCTAGGAGGTGGACCTTTGTCTTGCCGAACTGGTCGAGGTAGCGGAGAAAGTCGAGCACGTGGTTGCAACTGCACTGGGAGAGTGGGACCAGGGGCCTCTGGTTCCTCAAGTACTGGCAGAAGGTGTTCCAGTCCCTCCTCTTCTGGGACTCGTAGCGGCTTAGCGCCACCGCCGGAGCACCCTCCTGCTGCTGCTGCTGCTGTAGGAGGTGGTAGTCGGCAGGGCCAATGTTTGAAGATCCGCCTGCATGATGGCCGCTGCCGCCGGAAGAAGACATTATTGTTTGTTTTTTTTTTTTTTATTTTTCTTTTTGTTGCGCGGCTGAATAAGGAAGATTGGGGGGGGGGGAGAGGGAGGGTTGGTTTAATTAGTCTAAATAAAGGCAAGGAGGAAAAAGAAAGGGAGAGGTAAAAGGTGAAAGGTGAAAGGAATAGGAGGGTGGGAGAGTGGGAGGAAGATGGGAGTATGGACGAGATCACGTCATTTGAGATACTGAGTAGACGTTTTATGGGGGCCATATTTTGTTGTTTTTGTTCTGTATATCCTTTTTTTTGTTTTTGTTTTTCCCCTCTTTCATATTTACACTATGCGCCTTTATTTTGGTAGTGACATCTTGTATTAACTACATGTTTTTCCCTCCATAAGCGCATGCAATTATTGTTGGCCTTGATTTGTCAACACACATAAGCATTATCGCCTTGTTAATCAAGCTCATTACCATTATTGTCCTCATTATATAAATCAAGAGTGTCACTGTGCTGCTATTTAAGGTAAGATTCATCTTCGATGCGAAGTCCCATGATTGATCAATAAAAAATAAGTTAAGGAATATAACTCGAGGAAAATATATCGTATTACTGATCAGGGTTGTGATTTGATACAATGAAAAGGGGCTATAAATAGGTTAAGAAACAGAATTAGAACATAAATATAAAATCAACATAAATCGGAAGTAATCAAACTAAATAAACATTAGATCAATTTAAATGATAATATTCTTAACGTTCGACTCTCACATCGCGTGCACCCACCCTACTGCTGTGGACAAACTTTTTCACCTGCTGTGCACAAACTTTTCCAACTATTGTGCACAAATATTTTGAACTGTTGTACGCAAACTTTTCTAGCTGTTGTGCACAAACATTTTGAACTGTTTAAAAGTGTGTTTAAATAAACTTTAAGCGTGTGTTTGTGAGTTTTATTTTTAAATAAAAAAAAAGAAAGAAAAAGTTAATAAGCTTAATTTGTGCTTAAATTTTTTTTAATTAAGCCTAGAAAACCCATTACCTTTCTTTTTTCCTTTCACTTCCTTCTACTCTAATGTAAAATTCACAAACACATCCTCACAAATTTTATTCTCTATCACCCTAAATCAAAATCTTATGAACCTTTCCCACTCACAAATCAAAATCTCTCAAACCCTTCACCTCTTCCTCGTGGTTTTGGCCATTCCACCCGTCAACTATACTAGTGAACATGTTAGTGCTGTCAAAGGCGATAGTGAAGGTGCTGAGGAAGCTCCGCGAGTTTAACGTAGTTGACGGTGTGGAGGAGGAGTGGCTTCCACCGCATTAGATGGTGGCAATGAACTCGGTGCGACGGCCGTCGGTAATACTTTCTAAACTACTTTCGAAATAGATATAGATAGAGCATTGTATATAAAACATTTTGTTTCAATACCTACTATTTTTTTTACAGATTCATACATCTCCAAACAAAAAATTCTAATAGTTATTTACTTTATAAATATAGTTCATGTCTAGTCGTGGTTGGGCTATCTCTCAAAGTTTCGGGACGTGTCCAAAGCAGAAGAATTATTATTTTATTTATCATGTTCGTACATGTGGGATGCGTGTATTAGACAAATGTTTATGTGCGTCAATGTTCACGAGGTGTCAAACATATAGATATGACAATCTCACATAACGTTTGCGCTTTCTAAATCTTAGTTATTGATTTCTCATTTTTATATATTTTTAGGGTTTTATTAAAATAGATAAGAGATTTTTGAAGTCTTTTTTTTTTAATGTATTAAAGATTTAAAAGTCTCACTTTTTAATATAACACTTATTTTTTTTAGTTTGTTAAAAAAAATAGTGTCCTAAGGCCACTGTTAAATTTTCTCTATTATTTAATATTTTAAATAAAAATTAATAATTAATAATTAATAATGCTTATAAAATATAAATTAAAGGTGTTTTAAAAGCATGCAAAACGTTGTTGTAAGAAAAATATGACAAACTAGTAACATATAAATCTTAGAATTATTGATGCATTATACGTATACATAATAAACACGTCTATTGAGAAAGTAATGTACAAAATTTGAATTGTACATATATATTATTATAAAATGTAGCAGCCTCCAAATCCAAAGTACCAAACATGCATTTAAGAATATGTACAAATTCGAAGATATTATTATAAAACTTACAGGGTGATTCTATGATATAGGGGTTGTCCTACGTTAATCTACGTAGCACTTACCTGTTGATTTCTGAGTTTAAGCCTCTTTCTTTAACATCGAAAAAAACTCCTGTAAAGAATATACATATTACATTTGGTTTAAATTCAAAAATATTACATTACGAATTACGAATATGGCCTATTCCAAAATACAGAAACAGCTTTTATAACTGGTAGTGATTTGTTGGGTAAAATTTTTTGAGAAGATATTTTTGTTCTCAAAATGTATAAGTTAATTGTTTTGTGATTGATAAATAGAAAGTCGGGTTATTTTGGTTGTTAGCTTTTAAAATTGTGGAGATGCAGTTAGGAGCTCTTATGAATAATTTTTTAAATTTGATTTGTGTTTTTTAAAAGTTGAAAGACTGATATAACCTTAAATTTTAATGATTATTATTTCTTTATTTACTGTTTATTTTTATTATAGTAATTTTATATATAAAGAACAACTTTAAAATTTATTTATCAATTACTACTCTTGTAACTTCTACTTATTGAGAATTACTTTTTCATATTTTTACTAATTAATATTACTATGACGTTTTGAAAACACACAAGAAGAAACTCATGACTTAGCGGCAGTTTTTTTGGGGCGGTTTATTCACTTCTGCATGTTGCTCTTGATTAGCGGCGGTTTACTGTCAAACCTGCTATGAATCTGTGTGTTTGGTGGCACTTTATCGCTGCAAAATTTTAAATTGAAAAAAAAAAACTGAAATTAAAATTAGCTAATGGTTTGAAGGGATTCTCCTCCGTCACTGACATTTATTTGATAAATTTAGAGCTTATAAGTTGGGGCTTTTTATTGATGAAGTTTACTAGTAAAAGTGTATTGCATAACCATTTGTAAACTTGTTTGCCTCAATGGACCACGGCGTAAGGCACTGATTAATATTTTGCTTGCACGTTCTCTATTTGTTTACTTTGTATTCTATCTTGTTCCCTGCTATTCTATCTTTTTTATTTTTTAGTTTCTAGATAGAGCATTATTGTTATAACAAGATGCATATAAGTAGTCATAAGAAGAAAAATTGACACATAATGCTTCCATAGCTCGTTCTGAATCGCTTTACCCATATCTTTTTTATGTAATGCTTGTAATGTCGTTATTTTATAATGCATATACTAATGCAATAAAGTATACAATTATAAAAAAAGATGCTACAAATTGAATCAGATGTGATTGTTACTTTATCATGTTTTCTGTCTAACGTTTCTCCTTGTTTTCCTTTCGTTAGAGGCTCTGAGTGAAAAGGCAAAAGACCCATCAGTGCCTGAGCCAGAACCAGAACCAGAGCCAACTAATGAAGTACTTTTTCTTTGAGGAAGCATTCTCACTTCCATGGAGAGAGAGACAATTTGTATGTCACTATGAGGGGTGTGGAAAGGTAGTGAATCCATTATTTACTTGAGAGTTCTTCAGTTGCTAGGGATATTACTTGCATAACATTTAATGTTTTGTTAATTTTGGGTGCTTCCTTGTGCACTCGATCTCTTAAATATATACTTGTATATTTTGTGTAAGCTATATTTGAGTAAACTATTTGTTTATGCTATCATAGATTTTATTTATCTTGTTAGCTTCTTTAAATAATCACATATGCAGTGTTTACAAAAAAAAGAAAGTGGGCTTGACTTCATTTATAGGGGTAGGCCTCAAGTTTCAAGTATTAATTAGATTCCTCAGTAATTGTTCAATGTTAAAATATGCTTTCTGGTTTTTAGGTATGACTATTATCCAAATCCACATATTGTATTAGCACGCTCACATTTAAGTAACAGACATACATTTAACAAATTTGGAAATTGCTGAACATGTCTAGCTAGGTAGAGAAGATGCTGTCTTTGCAGGAGGGGCTTCTATTTCAAAATATAAATGTGTCACATCCTCCTAATTATTCCTCTTGTGAATCAATATAGGTTTGAGTTTATCAGAGATTTCTCTTCTCATGAATACAAATCAAACCCCCATCCCCACACATATGTTGCCTTATCTGTTTTAAGCAAAAAATAATTTAAAATTTGATTTCAACCCACTCTCCTCTGGTTATTTGGTTCTTTAACACTTGTCTTTGATTTGATGTATGAATAAACACTCCTCTGCACCTGGTTTAACTCAAACTTATGATTACAACTTACAAGAATGCTTCCGTTCACATGATTAAACTGAAAGCAAGCTAGAACTCCAACATCACCTAGGGATCTTCTTCTGTTTGGTTTCATAAGATATCTCTTTGTACTAGTGGGATTGGTTCAATGCAGGGTTAAGATATGATTGTGTGCTCCTCAGCTTTCTCCAAGCAACTTGTAAGATTTGATTCTTTTCCCTTGCTCTATTAATTGAACTCTTTTATTCTTTTAGAGATTACATGGGGGCTTAAAAGTCCAACAACCTATAAATTCATTTAGTTTTAGACTTTTGTTATGGATGTTTATTGGATTAGGTAACAGATTTCTTTAAATGTTTGCTAAATGTTAGCTTATAATGCTAACCATCAAGATGTTTGTTAGATTATATAATAGATCACTTTAAATATTTGCTAAAGGTTAACTTCTTTATATATTAGATTTTTTAAATACTTTTATGATACAATTAGGCGCTTATTTGAAGTTAATATAATTTCTTTTGGGGGTAAAAAATGCTTATAATATGGTAAAAAATAGTCAAATAGTTAGCTGGCGGCGGTTTCAAATACTTGGCGGCAGTTTCAAATGCCGCTAAATAGGCTTTAAAACTTTAAACATTTTCTAATGGTTCCAAACTGCCGCTTAAACAAAAAAATTGTTGCAAAACCATCCGTCACTGCAAACCGCTGCTAATCAGGAAACAGCGACGGTTCTATCCGTGAGCATCGCAAACTGCTAGTAAAGGGTTTTAGAACAGTAGAATACGCAGTCATTTTCAAACCACTAGTAAATTGTTTAGCGGTGGTTTGAAACTGCTATTAAAACCAAATTAACTAGTCGCTAAACAACAAATTTCTTGTAGTGACAACTTTTAGAGAGTAAAAAAGTTTAGCAACTCTAATCAAAAAAGAACCACAATATTACCCAACTAAAGCTAAATATTGCGAGCATCACTATGCAATTTTGCATGCATGTCACAAGTCACTAGATCCTGTGCAGTACTATTTTGGAGCATGCAAGGGCTTCTCTCAATTAGTTTTTCTTTTTTTTGTTTTTAGAAAGAAAAATTTTTTTCTTCCACTAAGTTTTTCTAAAAGTGGTTCAACAGTTGAGAGTTGGAGAAATGTCTTAATAACTTATTTCCCATCATACACATTTCTGAAAACGGGTAATTAAGAGAATAGGTAAGGCGTGTGATGCAATTTTGGCATTAATCCTAATGTGGTTTTATTTTGTCACATATAATCAAATTATTATTTCTCCCTTGCCATGATTTTATAGAGAAGCAAACAGAGGTGCACGTCAAATTTGATGGAGATGACAACCCACCAATCTTGAGAATGAGGGGCCCAATCAGATGCTCTTGGGAAGAAGTCTAATAAACTAAGATTTTATTCATTCAATCGATAATTAATTGGATATCATAATACAGTTTTACTATAGTTTAATGTCATTGGTACTTCAGACTAATGTTTAAGAAGGTTGATTGGTGTGTGATATATAAAGTATAACAAAAAATTTGACCATAAGGTCACATTTCACTAAACAAATTTGAGCTATGGCTACAATGTTTCATTAACTACAATTAAAAGTGTCTTATATTATTTTTCTTGTCACATGGTGTGTCTTCTATTATTAAAAAATATTTTTATCGTCAAATGTCAAAGATAATATACTTCATAATGCTCTAGCCCATTCTCATTTTACCTCCTCACATGCATAAGATGTAACCTTACCTTAAAAAATGTATCTTATTTTATACTTTATTATCAATTTAAAATCACTATTTTTGTGGGATTGTGAAAGTAAGAATGACTTCAAATATATTATAAAATGTTGCTATTGACAACATAACTCTAGTATAAAGCACACTTAGTGTAATAAACAAAAATTTTGGCCTTAAACCAAATTTTTTATAATTTGGAATATGAGTTGACATAATTTCTCATACACAATAAATACACGTAACATGACTCCTAAGAATTATATAAGGATATATCTTTAAAAATGAATCTAAAGGTAGTATAAAGTAAATAATATTTTTCTTAATTATACCCCTACAAATTAATCATCGTTTATACCAAATGATATGAAAAAATGCAATTAATATTTTAAAAACTTAAAAAGTGATTAATACTTATTTCATCTAATATGTAAAAGGATACATACATATATATATACATATATATATATATATATATATATATATATATAACAACTTAGTACAGGTTTTAGAATTATTCATTGTTTCCCCCATTCACAGTAGATATCACTTTAGTCTTTTGAAGAAAGATTAAAAAAATTCAAAATCAATGCTTAATTAATATGAACTGAAGTATATTTAGCAAAATACATTTATTTAATTTCAAACATCTAATGAGTTTATCATCACGCAATATTTTTTGGATAATGGTATTCTTAACATTAATGTGTAAAGGGAAAAATTGAAAAATGTACAATAAACTCTTTATAAATGTGTGAAATTTGAAATGACAACCGGAATCAACCCAAAAATTTCTCCAATTAAAGTGACATTAATTTATCATTACCTGAGGAAGTATCTGAAATAATTCAAAGTATATTGGACGGCCCTAGAGAACCTCTGTTTGCAAAATGTCCACCATTTCCAAAACGTCTTTCTAGAGCCAACAATTCCCATCCTCTTTGATGTAAGACGCATGATGCCAAAAGTCTCATTTTGCAAGCGGGTTCGGACTAATATCTAGGGATAGGCCCTATTAAGATTCGGAATCCAAAACATTACAGGAAGAATATTATAGCTGGGAAAATTCTAGTTCAATTTATTTCATGAGAAATCTTTTACTCAAAGCTTCTAATCACACTTAACGCAAGTAATTAACATAATATAAAAAAATAACCATATAATTTTAGCTTTAGTTGCCTTGACATATGAGTGTACGTTCCTGATCATTGCACGAGAATAATTTTTGGATGGTTTCTCGTGTGCTCTGTAGGATAAATATCTTTTACTAAAGTTTTCTATTTTTTTGACAAATTTTAAACTAAATTTATCAAATTTTGTCATCATGTCATGTTTATGATTTTGAAAATTTTTTCATTAGTCAAATCATTAAAAGAGTCAACTTATAAGTGATTTAGAGATTTGAAGACTATTTGAGTTTAGAATACACTTCTCCATAAATATTATGTTAAAAATATTAATTTATCACATTAGATTATATGACACATTAATATATTATATTAGATCATGAAATAATAACAAAATTCGAGAGGGGGCAGTGAATTGACTACTAAATAAAAACTCACTTTAAGAACTTTCACAAAAATCGCACACACTTTTTCACAAAAAATCAATATAGCAACAATGCTAATTAATAAAAAGAAATTAACTCAATTTCTTGAGTTAATTTAGTTTAAGTAGGAACAAAGGAAGACGCACAAAAAACGTTTAGTTTAAATTAAATCACACAAAACGAAAAGTCAAAACCCTAGATAAATTATTCTATGCTAACGATTGAATATATACTAATGTATATAGACACAAATTTGTTAACTTTTTAATGGCAACAAAAATTCAAACCCACAAACCTTTTTAAAACAAAACACCAAATAATTATGTTTGAATGAACGTGTAACATCTCACTTTTTCCTTAGTAAGAATTTCACAGGAGAAATACCCATAAAAGCCCTTATACGGGTTAACCGGGTAGAAACCTAAACCCTTAGGACGGACGTGTCTGTAGAAGATTTTCGGTTTAGCTTTTGGGAATTCCGATTTCATTTAAACAATCCCTTATGGCCCTTAGGATTGGATGGTAAGTCCAGACTGTCGGAAAAACTGAGTTCCGCTCAGTTTCGGATGATTCTGCAGACACTAGAACAGCCCCGTTTTGTCCTATTTAGCCGGTAAAATTGAGCAGAGAGCCCCGAGTCTCTGGAAACCCAACCGGTATTAGGAAAAAGTTTCAAACACCTTAGAATAGTCCCACGACCCCATGGGGAAGGTCGGGAAGTAACGAAACCGCGAGCAGAACAGTGGTCTGCGGTCACCGGGGCTCGATGACGTGTTAAAGGTATCTGTGAAAAATAATCATCTAGATAAAAATTCACAAATGCCTTAAACCAATAATATTCCCATGTAGGGGGAAAATAGAGGATCGCGATAGTATAAGCGGAATATTTTTCGGATGACTGTGCGCGACGCACCGGCACTGCGAGCGATAAAACACTAACGAAACGGGACCGGGAGGCGGTCAAAGATGGCAGCCAGCACGCGGGGAATCAGATTGGCAAGGTAAAATATTAAAATATTCATTTACTATTCATTGATTTGACCCCTTAATTATCTTTGGAATTAATTAATTATTAAAGAAAATAGAAAATGGCATTTTAGTAATTATGGGCAAGGGCAAAATGGGAAAAAGAGGCAATTTTCGTGCCTATATAAAGGCCTTGCCATCAGCCATTCATTTTCACTCCTCCACCCTTTCAGAAGTGCTGAATCTCTGCCTAGGAGTTCTGCGGACGCGCTGCGGAAACCTGACGGAAACTAGGCAAAAGCTCTGCACTCGGAGGACCACTTTCCCCCAACTCTCTCATCATCCAATCTGCCTCCCAAGCCTCCAAAGAAAGTGGGTAACTATGGCTACTCACCTCCTTGGTGGTTGTTATGAGTTTATGTGTGTGATTGCTTATGTTTATGTATGATTATGTATGCTAGAACTCATGCTAGGATAGGGAGATGATTCTGAAGGGTCTTGTGACCTGGACTAGTTAGTTCTATGATGGTTAGAATATGTGTGAGAACCTCAAGAAGTATCCATGAGAAAAGAGGAAGAGAAAAGAAAGAAAAGAATGAAATATGTTTCAGTTTCGCCAGTACCCGCTGAGTGGCCCCAGGAGCCGCTGAGCGGAGTGAGAGAGAAAACCAATTTTTTAACACGTGAACTCCAGGGCACTGAGCGGTCAGAAGACCCGCTGAGCGGCCTAAAGGTCACTGAGGATGAGGATAAGGATGGAAAGAAATTTTTGAAAACCGAGCCCCAGCTCGCTGATCGAGATGAGTCACCGCTGAGCGATGCAGCTCTTACCGCTGAGCGATGTGGCTCTGACCGCTGAGCGAGATAAGCTCAGACCGCTGAGCGAACAAGAGGTTTCGTTGAGTGGCCTGAGACTTGAACGTCTTATGGATGCTGTCTTGAGGCACATAATCCAACAAGTTATGAGTTAAGTGATGTGTATGACTGAAGTATATGAGCTATGTGATGTAATAGGTAGGATTTCATGCATGATAGTTATGGAAGTAATATGTTAGCATGCCATGCATCATATTAAGGTACTGTCAGAGGATTAGAGATGAATCAAGTAATGAGTAAAGATTATAATTGAAATGAACCATAGGGAACAAGTCATGTCATGATATGTGCAAATATCAACATTGAACGCTAAAGAGAAAGGATGTAGTTATATTAGTAGAAATGCCTAAGTAGAATAACGTAAACAATAATAAGAACAGATTAAAAAGAGCAGAACAGACAGTCAGACATTAGTCCGCTTCTGGTCTTGCTGTGAGGATAGACCCTTCGCCACTTGGTGAGTAGGTGGAGTCATGTTGCCTCGAAGAACAGACAGAAAAGGTTACGTCGTACACCACCAGGGGACGAGTCCCAAGGTGTACGAGGAGGTGTGGACCAGCAGCTAAAGCAAGAGAAAAGTAAAGTAAGAGAAAGTTAAAGCAAGATTAACATGATGTCCTATATGCATAAGAAAAGATAAAGAAAGAAGAGCGCTAACCCGGGTGAGCCGGTATGCGTAAGATAAGAAAGAGGAGCGCTAACCCGGGTGAGCCGGTATACGCAATATAAGTAAAGAAGAACGCTAACTCGGGTGAGCCGGTATGCGTAAGATAAGCAAGGACAGACGCTAACCCGTGTGAGCCGGTATGCGTAAAAGAAAAGCCTAAGTTACCCATGCATAAGGTATGAAATGATGTGATGAATGAGTATATGATAAATGCCTATGTGATGAGCAAGTATGTGATGTATAAGTATATGGTAAAGTATGTAAGTATATGTATGAAGTAAGTACCGTCAAGAGAACGCTCGAGATGGCTATGTAAGAATGCGCAGGAAAGTAGCAAGCACGAGAACTTAGTAAGCAAGAGTAGTTCCCCTATCACTTAGTAAAGTAGATAAAGCTGTTCAGGAATTTAGGACCGATAATAATCAGTAGAGATGTTAGTATGCATGTTCAGTTAGAAACCCCTGAACGACCTGGAGTATACCTAAATGAGCCACGAGATGCCAGAGCTATAGTTTCCACTGAGAACCTATCGTTCTCACCCCCACTACCTTATGACTCCAAGGACACATGACGAGTCTTACTACGAGGAGCTATGATGCGGTCCAGACTAGCCAGGGACACCAGAGCCAGCCAACGCTAGTATTTTGTTAGGGGCATACTGAGCAGTGTTACAATAGCCCTTATATTTTGAGACTATGTACTGTATATGATGCACATGTAGTTTGTACATTATTTATTGTAATTATAACTATGTGACTTGTTTGATGGATCAAAATGAATGTACAGTTATGCTTTACTATTACTCGACTGTTATTCGCTACGCCTAAGGGCTTTACCGCTTGTTATAATTGTTCTTTCTGACGTATGGCTCCTATTTTATGCAATAATGGATATAATGAAAAAGTTTGAAATTGGTCCTTATTTTCCTAAACCAATATTGTTCCAGAAATTGATAATGGGCTATAAGTATCCCCACCAGGTAGAAATCAACCTAGTGAGCATTGTTTACTACGTACGGGTAAACTGTTAGCTAGGGTGTTTCAGAACGCTTGAATGGTAAACAAGATAAGCAAAGAAAAACCATGGCACAAACAATTTATATTGTTTTGATCCAACCACTTGATCTACGTGTAGTACCTAAGCAAGCTTAGGGTTTTTCACTATATAACACATTTTTTCAGGTACTTGTGAACCTTTACAAAACACACAGAGTTTTTAATATTCTCACAGTTATCCCCAACCTAGTGTTTGGATACTCCCAAGGGTTCCAAATCCTAACACAACATTTCTCCTCTATAAGGTTTAATCAAAAGTGTGAAATATACCAAACAACTTTTCTCAAATTAATAAGAAGATCTTGAGTGTTTTCTCAAATCAATCTTGCAAATTGTAGATATACAAATTAAGCTTTCTCCCAAAGAGGTGATTATCAAAAAACTTTCTCAATAGTATGAAAGATTTCAAGAACATTTCTCCCATTAAATTTCTCTCTATAAGGTAGATGAAGAATATGTAGCCTTGTAGCTCTCAATGATATCGTAGTATGAACCTTAACTAAGAGCATGAATATGATGATTATAAGATGAAGAAAATGAGTTTCTCCATTAAGTTGGCTCTCAAGATTAGCCAATTTCATGCTCCATTGTGCTATTTACAGAGTCTAGGAATGATATGGCTATTATGAGGATTGAATAAATCAAATCCGATTAGAATGATATGGCTATTTATAGAGTCTAGGAATGATATGGATATTTTTACACTTCCTAGTACTCATGAATCAATTCATTAACATTACTAAATTGATTCTTAGTTCAAAATTTGAATTTTGAACTTCTAGCGCACATTGAATTGATTAATTGAAATAAGTGAATTGATTCTTCAGTCTTGCTACACCAACTTTAAAAAGTTATAACTTTTTGGTTTCTTATTCGTTTTAGGCAAAAGACTAGGCGTTGGAAAACTCTTTGAATCTAATTTCATATGAGACCAGTTTGAACTCAAAATTCTAAGTATGCTGAAAGTACAAGAGACTCATCAAGGGGTTTTCTCAGCTCGCATTACCCCTCACTAAGCTGACAAGGAAGGGAGTACCGTTTGTATGGTCATCTGAGTGCGAATAGATTTTTCGTACGTTAAAGGATAAGATGACCATCGCACCTGTCTTGATATTGCCTGACCCTTATGTACCATTCGAGGTTTATTGTGATGCCTCTGGCACTGGATTAGGTTGTGTATTAATGTAAAATAGCCAAGTAGTGGCGTTCGCCTCTCGCTAGTTAAAACCTCATGAGGTCAACTACCCCATGCATGATCTGGAACTAGCCACCGTAGTGTTCGCATTAAAGATCTGGAGACATCATCTGTATAGGGTTAGATTCGAAGTGTTCTCCGACCACAAGAGTCTGAAATACTAGTTTGATCGGAAGGAGCTCAACATACGACAGAGGAGGTGGATGGAGTTTCTAAGGACTACGACTTTGGGTTGAACTATCACCTTGGGAAGGTGAATGTGGTAGCTGATGCACTAAGCAGAAAATCATTTCACGCAGCACAAATGATGATTAAGGAGATAGGGTTAATAGAAAGTTTCAGAGATCTTAAGTTGGGTGTCACCCTCCACACTAATAGCATAAAATTGTGCAAATACAGATCACCAATGAGTTCAAGAGGAGAATTGCAGAAGCCCAGAAAGATAATGCCTAGTGGAAATTCTTACATACAATGAAAGAAGGAAAGGTTAAGGAGTCTACCTATGGGACCAACAGAATCTTAAGATTTGGTCAGCACATCTGTGACTGGATGTAAATGAACTGAGAAAAGACATCTTAGAGGAAGCACACAAGAGCCATTTCACGATACATTCAAGGGCAACGAAATATATCATGATTTAAAGAATATGTTTCGGTGGCCGGAATTGAAAAAGGATGTGGTTGCACTGGTGAAAAGGTATTTATTTTTCCAAAAGGTGAAGATTGAGCATAAGAAGTCGCATAGGTTATTGAATCCCCTGATGTGCCTGTGTGGAAATGGGAAGAAATTTTAATGGATTTCATCTCAGGATTGCCATGCACCGCAAGGGGAGCAGATGCTATTTGGGTGATTATGGATAAACTCACAAAGTCTGCTCATTTCCTTCCGGTCAGGATGAATATCTCAATGGAAAAGCTCGTTCAAATTTATGTCTGAGAAGTAGTAAGAATGCATGGCGTACCATCCACGATCATTTCTGATAGGGATCCAAGGTTTACATCAAGGTTTTGGACCACATTTTAGAAGGCTGATGGGTCTCAATTAAGTCTAAGTTCCACTTATCATCCTCAAACAGATGGGCAATTAGAACGGACCATTGAAACACTGGAGGATATGTTGAGGGCGTGCATGCTTGGTATGCCAGGCTGTTGGGATGAACTTTTACTACTCATAGAGTTCGCGTACAACAACAATTACCATGCTAGTATAGGCATGGCACCTTTTGAAGCTCTATATGGCCGAAAATGTCAGTCGCCTCTTTGTTGGAACGATGGTGGAGAGTCTTGTCAACTAGGGCCTGATGTGGTTTGGGAGGCGACCAAGCGAATAACGGAGATACAAGAAAGGATCCTTACAATGTAGAGCTGTCAGAAAAGCTATGCCAACTCCAATTGGAAACCAATCGAATTTGAGGAGGGAGACCATGTATTCCTTAAGATCACCCCTGTAACAGGAATAGTTAGAGCCCAAAAGGTCAAGAAGTTGAGTCCACATTTCGTAGGACCATTTCAAATTCCAAAACGTGTAGGATCAGTAGTCTACCAAATAGCCCTCCAACCAAATCTAGCAAATGTCCATAATGTCTTCCATGTATCCCAATTATGCAAATACCAGGAAGCCTCAGATCATGTGCTCGAACCTAGTTACTACAATTAAGGGAAGACCTCTCATTACTATTATCACCACAGAAGATTGTCGACTGCAAAGTCAAAAAGACTAGAAACAAGGAAGTATCTCTAGTATGAGTTATGTAGGGGACATGCAAGCTAGAAGAACAAACATGGGAGCTCAAATTCGATATGAGGAAAGAATATCCAGAGTTGTTTGAAGGTATTAAAATTTCGCGGGCGAAATTTTTCTAAGGGGGATGGAATTGTAAATCTCCACATTTCCTTAAAATAATTTTGTGAAGTAAATAAATAAATAATTTATTTAACTAGAATAGAAAATTTAAAATTTATTGTGCCTTCTTCAATAGTAATGATAAAAATAATAATAGATAATAGGGATAATAAAAATAACACAATTAAATAGCGTTATTCCATTCCTGGGCTGTTTCGAATTTTTTTTTCAAATAGTTGCAAAGCATCCAGGTAATAATTTAGGCTCCTCACGTTGTCTTGGGAGTCCCAAAATAAATTATCTTTCCTCGTATAAATTTAATTAAATATTAAAAGTATCATTAGGATTCACTTGTATAGTGATTGACTCATGTGTGTCTTTAATTAATTTAATTTATCCTTAGATAATTAAGACGATCACGTTTTAGCACCTCAAAAAATTCTATAGGACACCCTGTTGGTCACCACACATGCATGGCGGGACATGTTGCCACACATGTGTGGCCACCTCACCTGCCACCATTCTCATGGTGACCGAAGTCACGTAGCCATGCCCAATGAGAGGACATGCAAACACAAACAACCTATTCATTTATTTCTTTCAGTCACTTGAAAACAAAATAAGAGAAAAGCAATTCTCTTAAGGCAAACCGAAACCATAACCTTCACCAGCACCTTCATTCATTTCCTTTTCTTTCTTTCCTTTGTTCATTTGGCTGAAAACAAAATTGAAGAAAGCAAAACAAACCCACCAGCATCCTTCATCACTTCTTTCATTTCACTTCTTTTTCTTTCTTCCATTACCGAAAACTCCACCAGCAACCAAGCAACCTTGGCCATCCTTCACTTCCTTTTCTTCATTTCCCTCACTAAAAACCAAAGCATAGCATCACAAGCAGCACTAATTTTCTTCTTCCCTTCCCTCAGCAACGGAAACCAATTAAGTTAGAGAGAAATTTCTCTCAAAGTCCCACCAAAACCAAAGCACACCAGCAACACTTCGGTTTCTTCTTTTTCCTGCAACCTTGGCCTTCCTTCACTTCCTTTTTCTTTCCTTCCTCCACCGAACTTCATCGTCAATCACAGCCACCACCACCACCACCGAACGCTCATCATTGTCTAAAAGGCGGCCTTTCATGTGCCATTGAGGGAGCTTACTCGAGCTTTCTCACGGGATCATCATCATCAAACCGAGTTGTTGCTGTTGATTTTCTGTTTTCATCAAGTTTTTTTTAAAAAAAAAAAAAGGGTAATGTTTAAAACACACCCATTACTTTGAGTGTTTGTGTAAATATTGGTATTATGTGATTATTTGTTTGTTCTGGCTGTGATTAAATTGTGTCATTGTGTTTTCGGGTGTGTGAGTGTGTGTTACTGTTTGTGTGTGTATAAAAAAAGGAAAGAAAAAAATGTATGTGTGAGATTCGGCTGTGCGTGAATGCGTTTATAGGATTATGGGTGAGAAAAAGAAATATGTGTGTTTATAAGGTTGTGTGTTAGTTCGGCTCTGTGTGTGTGTTTATAGGATTATGTGCGAGTAAAAGAAAAATGTGTGTGTGAGTTTCGGCTGTGTGTGTGTTTATAGGAGTATGGGTGAGAAAAAGAAATGTGTGTGTATGTTTATGAGGATGTGTGTGTTCATATAATGTTTGGTTAATAAAATGTTCTATTTTATATTAAATGACACACTTTTAAGTGTAATTAATAAAAAATATAGTCTTAAACTTAATTTTTTGTAGTGAATTAATTTTTTAATGTTATTTTTTACCTGATAAGTTTATATTTAATTTCTTATCGTTAATTAAGAAAATAATATTTATATTTAATATAAACAATTAAAAGATTAAAAGTGTGTGACCAAACATAATTAATCTCTAAAGAAGGAACGTTATATGATCGCATCAGAAGAAAAATAGAGTCAGAGGGCCCTCGAATATTATGCCAGACTGGACGAGTTTGACCCCACAAATTCCAAACTACCACAGTCAGCAACCATTGATTACTAATGTTTCAATTTTTGCTTAAATATAGAGAGGAAAAATAAATAAAGTTTTGTTTCCTTTAATAACCTAGTAATTAGACATTCATTTTACATTTAGGAAAAGGGGAGTGATGAAGGAGAGCGTGCCTGTTTTTATGTGAAAGGGTTAATTTTATACATTGGATCAAATTTTATTTTAAAAATCAGTTATGTTACATGTACACTCATATTTCATACAACATACATACATCCGTATTAGAATACACTGACCCCCTAAAATAACTGCTTCATCCACTCTTTCTCCCACTCTCACCAACACGCGCGTGGACCCACAGTCCTTATCTTCATTCTCTTTCTCAAAAAATTTCACTGTTCATTGCTATCTGCTCTCTTCACTCTCTTTGTTCTCTTCGATCTCGTTGTTCTCTGTGATCTCATGCGCAAGATCTAGGATTTGTTAGAGTGATTGAAGATGTTGCTGCTTGTTATCATCTTTTAAATAAGAAAGAAAGAAGTTCAAAAAAAATCAAAGCATAATTGACAGGAGGAAGGAAAAAACAACATATACATGACCTATGCTTGTTAATTTTAAAGTCAGGATTTATTTTTATTTAAGTAAAATCACAGTGTTGTAAACAAGTGTTTAATGTTTGCACATACTCATTTAATATTTGCACTTATGCCTATTTAAAATTTGCACAATTCTATAATACATCAAATTCTGCATTTTTATGCATTTGTGACAAACACATAATGCTTATATCACACCATCTAATGTTTATTCATGACAATATGTAAAAAATTTGTGTCAAAATATTTATAATATTTATGCATTAATTGTTGAAAAGTTGAAAATGTGCTAAAAGGCACATTCTCTTCCTTAACAAAGACAAAACCTGTTACCTATGGATAATGTTTGTACATACGCCCATTTAATGTTTGCACATATGCCTATTTAAAGTTTACACAATTCTACAATACATCAAATTCTGCATTTTTATGCATTTATGACAAACACATAATGTTTATATTACACCATCTAATGTTTATTCATGGCAATATGTAAAAAATTATGTTAAAATATTTATAATATTTATGCATTAATTGTTGAAAGGTTGAGAATATGCCAAAATGCATATCCTCTTCCTCAACAAAGACAAAACCTGTGATATGTGGATAATGTTTGCACATACGTCCATTTAATGTTTGCACTTATACCCATTTAAAGTTTGCACAATACGATATATCAAATTCTGCATTTTTATGTATTTGTGACAAACACATAATGCTTATATCACATCATCTAATGTTTATTCATGGCAATATATAAAAAATTGTGTCAAAATATTTATAATATTTATGTATTAATTGTTGAAAGGTTGAAAATATGCCAAAATGCATATCCTCTTCCTCAACAAAGATAAAACCTGTGACGTGTGGATAATGTTTGCACATACGCCCATTTAATGTTTGCACTTATACCCATTTAAAGTTTGCACACTCAATTTTTTGTCATATGTATGTTAATAATGAATGAGCATTAGAACGTATAAAGCTTTAGTACATTAGAATTTCACAGAGACGTCAAAGAACAAAACTCTCCATAGAAATCAAAGAAAAGAATCATGAAAACGATGATGATGATGATGATAAACATAATAGAAAATTGAATGACGATGATGAGATGATAATCAAAGAAAGGATGATGATAATGATAATCAAAGAATGGATAATGATAATAGGAGGATAAGAGGATGAGAGAATGACAGAGGATGACGATGACGATGACGATGATGACAAACATAACAGAACAAGGATAAGAAGTTGAAGACGATGAGTGATGACGATAACGAGTTCGGGATTTGGGGGTGCTCGTTGTGTATAATTATACGCTATAGGTATAATTATCGTTAATTGCGTATAAAACTGCATAAAAGAGTAGTGTATGTACGGGTGTATAGTTTATGAGTGTAGATGGAGCATTTTTCAATCACTTTTGAATTTTTTTCTTTCTGTTAACCCAGCAATATAATTCCTTCTCTCTCGTATATAATACATTAGTACCATTCTAAAAAATAGATGTAATTTTGACTAAATAATTTGATTTAATGGATGAAAATGGGTGAAGATCATCCATTTTAAAATGAAGAAGAGAGAGGATTATGTTTAAATCATCATAATTTATTAAAAGGTCAATGATTATATTAACATAAAATGATTATATAACATTCTTATTTTCATTTTAAAAGCAGAAGGTATTAACCTGATAAAAATTAAACTTCTCACTTCTCACATAAAAAAATGCACTATAACCAAAATTACTAGGAAATGATAACTTAAATATGCAATAAATTATATAGTATTTTCGATATTTATTTGGATAACGATCTTTCACTAAATTATTTTGAATATTTAAATATATTTTTTAATTCTAAAGATATTTAAAAAATTATTTAAATATACTTTTTTAATTAAAATATGTGCAATACACTTGAGTAACTTTCTTTTCTTCGCAATACCTAAATCAAGATACTTCTTCCCTAGTTATAAGAGGGGTTTAAGAAGTCTAAAGTTAACAGGCTTAAATGTTTTCAATGTCTTTAATGCATTGATAATTTTAAATGCATACATTTTTAATGTAACTATTTTACTTTAAATTTTTAAACGGATTTTTGTTAGATTTTCCCTTGTAAGAGTCATGTCTGAAAAGTTTTGTATTGTATCAGTTTCGCGGACTATCATCAAATGAGCGGGCTAAAGATATTAGGAGAATTTTGATCATCCTTATGCTTTTTCTTTTCTTCTTAATTAATCTATGGCTATCATATTGCTCTTGTAAGCGTTGGTTCTTTGTTTCAGTTAGTGGGTGGTGTTGGGTATCGCTTTTTGTGTTGTGCTGTTTGGTTCCTTTTGCTGCTTGAGCGGCCTTAAATTAGAGATTTCTTTTTACCCAACAATAATATGTTATTTTTGAGCCCACACACAATAATATATGTTTCATTTAGTAGAGCTTAAAAATATTTAATGAGACATACAATAAAAGTAATAGGACCTTATGTATTGTGTATGTGCTCAAGATTGATATATTAATCTTATGTTCAAGCAAAAGTTTCTCCTTAAATTATATTCGTGCAGTACTCTTTTTTTTTTTTTGGCTGGGTTCCTAGTGAATTTTCTCCCAAGAGATTTTAATAAGATTTTGTCTATATGAGCCGAATATTTGAGTTTAAGCGGTTGTTAATGAAACGTAACAAAAAATCTATGGCTACCTTTATTTTTAAATACTGGACGGGGCCGAAGGCCCAGAATCTATGGCTATCATTCGTAACAGAAAAGTCTTAAATGTTAGGATCATTGTTTATCATGAAAATGTGATGCCCTAGGCCAATATTGATGCAGGTGGTTTAGGAATTAGAAATTCTCCCATTTTTCGTCTTTTAATATAGGCATCGCATCTTGTCAAAATTTTAAAAAATTCAACCACTAAATATACTAGTGTGTACTTTTTTTTTTACTTTTTTTTAAAGAATTATGTATAGTGATTAATCTTAACAATATCTATTATCTCAAAAAAAAAAAAAACTAAGCCCTGAAATTACCGCTTCACAATTTTTAAATTGAAAAAATTAACTCCTCACAAAAATAAACGTGACTTTGGTCTTTTATAATATGATTAAATTTTTAAACAGACCATCACAATTTTTAAATTGGACAAATTAACTCCTCACAGAAAATAAAGACCACTTTAGTCCTACATAATTTTAAAAAGTGGACAAATAAACCCCTGATGAGACTGTGACCTAGACACCATGTGCAATCATCCATAACACTGACAAGGATTGGCAGACCCACTCCCATGTATACAAAACAACACTCTTGAAGGGGCCAAAATGACACCGTTTCAACGTGTCCACGTGAACAACATTAGAAGTTGAAACTTGTTATTCAGTGATATCACTTACTTAAGAGGTGGGTTGAATTGAGTACAAATAAAGAGGCCAGCTTAAAAACTTTTACAAAAACCGCAAGCACTTTTCACATAGAGATATAGCAATAATGCTTTTAATTAATAAAAGAGAATTAATTTGGCTTAACTATGAACAAGAGACACAAAAAGCATTGAGTTTAAATTAAATCACACGAAAAGAACAATTCAAACCCCAAAAACCTTTAACAATTCAAACCCCAAAAACCTTTTAAAACAACACCCAAAATAATTATGTTTGGATAGAACACTTGAATGATGAATAAGATAAGGGAAGAAAAAGCACGGCCATGGTTATTAAACTCCCGAGTTAACTCATAAACTTTTACGAGTTTACGATTTCACTACACAAAACGAGTTAACACTCATGTAAACTCTTTTTTGGTAAACTCGTACGAATTTAAGTAAACTCTCGATTTTACTTGCGAGTTTACGAGTTAAAATCTACCTACGAGTTTACGAGTTTACCTCAAGATGTATAAATTTGGTAACTTTTTTAGATACTTAGTTGAATTTGTGTGTGTTAGCCAATATCTATTGAGTTTACTAAGCCGATTTTATATATTTATCATAATTGAGCTATGTTTTATCAAATTATAAAGTAATACATGTACAGAATAAAGTATGACATAACTAAGTGCCATGCATTAAGGTATATTTTATGATATTTTATTTATTTATTTATTTATTTTATTTTAAAGTTAACATTATTCAATGTCAATTATGAATTCAAAATTTAGTCATATTTAGTTCCTAATTATATTGTTTATAACATATATTTTTTACATATGTAAACTCTTACGATTTTACGAGTCGAGTTTGCTGAGCTTTCCCGAGTTTACTTAAACTCTCGAGTTAGACAACCTTGAGCACGGCACGAGAAATTTATACAGGTTCAATCCAACCACTTGACCTACATCTAGTACCTAAGCAAGCCTATGGTTCTTTCGCTATAAAACAAGTTTTTACAGGTACTTGTAAACCTTTACAATCACACAGAGTTCCTTAGACTCTCACATTTACCCCCAACCTAGTATTTGGACACTCCCAAGGGTTCCTCACCCTTCGATAATTTCTAGAGCACACTCCCTAGAAATATGAAAGGTTCACAACCTTTTTCAAAAGTGTGAAATACACAAAGCAACATTTCTCAAATTAATGAAAAGTTCTTGAGTGTTTTCTCAAATCACTCTCCCAAAAAATAGATATACCAATGAAGCTTACAAGCTCTTTCTCAAGAAATCCTTAAATGATCACAAGAGCTAACATGGTGCGAATGATTAGAATAAGAGATAAATGAATTTGATAGAGTTTCAGAAAGGCTTTTAGCTTATGAGTGTTTGCAAATTTGTGCATATGAGGTCCCTTTATATAACCAAGAAGGATGACCCTAAGAGAGAAAAGGATATCAGGAAAAAAAATCAATCAAAATTTGTGAATTTCGATTACAGCTCGTCAGAATGAATTGATTCATATATATCAGTGAATCAATTCAATTCAATATGAATTTGAATATAATAATCTTGTGTTGTCATGAATTAATTCTAGATTCTTAGTGAATCGATTCATCAAAAAGAGAATTTTTGAATCATCTTAAATTCTATCCATATTAATCAATTCTTACTCTTGGGTGAATCGATTCATCCAGCTTCAGAATAAGGTTTTAAAAGCATTTTAAATGCAAGTTAAATATGCAACCTTTTCCAAAGGGATTTTCGAAAAAAATTTCTTAAAAATCATTTTAAGAAAGCTATGCACATCTAAATGCCCATAAGATCATTTTAAGGAAACTTTCTTTTGAAAATGTTTTAACAATTATCTAGTGACCTATTACCACTAAGAAGATAGAAAATGAAATAATCATTTTTATGTATATCCCCTTCATCTCCAAAGCCTTTTTGTCATTATCAAAACATTTAAACATGTTTGAGTCCATGAGTTTTAATCTCCCCTATTTTGACGACGACAAACAAATAAAGAGATAAATGATATATATATATATATATATATATATATATATATATAAACATAAATTGTTAGAACAATTCTATCTTACTGCATCACAATTTG
>QANU01002268.1:74703-90089 GCA_003254905.1 Nissolia schottii
ATAGTTAAGTATTTTTGTAGATTATGATATCAGATTTTTAGTGCACAAACATTTTATGATGATGTGCACAAACATTTTCTGAACCTGTGCACAAACATTTAGCACTTGTTTACAGCACTGTGATTTTATTCAAACATATCAGATTTTAGTGCAGAATCTGATATATGTGATTTTAGTGCAGAGAGCACAAAGTATTCGCAGGAACAGATTGGAGAAAGTGAAGAAGGCTGAAAATCACAGAGAATGGAGAGAAAGGGGAAGACGAGGCGAAACGGAGTGAATAAAGAGAGTGAATACGAAAGGAAGTCGAAGTGGAAGCGGAAAGCATGGCGTCACGCGCGTTTTGATTTGAGTGGGAGAGAGAGTGGACGAGCGATTATTTTGAGGGACCCACCGTATTATAATACGGGTGTATGTATGGTGTATCATTATTGGGTGTACATGTAGCATTACTCTAAAAAATATCGCACAAGAGATGTTAGTGGCATAATAACAATATCACGAATTAAATTAGCCACATAGAGTAAAATTAATTTTAAACTAGTCAGAATATAATTTAAACGCGATCTATAGAAAAATAGAAATAATTCAATAACGTACTAAAAAACAATGATCTAATTCAATAATTCAATAACTTGATCTCGGATTGTAGTTGCGGTCCCATTTTGGTTATTCTTTGTAAGAAAAAGTGTAAAATGATCTAATTGCATCATTGACATTCTTTCCACAATGTTCACCATCTCGATTTAGAAATTGAAAAAGTTTTTAGGAAGACGTTTGTCATGTATAACAACCAATCGTTCCCCGCAGACGGTGCCAATGTTACGGGCAATTCTGACGTACCATGATTGCTCGCAACTCTGACATTGAGTTGGATCCAAGAGCTTGATGGTGGTGAACACGGTGGTGATGAGCAACATCCTTGGCCGGCGGGGGTGGTACCTGCAAAAGCCACTCCGACGCCCAAGTCAATATGTGAGTAAATTATGAGGTGGTAATGGTCTGAGATGTACCTTGTGGAGTAGCTGGAGACCCCTTTTATAGTGTAAGTATGGACGCTTATAATTATGTAGCGTTCATAAGCTTTATGAGGCTTTATGTTGGATTCCGTAACGCTCATAAGCCTTTTAAGGACTTCGGATTCGGCAACGTTTATAATGCTCGCAAGCCATTAAGCGGGGGTGATGATGAGACCTGGTTGAACATTTAGTCATGTATATCGAGCCTAAGTCTTTATCAGATTTAGTCTGTAACAATTTCTAATAAGACATTTAGTAACCATATGAGTGAATTTTTTATTTTTTTTATAATTGTATGAGTTTTGGTCCACCCATGGCAATTTTAGGATTTTCGTTTTTTTATAAAGAAAGGAAAAGTTGTGTTTTGGCAAAGGTTGATTGATGTGATGGCTGGACGGTGTTGAAATCATTAGCGACAATTACAATTTCAATAATTTTGAAAATAATAAAAACAAAAAGTAGTACAAGTTCAATAAAAAATTACTTAGGAGACCTAATAAATCAACTTACATATTAACATATGCACTTTGATGAATGACACTTAGTATTTTAAGCAAAGTAAAAAATAAAATGCCGAGAGCCATTTATCAAAATGTGTAGGTTAATATATAGATTAATTTGTTAGGTTTATCAAACAATTTTCTATTGAAGCTATATTACATTTTTTTATTCTCACATATACTAAAATTATCACTGTCACTAGTGATTTTAGCAACTATCAACCATTAGCGAATGTCAAGACACAACTTTTTTCTTAAAAAAAATAAACCTCAAATCGTTGTGGGATGAAGATTTCAAGACCAACATTCATACAATTGTAATATTTTTTTGGGTCTATATTATCGTATAACCTATTTTTCTAATCTATATACAAATACAAACCCTTCGATATAACTATCTAGGGAATTCGACCTAAACTAATTTTTCGTTTGGGAATTTTTTTTAAAAAAATATATAGAAAGAAAAAAAAAAAAAAGAAAAGAAAACCCAGCTTGAAATCCTGTGTTTTTTCTCTATAAATTCAACGTAGTCACACGTCTTCAATTCACGTCCCTTCCTCTGGCGCTAGTTGAAATTCTCTTTACTCTTTTCTCTGTGCTCTCTCTCCCTGCAGAGATCATGAAATAGAGGAATCATCTTCAACCTGCTCTAACGGGGTTTTCGCTCCTTCTCTTTCTTAGCTTTACTAGTGCTTTTTCATCCACCCACTACACTCCATTCTAATACCCACATTGTCCTTTTCAGTGCAATTTTATATTACCGCAGTTTCTACTTTCTCTGGGTCATCACAGTAAAAAGAAACACACACACACACACACACACAACTAGTGAGTACTCAGAGTGAGGGAGTGCGTGTGAAGATGGCTGGTAGGAAAGTTGAGAAGATGGCTTCAATTGATGCTCAGTTGAGGTTGCTGGCACCGGGCAAGGTTTCTGATGATGACAAGCTGATTGAGTACGATGCTTTGTTGCTTGATCGTTTTCTTGACATTCTTCAGGATTTGCATGGAGATGATATCAGAGAAACGGTAAATTGTGATTCCCCATCTCCGCTTTCTTTGATTGTACGTTTGCTTGTGAATTAATTTTTTTTAGTTTTGTGGGGCCGTGAAAAAGGAATTGACTGGTTTATGAAACCCCGTATTCAATTGTAATGGATTAACGTAAAGGTGATGGTTTTAGCTCAATGTTGTGACAGATTTCTGAAACCCTCTTCTGCATTTATTTATTTTTTTACAAACAAGAGTGAGAAATCATCTCTGGTAGGTTCATGGGCACTGAATTGTGTGTTTTGTGTCTCTCTAATCGTTTTGATCCTTTGTGCATTTAGATAAATGGTTTTTTGTTTTTGTTTTTGTGAAACACAGATTCAAATCAAATCCACTTGCCTATTGGCTCTTTTGCACAAAGGCTGGTTATATATTTTGTTTGTTGTTTTATTTCTTCTTTGTTAATCTAAATTTAATATTATTATTCTTAACATTCTTCACTGCTTACATGGACTTGGTGGCTTATTAATTTCAGTAATTTTGATGATGACTAGGTTCAAGACTGTTATGAGCTTTCGGCTGAGTACGAAGGGGAGAATGATCCTCACAAGTTGGAGGAACTTGGGAACATGCTAACTGGCCTTGATGCCGGCGATTCGATTGTCATTGCCAAATCGTTTTCGCACATGCTTAACTTGGCCAACTTGGCAGAAGAAGTTCAGATTGCCTACCGAAGAAGGATCAAGCTATTGAAGAAGGGTGATTTTGTGGATGAGAACTCTGCCATCACTGAGTCTGACATCGAAGAGACCTTCAAGCGGCTTGTGAATCAGTTGAATAAGACCCCCCAGGAAGTCTTTGATGCTTTGAAGAACCAAACTGTAGATTTGGTCCTAACCGCTCATCCTACTCAGTCTGTTCGTAGATCTTTGCTGCAAAAGCATGGCAGGTTTGTCCATTACTTACCTGGCTGTTGACTGTCTTAGTGTAACTCAGAGGGGGAGTTCTGATTGTCAGTTTATTGCGCATTTATCATTAGATTCGCCGTAATTCAATGACGTGCCATCCAGTGTTTCTGGCAATTTTGCACATTCCGTACTGGGGCGTAATCTTTGTGTTGATAATTATTTCCCTTCTCTTTTTTTTAAAATCAGAATAAGGAATTGTTTGACACAGTTGTATGCTAAAGACATAACACCAGATGACAAACAGGAACTTGATGAGGCTTTACAAAGAGAGGTGTGTAACTGCTGATTCTTCTGGATTTTATATTCTTATATGATGCCATTAATGACAGCCACATGATTCTCTGAGTTGTTTTGCTTCGTTGTCTCTATAGTTGTGTATATAAGCATCATGATTGAGGTTGATATTTTCCCATAAAACATTCACAGTATACTCATGCTGTTTAGACATGATGACCTAATGGTTTATTAAATGATAACATTTTTTCTTTGGTTGAGTAATCTGAGTTTATCTATGCTGAATGCATATTCATATACTTAGCTTTGCGGAAATGCTATGCTCTTGTTACATGAAGGTATGGTAGGTGGGTGCAGACTGTGTGTTTAGCATCCGATAAAACTTCTTGAGCATTTGGAATTTCATAATTGGGTAAGAGTCAGCAGAAATTTTCTTAAAAACTTAAAGAATTGCTTGATATAATCTAGCTTCAAGTTAGATGTATTTTTTACTTTTGCATTTTGACTGTTCCCTTAATTCCTTTAGTGTGCAATGTCAGAGCATAAAGGTGTTAGTTTTATAATGCTTTCTGCTAGGACAAAATTATTTATTTCAAGTTTTTACTATATTTTAACCATTGATTCTGTTTATTTTGGATTTTAGTTGAAGCTCTAATTTTATGGATTTGGCTATTGCATTTGTATTTAAGATGCAAATGGGTTTTATAATTGCTATGAATTGGTAATTGGAATTTTGTATGGAAATCATCCTAGTGACGAATCTCATGCAGATTCAAGCTGCATTTCGTACGGACGAAATTCGAAGGACCCCTCCTACACCACAAGATGAAATGAGGGCAGGAATGAGCTACTTTCATGAGACTATCTGGAAAGGTGTGCCAAAGTTTTTGCGCCGGATGGACACAGCTCTGAAGAACATGGGAATATATGAACGTATCCCATATAATGCCCCTCTTATACAATTCTCTTCTTGGATGGGAGGAGATCGTGATGGTATCTTTCTTTTCTCTGAGGAATTAGTATAACAGACATGTTCATCATAAAGCACTTTTATCTTTGTTAAACTTCCCATTCCTGACTTTTTGGGAGTTGGGACAAAGAATTCATGTCATGAATAGATTCAAAATATTTGCGACCCAAATCCCTCATATTTTCTTTATCCATTTCACTGTCAACACTGACATCTGTCATCTTCAGTTTTGGGCACTTCCTTAGAGGAGTGACTTGTAATATAATAAATACCTTTTGTCATACAATGTCTAACGTGCTTCACAGGTAACCCCAGGGTAACTCCTGAAGTTACAAGGGATGTGTGCTTGCTCGCCAGAATGATGGCTGCTAATTTGTACTTCTCCCAGATTGAGGATCTCATGTTTGAGGTATCAAATATGCTGATCTCCATTGATTGTTTCTTTTACTTTATCATTTATGGCATTATGGCAGGAGATGATTTATGACAAGACATTGTAGTGCCTGATCCATGTAGATGACCATACCTAGTAGGACAAGGCTTAATTGTTATTGTTATTGTTATCATTCAACGCACTGTTCTCACCTTCTTGCTTCTTACTTCCGGCAGTTGTCCATGTGGCGCTGCAGTGATGAGCTTCGTGTCCGCACTGATGAACTTCTAATGTCCTCAAAGAGAGATGTAAAACATTATATTGGTATGTACTAATGATATTATTTTTTTTGCTTAATTTACACTTCGCACTTTTAAGTTCTTTATTGCAACTGCAATATTGAACACAAATCATTTCAAGACTGAACACTCGAAACTTCTAAAATAATGCTGAGGTGGTGTCTCAAACTTGTTAATTCATTTACAGTTGAACCTTTTGATCAGAAAGTTTTATTAAATGATATTGTAAGTAATTCCTCTTTACTACAGAGTTTTGGAAACAGGTTCCTCCAAATGAGCCCTACCGTGTTATTCTCGGTGATGTGAGGGACAAACTATATAATACACGTGAACGTGCTCGGCAGTTATTAGCCAATGGGAGTTCTGAAATCCCTGAAGAGACAACCTTTACAAATGTTGAACAGGTATCATCCTCCCAACAGCCTGATACTTTCATAGGATAGGAATAATTGATCCATTTAACCAAAAAGGAAAGTGCCTTGAAGTGATTCATTGGATTGCTTCCCTCTTTGTCTTTAACTTTAAGTAACGTTTTATTTTCAAACATTTTTATTACCTAGGTGGCATGACCATATTCATGAGCTGTACCAAAGTGGTTCTAGGAGCAATAGAACTTGCTATATATAGACTTCGTTCCTTGATGTTTAATATTACTAGCAGTTTCCTATCCTCAAATATTGTTTCACTTCCTCATCACAAAAAAAAAAAAAAANTTTCACTTCTTGATTAGGGGAATACTGACATATAATATTTGGTCTGTTTGGTTTTGGTTTTTCTACAGCTTATTATCTGATCCTTTAAAAAATATGAAGAGGGATAATTTTCAAACTTCTTGGAAAATATTGTGTTGCTAATCATTGTAGTAAATATTCGTCCAAGTTAGCTACAATCTGTCAACTCTATAATTAACCTCTTACCAATTTTAATTAGACACATTTTAACCGATGACTTTGAAAAGCCAACATGTTCTGCATGGCATGAGGTTTAGGTTTCCAGAATAATCTTGATACAGCGATACGTATATATTATATTATTTTAAAATACTATATCCTGCAATTTTTTCTTGTAGTTCCTGGAGCCTCTTGAGCTGTGTTATAGGTCCCTGTGTTCATGTGGTGACCAACCAATAGCAGACGGAAGCCTTCTTGATTTCCTGCGGCAAGTTTCCACATTTGGACTTTCACTTGTAAGACTTGACATCCGTCAAGAGTCAGATAGGCACACTGATGTTATGGACGCTATTACAAACCACTTGGACATTGGATCTTATAGAGAATGGTCTGAGGAACGCAGACAGGAATGGCTATTGTCTGAGCTCAGTGGAAAGCGCCCTCTCTTTGGCCCCGATCTTCCTAAAACCGAAGAAATTGCTGATGTTTTGGAAACCTTCCATGTCATTGCAGAACTTCCTTCCGACAACTTTGGTGCCTATATAATCTCGATGGCAACGGCCCCATCTGATGTGCTTGCTGTTGAACTTTTACAACGTGAATGCAATGTGAAGCAGCCACTAAGGGTTGTGCCACTGTTTGAAAAGCTTGCTGATCTTGAGGCTGCTCCTGCTGCAGTGGCTCGCCTATTCTCTATAGATTGGTACAGAAACCGTATCAATGGGAAACAAGAAGTTATGATAGGATACTCTGACTCTGGAAAAGATGCTGGTCGTCTTTCTGCGGCTTGGGCACTGTACAAGGCTCAAGAAGAGCTCATCAAAGTTGCAAAGGAGTTTGGTGTTAAGCTTACAATGTTCCATGGTAGAGGAGGGACGGTTGGAAGAGGGGGAGGTCCCACTCATCTTGCTATATTATCTCAGCCACCAGATACTATCCATGGCTCACTTAGGGTGACAGTTCAAGGTGAAGTTATTGAACAGTCATTTGGAGAGGAGCACTTGTGTTTCAGAACGCTTCAGCGTTTCACTGCTGCTACACTTGAGCATGGCATGCATCCTCCTGTGTCACCAAAACCACAATGGCGTGCCCTCATGGATGAGATGGCTGTCATAGCAACAGAGGAGTACCGCTCCATTGTTTTCCAGGAACCTCGATTTGTTGAATATTTCCGATGTGTAAGTATTGTTTGATGACAATCTTATTTATCATTATTAAAAGTATAGTAAGTTGCACTTGAAAATCTAGCAATTGAAGCGGAATGCTTACAAATACGATAATTTAGTTAAGATGATGGTTTATGAAAAATACTTATTTTACATTCTTGACATTCAAGTTTTTATTAATAATGCTTATTACCATCATTTTTTTCTTCCTAAATTCTGTGAATATTTTATTGCTATAAAAGTTTCTGCTTTAACTGAAAATAAATATATGATGAATTAAGTAAGTTTATTTTTTTCTTTTACAGTCACAAACTAATTACCTTGCAAAATTATTTCCTTAATTCATTTCTGAATATTGTGGACTGTAGGCAACTCCTGAGTTGGAGTATGGAAGAATGAACATTGGCAGTCGTCCATCGAAACGAAAGCCAAGTGGAGGAATTGAATCACTGCGTGCTATACCTTGGATCTTTGCTTGGACTCAGACAAGGTTTCACTTGCCAGTATGGCTTGGCTTTGGGGAAGCATTTAAGCATGTAATTGAGAAGGATCCAAAGAATCTCCAAATGCTTCGAGATATGTATAATCAGTGGCCCTTTTTCAGGGTCACCCTTGATTTGATTGAGATGGTGTTTGCCAAGGGAGACCCTGGGATTGCAACCCTTTATGACAAACTCCTTGTGTCAGAAGAACTGTGGCCATTTGGAGAGCGTTTAAGGGCTAAATATGAAGAAACCAAGAGCTTTCTCCTTCAGGTATTTAATCTGTTATTTCTGCTTAATAATTTGCCTGTTACCACCCCCCCCCCTTTCCTTTCCCTCTGCTATGGATAACATTTTCTATATTTAATTTAGCATTTGGTCAGTTTCATACATCATGAGAGGTTGACTAAATGTTGAAAGCTCAATAGGAAGCAATTATAAATTTCGACAAGCTGATTTTAAATTATTCGGTTTGTTTGATTTTCTTGCCTCAGTAGTTTTAATTTTACAATAGAACCTTTTGACTGGTTTACATGAACATGGTTAAAGATGATTTTCCCCCACACCTCAAACAGACTCTCTTCACTTTTCTAGTTGTACCATACATTTCATGTTATTTCCGGCCAGACTCTTAGCAAAGTAGTGAAAGTGAAAATGAATATTCTTTTATCTTGGCAGGATAAATGACAAACCCTTTTTTTGTTTGTGCAAATCTTCTTGTTAGGTTGCTGGGCACAGAGATCTCCTTGAAGGAGACCCCTACTTAAAGCAAAGGCTTCGTATTCGCGATTCTTACATCACTACTCTCAATGCCTTGCAAGCCTACACGCTGAAGCAAATCCGCGACGTTGACTATCATGTGAAATTGAGGCCACATTTGTCCAAGGATTACATGGAATCTAGCAAGCCAGCTGCAGAGCTTGTAAAACTTAACCCTCAAAGCGAGTATGCTCCAGGTCTCGAGGATACTCTTATTTTGACCATGAAGGGTATAGCTGCTGGCATGCAAAACACTGGTTAAGCTGCCATAGCTGTGTTGTTTTCAGTTTTTTGTGTTTTCAACCTTTGTGATATAAGATATTTGTAACCCTTGTCATCCGTACGGGAGTGAAACTGCATCAAATAACTTGCAATATATTGTGATTTAATAAAACAGGGTTTTTAGCTTGTGTTAGCAAGGTTTATATATGCTTCCTTCTGCCGTTTGATGTTATCTCTTATGATACTTAATTTGGACTTTTGAGTATCTTGGCTATATTGACAATCCAGCTTTGTGAAATTAATTGAGAGTTAGTTCGACTGTCTCAAACTCTTGGCTGAGTTTTGATAGCATCACCAATGATTTTTATTAGCTTTTCCATAGTAAAAAGTTATTTTATGCATGTTTGGATTGAATTGGTTTTATAACTTAGGGCCGTTTGGATATCAATGCTTCTAACTTAGTTCAACTTTTAATTACTTAAAAGATTAAATATGGTTGTTTTTATTTTTACTTTTCTGTCAAAGGTAGAAATTTGAATTCATTCATTTAACGAACTAAATACAATGGAGGTCATGAGACTGATGTAAAAAAGAGAAAGTGGGATATCCCAGTGCTGTTATAAATAACATATTAATAATGAGCTAAAGAAAAAATATAAAACATCAAACTAAGAAAACTGAAAATTCTAAACTAACATGACCAAATGGGGGAGATCCAAGGTTCATGAAAAAAAATTGTAGTTGCCATTTATTTCTTGCAAAATGAAATGTTGCATAACTTTTTACTTTTGAAAAAGTTATTTTAGTGGGGTCATAATACCAATGCAAAAGAGAGAAGGTGAGATATCTCAACATTTTCGTAGACAACATATTACTAACAAGCTAGAGGAAACCCAATGTATGTTACCTCCTTTTACATTTTTGCATTTACTTCTTGCTTCTGTAGGAGTAGTTCTTAGTCGTAGTTTTTTATTGTCTTTTATTCTATTATTTGTACGTTTAATCCTCTGCTTTTGCAAGGATACTGTAACTCGAAATCACCCTTCGGTGATCATTAATAAAATTATTTCAATTTCACTTCTCCGCTTTTTGCACTCCAAATTCACGCCTCTGTTCTTTACTTAGAACTCTATTCTCCAATGTCACACTTCATGTTTTGGTTTCCATTTCCCTTTTTTTTATTCGACCTTACGCACTCTTTTTTGATTGATGAATTGTGATTGTTAATAAAGGAAATCCCATCCTAGGTTTGCATGATTATGTTTGCTTAGGGTTCCAGTTAGGGATTTTGGGTCGATTAACTTAATTTCATCCAATTGATAAGGGACTTGGGTTAATCTTGATTGAAATTAGGTTAAAGCGATTGGTAATTATGATTAACACTTGTTCATAGTGTTGTGATTGCAACTTACCAGTCAAGGGCTAATCAATTACTAGTAGCGTTGCAATTGTGATTCAATTATGTAGAATTGCATTGATTAAATGATGTTCAATTGATAACTTAACCACCATTATGAAATGCTTATTGGAACAAATGAAAACAATCCTAAGATCCAAGGTGATTTCTATATGCAGGTAACTTAGCTTTAGTTTTTCTTTTGAGTTGGCGGCTAGTCTTTACAAAACCCCATTCTACTAACTTTAATCTCTAAACATAACATAAATCAATCTTTGTGGCCTTTCACCAGAGACAATCTAGGTTTAACCCCACTTTACTACTCTTAATTGATTTGAGGTTAAGCTTAAGTTTTTTTTTTTTTTTCAATTGAATCAATCCTCTTATTTCATCTTTGATAGATTGACTTTGGAGTTAAATGACGCTCAGAAAATCTAACTTATTAGAGTGCATGTTGGATATGTTCCTAACAGCACACAAAACCATGCATGTCAGCTGGTAGCCAGCTAACTCTATTGTCTTAGTTGGAGTGATGTGAAGGAGTTCGACTTTCTTCTCCATCTGATTGAGGAATTCCAGAAGGTCTTCCTCAAAGATCTTTCCATTGAAGGTTGGAGGTTCAGGTGCTGAAACTAATCAATGATGATGTCGTCTACTAAACGTTTTGGTGGTTGAAGTCCACTAGTACTTATGTGTGCTGCTAGACCATTGGCCACATTGGTCAAGGCATGCTCCAAGCGCTCTGTACAACATATGTCACAATTTCCCTTGTCTCAATTGCATTTAGGTGACATCGATCCTGAGAGGGTCAAATCGAACAAGTTAGACTGGAGTATTATGAAAACACTAACTTGCTAACTGAACCTATCTATGACTGACTTTCCTATAGGTCCTCAGGTGGCATTGCACTTTGTACGAATGGGTGCACTTCCATTTGCAGAGTTGCAATGGCACTGGAGAATCCTTAGTCCGGACACTTAAAGGGAAACCTAGGACTACTGGTCCTATAGAAGCCTGCTGACTATATAAACGCTAATTTTACATAAATAAATAACCAATTTAAATATAAATCTTAATATGCATAACTGAATATAACTAACAGGATACTCCCTCCATTTCAAATTAGTTCCCACCTTCGATTTTAGTATTTCTCAAAATACATGTCCACTTACTACGTTTAGACAACATTATTTCTTTTCCTAACATACCCTTACTAATTGAACTCTCCCCCTCTCTCATTTTTCTCCATTATAATAACTCTAACCACCTACTATAAATAAGGACAATTAGGTAAAATACTATAAACTTTTTCTTACTTTAACATTTTCCAATCATTTTCTTAATGCCTGAATAAAAGACAAAGTAGACAACTAATTTTAAATAGAGGGAGTGATTCATTTGAATCTAATAAAATTAATAAAACTAATAATACCTATAATGGAAACTAATATAGAAAGATCTTGCCTTTAAATTTCTGGAGCAAATCATAACTACATGAACATAATAAAAGACTATGACTACTCCAGTGTGAAGTGACACCCTCCACTAACTTGGAGACTGGTCCTGCTACTAATATGGAGGATCGATGTTAAGGTCCTCAACCTAAACTGAAACAAGAAGATAACGGGTGAGTTCACCGCTTAGTGAATGGGACTAGTATATACTCATATACATAATGCAACTACTAAAATACAACACAATGTCACTAACATCTGCTGAGCAATGGCCTTATGGTGCTCCATGCAAGCAACCAACTAAACAAATCTAAGGCCTTACGATGCTCCATGCAACCAACCTACTGGTCGAAGGCCTTATAATGCTCCTTGCAACCTTTCTACTGATCTATGATGCAATTGAATCACCGTTAACTAAATATGATAAGTAAGTTGGACCATAGCTAACTTGATCTGTCTGCTTCCATCTGATGCGTCGAGAGAGACTGTTCTCTACCTTGGTCAAGGAAGGCTTGCCTAACCTTGCTTTGCCACGACTGTCTCCCAGCAACATCAATATCTGAGGTCGTGAGTATGTTGAACCCATATGGTCAAAATAGATATCAAGTCTTACGATATATTTGTACTACCTACCCATCTGATATGGTCTAAGTCACACACACAACAAGCTACACATATTCTGCATAATATCTTTCATGTTATCAATTGAGCTACATCACATTGATTTCACACACACACACAAAATTGTTTGTGTTACAAAGTTATCTGAATTCTTGAATAATCTAAGTTAATGAAGTATTTGAATTACTGAGTTATCTAATACTAGGGTGCATCCTACTCTATAATGCAAAGTCTACTCTACGACAACACATAGCTAAACCGACCACCACTTACCTAGAGTTGTTGATCAGACAAGATCGACACTGGATATTGCTAAAGGATAGACACTGGCAACTGAAAGACCACAATATAGAATGGAGATCTATTCTATATACAAGGCATAGGAAGAATGAAAGAAATTTGGCTGAAACAAATTTGCAGGGACGAATTTGACCGAAATAAAAATTTAAAGGAATCATTTAGGGGATAACGTGGAGACTTAACACGCCACGTCACTTAGTCAAGCTCCATGTCAACATTTACTGTTAAGGGAGGGACTAACGTGTTCATCATTTTGTATTTTCCAGGGATTTATTTTGGCTGAATTTCTTTTTAGGGATAGATTTAACTGAAGTGAAAATCTACAATGTTGAAATTGTGGGGTTTTCCAAATAAAACAAAATATATTTTTTTTAAATTATCGATTGAAAAATTATATTGAGACGTAATATAAAGAAAAATTATTTTACTTTCTTAATTTTTTTTAGCATAGAAATTATGCATGATATTACTCAAAATGTTATCATCTCATTCTTGAGCTTGTCAAAAGAAAAAAAAACTTAGCCTTTCCCGTTACTCCCACGAGTAAGGAGGTTTTTTTTAAAAAAAAAATTACATTCAATAAAGTTTAAACGTAAGACTTTATGTATACTTCCCACGAGTAAATATTTGAACTTTAGTCAACTTTTTTGAAAAAAAAAAAGTTATTTTCACACCAAAATACATATTGACAATTAATACCCAGATAAATGACATTAAAGGCTCGTTTGACAGAAAGGTCTAATAGGGTTAGGCCTAATAGGATAAGGTCTAAAAGACCTAATAGTATGGGGGTCTGATTGTATTAAAAGTATTCTTCTGAATGATATATACAATAATGAAAAATAATTATTCAATAAAATTAGTCAAATATATAAAAAGTAACAAATAATTAATTCATTAAATAACAAAATAACTGTAATTTATAAACACAATTACTACATATTGACCTCTAAATTAATAAGAAAATGTCAAACCAATTTTGGACACAACTTATTTATAAATTATTACATATATCTGGCTACATGAATTTGGGATATAATCTACACAAAATAAATTCATCTAATAATTTGTTAAACCAAGAAAAGGAAAACATTTATACAAAAATACAAAGATAAAAAAAATAAAAATAAAAACCATATCTGGGCACACGAACTTGGAACATAATCTACACAAATAATTCGTCAAACCAAAAAAAGAGAAAAAGTTATACATAAAAGTAAATAAAAACCATTCAAAGAATTAATGTTATTTTTTACCTATTTGGTTCACTCCGATTATAAAAAACCATGAAATCATTCAACCAAAAGACATCCAGCGTTCACATTTCCCTCTCTCCTGTCTTTTGGAGATCAAAGAATCCTCCCTTGATCACTCTGCACTTATGGATCGACCACATAGGAGATTCGGATACCGATTCTTAAGCGGAGAGAAAGTCGAAGTGTGCAGCAAGGAGGAAGGGTTCATTGGTTCGTATTTCGAGGCCTCCGTTGTGGGATACCTCCCAAGTGGTCGGTACGAGGTGCAGTACAGGAACCTGATGCATGAAAACGGATCCACGCCTCTCATTGAGGTTGTCTACCCTGGGGAGATTAGGCCGTTGCCCCCTCGAGTTCGGACCTCTGTCTTCGCCGTTTCCCAAGTTGTTGATGTTTTCCAGAATGATGGTTGGTGGGTGGGAGAGGTCACGTCTAGAATTGGCTCTGTCTATTCTGTGTATTTTAATTCCACAAACCAGGAGAGGCAGTACCCTGCCTCCCAGATTAGGGCCCACCATGAGTGGGTTAATGGCTTGTGGGTTTTATTACAGTGACCGCACAGTCAAACTGAATTTGGGTGGGCGCCTTCTTAATTTCTCGTGGGATGTGGGGCTTTCTTTTGTGTTTTGAAGAATGTGTGTGGGTGAGTTGGAATATTATAGGTTTAGTGTCGTAAGAGATTTAAGTCTATGTCTATGGATGGTGGCCATGCAATGTTTTTAATTCAACTGCAATTGACTCTTACGTCTCTCTCTCTCTCTCTCCTTATTTTGTTCATTCGTTTAATTTCTTTTTTTTTTGGATGGGATGGGTATTGTCTCTTTCTTTTCCTCTTTCTTTCTTTCTCCCATGACTATTGTCTCTTATTTTTGTCTATTCTTCTAATTCAACACATTTTGATAATTTAAAATAGAGCAAAAATTTCTTTGCATGTAAATTTAAAAACTATTCACAAATCTCATGTTCATTTTCTTTTTTAATTATTAATTTGACTCAGAAATAAAAACTCATTTTTAAAGAAAAATAATTTTTTCTTTCTTGATTTGAGTTTATACTAAATTTGAGAACTTTCCTTTTAATCATTTGTTTTTTAAGTTATACAATAAACCTTTTTTTTTTATTTTGGTAAAAAATTGTGCCTTTTACAATAATTTGTTTAGGAAGTGCCGAATATCATTATAGATTTATCTGATTTTTTTTTTTCAAATGATCATCAGATAATGTTTCAGAAAATGTTTAGTTTTTTTGTTTTAAATTAATTATAAATTAATATTACAAAAATTCAATAGGATAAAACCAAATAATTATATAATTATATATGGTGCACTAAGCATATGATAGTATATAAATTATACAATGTATTTCTTATATTATCATGTCTAATATTATCAGGTATTGTCCTATACGACGTAGTAAACAGAGTCTTAGATTATAAATGTCGAACGATGTATATATATTTTGAAAAGGGTTAATTATGTTTTTAGTCC
>QANU01002268.1:99453-179270 GCA_003254905.1 Nissolia schottii
TTTTTTTTTTAATAATAATAATTGATAAATAGCAAGGCAGGGTGGGATGTGGATGTATCAAATATGCCACTCAAAGGAAGCATGACATGAATTATTCCCTGGAAGTTTTTATTTTTAACCAACTCACTGAATTGGTGCCTGTTCTGAAGGAGGAGCAGAAATAGAACAAAGTAAAATTAAAAAAAATAAAAAAAAATAGGCAAAGTAAAAAAAGATTCTTAGAGATAGTGGTCCTATTACAACAGAGATAACAAAGCTCTATAAAGATCTCTGAGGTAAACCAATCTAGACCTTTCATTGAAGGTTCGATGGTCTAGATTGGTTTGATATCAGACAAGGTAAGACTGCTTTTTTGGAGAGACCTTTTGCAGAGGAGGAAGTAAAAAAAGGCTGTTTGGTGTATGGATAAAGATAAGGCACCGAGTTCAGATGGTTTCGTTATTGGGTTTTTTCATGATTGTTGGGACGTCATTAAAGTTGACCTCTTGAAAGTATTTGATGAGTTCCATAAGAAGAAGGATTGGAGTTAACATTAATTCTACTTTTATCTTCTTGATCCTTAAGAAAGATAGGTCGGTTAGAGTTAGATTTTAGACCAACCAATCTTGTTATCAGGCTGTATAAGTTCATCACCAAGATTCTTTCTCTCTGCTTGGCTGAGGTTTCAGGAGATACCATTTCAAAGAACCAAAGCACTTTCATTGCACTTCATTGCAGGAAAACAAATTTTAGGTGATGCTTAAATAGCTAATGAAGTGGTGGATGGTATGAACAAAAGGTCAAAACAATGTCTTCTTTTCAAGTTAGATTTTGAGGAAGCCTATGACAAGGTTAGTTAGAGATTTTTGGACAAGTTGCTTCTAAGGAAAGGGTTTGGCCCAAGGTGGAAAAAGTGGATTTCAAGTTGTTTTACTTCGAGCACTTTCTCAGTAATTGTTAATGGTGAGCCAAAAAATTGGTTCCAATGTCAAAGGGCAAGGAGATCCTTTATCCCCTTCTCTATTCACTTTGGCAGTTGATGTCCTTAGTCGCTTGCTTTCTAGGGTGGTAGAGAATAGGTTAGTTAAAGGTGTCAAAGTGGGATCCAAAGGGATTGGTATCTCATATGTAGTTTGCAAATGATACCATTTTGTTCCTAAATAAAGAAAAGGATAGTTTGGTGAACATCCTCTTGCTTCTATAGATTTTTCAGATAGATTCCAGGTTGAAAATCAATCTATCCGAAAGTGGTATAGCTAGTATTAATGTTGACTCTGAAACCGTCTCTGTTGTTAGACTTTGGAGTGGCCTCTTGTTTACTTGGGAGTTCCTTTAGGTGGTAACCCTAGATCTACTTATATTTTGGATCCTGTTGTGGAAAAGATTTTTGAGTGCCTTGGAAGTCAAAAGGGGGCTTATTTTTCTCTAGGGGGTCGGATCACCCTCATTCAATCTTGCCTCTCTAGTATACCTCTTTACTTCTTATCTTTGTTCCACTTACCTGTGGGTGTAGCCAAATCCATTGAAAAGATTATAAGGGACTTTCTCTAGTCAAGCCCTTTGGATTTGAGGCGTGATCATTTGGTTAGTTAGAAGGTGTGTTATAGTCCAAAGGACGTTAGGGTCTCAGCAATTTAGTGTCTAAAAATATGGCCTTGACAACTAAATGGCTATGGTGCTTTCCTTTAGAGTCAAGCTCTCTATGGCACCAGGTTTATAGATTGGACAAGAATGGATGGGACACTAAATCTGCATCTCTTGCTTCTCATTGCAGTCCTTGGAAATTTATACTGCAAGAAACCCATTTGGAAGTCCAAAGCTCCCTATAAGATCAAATCCTTTATTTGGACAGTTGTGCTTAACAAATGTAATACTAACAACATGTTGCAGGTTTGAAGGCCTCATAAGGCTATTTCCCCTTATGCGTGTGTTGTGTGTGGTGTAAATTCAGAATCAGCTACATATCTATTTTGCACTATTCAATGGCTACCCTCATAATTGTTTGGGATCTTTGGTGAATCTTGGGTGTGCCCTACAACTTTAGATTCTTTTTTGTTGACTAGATTTGCTGGCTTTGGGAGGAGGAAGGAAGCTAACTTCTTATGGCAATGTACAGTTTTTGCCACTATTTGGTGCATTTGGCTAAAACACAACTCTCGCATCTTCAATGACAATTCCGCAGACAACCATGTTTTGTGGGAGAAGATTAGGTGTTTTTCATAAGTCTCACAATCTCTTTAGAGGATTTTCTCTCACAGATATTTTGAGAGATTGGAAAGTGTACTCCATTGATAGCGTTTTAGTTTTCATTTGTGTTCTTGTCTATTTATAGAGGATCCCTTATCCTCTTACTTTTTGTAATTCTCTTCTCTTAATGAAATTATTCTTTAATCCAAAAAAAAAATGATAAAACCAGGCCTTGGTTCCTTGGAGGGTAACAAACAAATATCATTCAAAGTGAACTTGTAGTAGGGAAGGGGAATGGAACGGACTTGTTTACTCAATTCCCATCCTTCAATGTACTACCCATTTCTTCTTAATTGGGGAGAAGTAAGGAAATGAATAAATGTTTCTACAAAACTAATCTATTTTACTTCCCTTCACATCTCTTTAAATCCTAACAAAACACAAGAAAGATACACTTTTATATCCTTTAGTTTCAATGCACAACCTAAATCCAAAATTCATTATAAGGAATTCATGAAAAGTGTTATCCACTATGTTTAGTTCAAAAGGAGAATTGCTTTAATATGAATACAAAGAAAGTGAGCAGTACTCCTTTATCTAAACTAACTCAGAACAATCTTGTATCCCAAGTGTCAATGAGTTTTCAACATATCTACTTCTTTTAGTATGCTTACAATATGATGGGTATTTAACTGAACTTTAGCTATCAATCGTACCATATGTGATAGAATAGGTGAAAGATAGGAAAGCTTTAGGACGATCCCAAATGCAGAATATCTAAGCCAATAATTGCATGAAGAAACACAAGTACCTGGCTGCAATCTCAGGAGAATAAGAAACATAGGCTGAAACCAAACCAACGCCACCTATACCCAATGTAAGGTATTGCATCTTCCTCTTTAACTGAAAACCAAAATAAGTTTAGGAACAAAATTTGCAAAATTTGATTTTCGATCAACACCACAATGCAAGAGGGTAATGTCTTCATGATTTCTAAAAAAGAAAAATAACCAGACAATGCTATCAAGTACCTTATTATACTGCTCCTGGGCTTGAGCAGCCAATACTTCTGGATCTTCACGAGAACGCCTTAATTCCCGAAACATCACATCCTACAGGTAGTTTAAATCATATCTTTGAATAGCAGAAAGCAACCTTTAGATATTACTAAAGAAGATAAATACGTTTAAGTTCCTGTTTCAGGTTCAAAAGCAAACCATTTATTGATGTCTTACAGTGTAAAATATTTAGTTCTTCTCATTTACATAATCTAGAAAGTACTTTAAGCTAGCAAGTAAAAAGTAGGGAGTTATAGTGACAGCAAGACATTACTTACACTGCCTCCAGTTGCAGCCTTGGTAGCTCTATCCCATTTGTCTTGCTCACGGCGTGTTGGTGCCAATTTCCATATTACTCTCTTGCTTTTAGTCACCTAATCACCATTTCATACGAAAAAAGAGAAATTGAATCACATTGAAAAACAAGATAGGGTTATTATATTACTATAAACCTTTTTCCTCCCAAATAGGGCTCATTCGAGAAAGACAAATTATTAATAAATACCAAAGATATATCATTGATGTATAGTAACCAAGGAAAAATCAAGTGAAGAGACAAATCTCTTACATCAGTTTCTGCCTTGATTTGCTGGTCTAGATTATGGTTGACAGGAGTCGAGAGTTCTTTGCTTAAGTCAACTTCCAAACTACAGTTCACAATCCAAATAACATTAGATAAAGAAAGAGCAAAAGGCAAGAGAACAATACAGCCACACTTGAAGACTTGAATTTGGTATATTGTAGAAAAAGACCTGTCAAGGCTCATGACTCTATTTAAGCTTAGAAATCCAGAAGGCTCTTCCTGCTCACAAGAACTTTATTTATGTCAGAATCAAACAAACATTACTCTGAAACCATTTCACCAAAAATTTCTTGAGTCAACAAGGAATGAAAAAGAGAGTATCTTAGATACCAGACATTGTGTTATGCTGTGTTGTGCAGTGTCATTCTGATTCCAAACTAAAATTGGAATGAAGTAACTATAATAAAGAAAATAATGCAATAAAGAAAACAATGTAAAGCAAAGAATTGTTCACCATACTCTTCTACGACATCCATAATTGTTATCAATATAAAATAAAAAAAGTCTTTGATGGGTGCATCCGCTACCCATTTGACATCAATCATTATGAAGTGCCACACAATAATGATTATGTGAAGTGGCTTCGTGAATTTAATCAACTTCATTTACATTTCTACAAAACACCAAACAGTGCAATTTATGCATTTTCCTTTCCATTGCACAGTGCCTCATTAATTAAATAAACACAAAAGGTTAAACAGTGCAATGGAATGAAGTTTCACTTATTGATTAATTCACACACAACAATCAAGTAAAAACTCCAAACACAAAACAGCTGAAGTTCAGAAAGAACGAATCAAAATCGAGACCTTTGCAGGAGGGGAAGGCATAGATTGGGGTTCCTCAATCAACCTATTGAAGCGATCCACGAAGTCCTTGTTCCACATAAAGTCATCAGAGGCCAAAGGGTCTTTTTCGCCCCCCCAGTACTTGCGGAGCTTCGTGGTGGCTGGGGGTCCACCGTAGTCCCCAGGTGCCACACCGGTGGACCATTTCATGGGCTTCTTCTTGGGAAGGATCACCTTGGTTGGCCTTGGGTCCGGCAACGGTGACGGATTTTGAGACTCTGGTGACATGGGTGTGGCAGCAGAGGTCACCGTAATGTAGTTCAGAATCGCCATTTTTTTTTAAAAAAAAGAAAAAAGAAAAATTCTCTCCGTTCTGCTGTTAGTGCTGTGTGGTTGCGGTAATGGGAGTGTGTATTGATTTTTCTTTTTTTTTCCTTTTTATCATTTTTTGGTAGCAGTGTATAGAGTGATTTTGTGTGTGTGATAAGATTCCACATGTCCCCAGTTGTGTCAAACCCATTTCGCAAAATATCCTCGCCTTTTCTTGCAAAACCAAGATCATTTGTGTTAAGACAAAATATCAATTTCAATCATGAACCAAAATATATCTATATCTATATATACTTAAAGATCTCGATATATACTTAAAGATGAAAAAAACACGTGAGGGCCATGGACTAATCTACCACATGTCAGCACATTGGAAAAAATTTTCCCGCCCATTTGCTCCTCCTCTGCGCCTCACGTGACCAGAAGCAGCATGTATCTCTGCCAGAAGCACCAGCCCACATTTTGATTAGCTCCACCAGTAGCATTTGTCTTCCGTTTTCATTTTCTTTACCTCTCACCATAAGCAGCAAACCACTTCCAACACCACCAACCCACTTCCACAAGCGCCTAAATAGTCCCGCCTAAAGCACCGAACCGCACAACTCTGTTTCCTCCAACATTTGCAGTAAAGGTTTGTTCCCGGCTGAAGCGGAAGAGCAACGTTTGCTTTATGTTTCTTGCTTTGGAGTAGCATTCCTTCAGCAGCAGGTATTTTTCTCTTTATTTAAGTTAGCCTAACGGGTTCATTCCCCCTCATTGTGCTAACCTTTATTTTTGTTTTATACCTTCACAGATTTTTCAGTGGTTTAAGGGTGAACCTTTGTTTTTATGTCCAGCAGATTTGTCAATCTTCGGGAGAAGGTAATAATAATTTGTCTTCTACACCTTATACCTCATTTTTTTTACTTCGTTCGTTCACATATGTTTTGCTATGTTGTTCCTTTATGTTAAACATTTTTCGTAACCTTCTATTCCACGCCTTCTATGATCTTCCTAACATCGTCTTCAAACAACGTGTTTGCTATTGTGTATGTCTCTAGCAGAAGCAACAAATATCTCCAGCAAAAGCAATAGCATAGACAAATATCCCAATATCCCCAACAGAAGCACCTTCACAGGTTTGTTTCTTCTGTCCTGTTCTGTTTTGTATACACAAACTAACCTTTTTCCTTCAACATGCCTTGAGGAATCCCTTCCTTTATTCCTTTTGGTTGTGATGCATATCACATTGTTTAACATATGACATTGTGGTTTTCATAACTCTGAATATAACATTATTTTGAGACATTTGTTGCGATGCAAATCCAAATGCCTTTTACACGTGTCCCCATATCCATTTTATAGACTACCGAGACCATAATGGTTTTCTGTCATCGGTGTTAGCAGTGGGAACATATGCTTTAGGTTCTCCACGATAACTCCGACAGGTCTTAATACTGATATTTTAGTTTGGAACCCAACCACTAAGTTCAAAAGATTCATTGAAGATCCACATGTAGATCAAACAAATTTAGATGTCTTCGCCTATGCTTTTGGGTACCTCAAATACTCAACTCATTGTCGGATAATTCAAATTTGGAAACAAAGATCACGACAAGCAAAATGCAGTTTTAGGGTTTTCTTTCCAAATAGTAATGAATGGACTGCTGCTGTGTCGATAAATGATGTTAGAATTGGGAAATTAGGAACTCAGTCTGTAACAGTTAACGGGGTTACATATTGGCTTAAAATGATTACCCCGCAACAAAAAGTAGCCAGTTCAATCTTTTCTGTTTCCTTACAAACTGGGATTTATCAAGACATTCCAATTCCCGTCGAAGCCAGACAATACTTCATCAACATTGTTGAATATAAGGATACAGTCTGTTTCATGTCCTACAGTTTCCATAGGTCAGAATATGAAGTTGACATTTGGACATTTTTAACAGACTCATATGACATTGTTTGGGACAAATTGTATACGGTCCCACATGTTCATGCAGTTGAAACTCCGATCATGTTTATTGGAGATTCTTTAGCAGTGCTTAGAGATAATATACAAACGTTTGAGTTCCCAGAGCTTGGTTTATACCCTTCTCATGTGAAGAAAATACTTATTGACTTGATTCACTTGCACACTAATGATCTTCAACAATTCTATGTACGTTCATGGCAAGATCTTACTACGTTAAAGAACATTTTTCTCATTTCAAGAGGCATTTTCCCGGTGTAGACTTTATATTATTTTATGTAATAGAAATTAGTTTTGAAGTTGGTTTCCAACTCACAATGCACTTTGCATACTTTTCATTTTTATCTCCGTTTGTATTAATGTGATTAGTGTGTAAATAATATATTCCTAGCAAATGAATATTCCCTTTTTCTCACATTATCGTTTGTGTATTCTGCAATATCTTGAATTTTGCTGCCGACATTTGTTTGTATCGTCTAAAATGTGGTCGTTCTAAATATATTCGCAAATATGGTTTGTCATCCACGCCGCGCATCGAGCGGGTTAGAACCTAGTCAATGTTAAGATCAGATCTTTTAAGCCGTGTTTGGTTGCGGAGCCAATATAGATATACAAAAATATTAAAAAAAAAAACACACAAAATTTTATTTAGTTGTTTAGATAAGTATAAAAACTTGTGTATCAAGATAAAAAAAATTAGTGTATTTTGGAGATAAAACATAAAGACACAACTTTTTATATTATGATAATGTGTTTCTTTTATTAAATTAATGTAAATAGGAAATTTTAAGTCATTTGAAATGTATTTTTTATCTTATATCTGTTAAATCAAACAATATATAAATACAAATAAGTGTGTCTTGTACACTGTCACCAAATATAATACAAAACTAATCAATCCTCTTATTTTTTATGTCTCCATCTCTATATTTTTATATTTTTATATATCTCATGAATCAAACACAGTCTTAACTATGATTACGTCTAATGATATAAAGTTACTACTCATTTTATGATTTTTATAAAAGTAAATAAAACGCTGATTTAATTTAATTGTTAATTCTCAGAAGGTAACATTACTTATATTATATCAATATTCTAAAAGGAAAGTAATTTTTTTTTCCTTCTTAGCTAATGTAACACATTCCCAAGCTTCTATTTTTTATCTTAAATAATGTTAATTGTATAGATAAAAAATACATATTGAATGGTTCAGATTGAGTCAAAAAATATTAATTATGGTCAAGAAAATATTAATTATGTTCAAATATAGAAAGAAGTAATGTTTACCAACATTGTGGTATCGAGACTAATAAAGAAATATAAAGTAGAGTTAATTGACTTTCTCAATAGTTTATTAATAAAATCAACAACAGCCCACAAATATTAAAACATTAGCGTTAATTGTTGGAGTTTTCACATTCCTTTTCCATTCATTGAATCTCATTTTATGCATTTATTCAACTATATGTATTCTTCTTCTTATATGCCCGCCTTGTGAATGCTACATATTCTAGGTCTTCATGAGATAAATGATGCAAGTTTTCAAGTCAAGTAATTCAATGAAAATATAAATTTAGGACTCAGGAAATTTGTTATTAAAGGTGTATGTGTGATAACTCTTTAAAATGCTCTCTAAAATGGTTTTAACAACAAACCCTTGATTTTAGGATTTAAAAATGAATTAGATAAACAAAGGAATAAAAAAGAAAAGAAAAAGGATGAGATTGGCTAAGAGTTGCAAAAATCAATCGAATGATTATTGCAAGTCATTCGAATGACTCATGAGCGCAGGCCATTCGAATGACTCATGAACAAGTCATTTGAATGACTCTTTCTTAAAAGACATTCGAATAACTTTGACACAAGAGACACATAACGGCTATATTGCATAAGTCATTCGAATGACTCAGTCTCTGACGAAAGCAACGGCTAGTTCGGCTCTACTAATTTCTTGAGCATTAATTGTACAACGGCTAGGATCACTTAGAGTTCAATAAATACCCACCTAACCAAAATATTTAGGTGGTTTCTCACTTATCCTATGGATTAAACATCTCATGCTACTTAATTTATTCATTTTTGATAATTTTTATAACTACATTCATCAAATTTTGTTATTATTTCATGTTCTACATGATCCTTATAAACTTTTCATTAATCAAATAATTGAAAGTATCAACTTATAAGAGATTTAGAAATTTGCGGACCATTTAAGTTTACAATATACCTCTCTATAAATATTGTATTAAAAAATGTTAATTTATCACATTAGATCATATATTTCATCAATATGTCATATTAGATCATGAAATGATAACAAAATTCAATAAATTTAATTATAAAAATTATAAAAAATAGATAAATTAAGTAACATGAGATATTTACCCCATATATTTATTATTTAATACTAACCTCTGTGGTATTTAATTCGCCAACTCCTTTTACAATTATAAATAGAAGACCTTTTGTTTCTTTGTATCACTTGCTTCACTTTTTTTTTTATTAAGCAACTTGTTTGACTTTAAATTCTAATATATTTTCAAGTGACTTTAAACATGGTTGATTTACAAAATCAATTTCAACAAAATGAAGATGACAACTCTATTCATAAATTTCTAGAAAATGCTTTGACAAAGAAAGAAGCAACAGTTCAAAAAGCGGTAAGCTTTTTATCATTTCAAAATGATATAACCATGTTGTGAAAGAATAAAATCATAGTAAATTTTTTTTTATTATTCCAAAGCTTGCTCATATTAATGTTCTAAAAGGCAAGTAATGCCTTTCCCTCCATAGCTAACGTGGTACATTCACAAGCTCCAATTTTTACCTCTACATAATGTTAACTGTCCAGATTAAAGACAAATATTGAATGGTTCAGGTTGAGTAAAAAAACATTAATTATAGTCAAGAAAACATTAATTATGTTCGCATATAAAAGAAGCAATGTTTACTAACATTATGGTACATTACTGAGATTAATGAAGAAATATAAAATATGAAGAAATATAAAATAGAGTTATTTGAATTTCTTAGTGGTTTATTAATACAATCAATAACAGCCCACAATTACTACCAATAACATTGAATCTCATTTAATATTCTGTAGCGTTAATTGTTTGTGCTTTTACGTTATTTTTTCATTCATTGAATTGCATTTTAAGCATTTATTCTACTATATATATATATATATATATATATATATATATATATATATTCTTCTTCCATGCTCTCTTTATTCTATAAATGAGTCTTCATTCAATATTATCACACACACTCTCTTTCTCACCGCTCGAGCAATTCGTAGGTATCGCTTGAGCGGTGGCCACACTTTTCTAATTCTTTTTTTTCCTTTTTAATTGAATGACCACTCGAGCGGTATAAGGTACCTCTCGAGCGGTTAAGTCACAAGGAGCACATTTTTGTCTCTATTTTTGCACTATTTGAGCAGTTCTTGACATCGCTTAAACAGTCCAGAGACAAACAACACTTCCATAGTTTCCTGTGACTCACAACACATCACAAACTCAAAATTACACAACTAAATTAATCAAATGAGACACAAATATATGCATAAAATTAAATGCACAAAACTTAAAAAGGAGATTAAAGGATAGAAAGGGTTGAGTTGTCTCCTAATAAGAACTTTGGTTTAAGGTCCTAAGTTGTACCGAACCTTCTCGTTCAACTATGGTTGGCAAGGGTTGTGGTGGTCTTTAAGTTGTCAAAACTTCCATCGATGAATGGCTTCAACCTTTGCCCATTAACCTTGAATGTCCCCCTTGCTTGGGTGCGAACTTTTTACTATGTCATAGGGAGACACTTGAGTAACTTCAAAAGGGTCTGACCAACGTGACTTCAATTTGTCAGGAAATAGCTTCAATGTGGAGTTGAACAAGAGAACTTTTTGTCCAATCTGAAATTCCTTGCACATGATGTTCTTATTCGTGCCAACGTTTCGTCTTCTCTTTGTATAGCTTGGCACTCTCATAAGCATCGTGCCTAAAATCCTCTAACTCATTTAGCTGAAGCAATCTCTTATCTCTTGCATCTTTCATATCAAGGTTCAAACATTCTGGTTGCCCAATAAGCCTTATGTTCCATCTCAACAGGTAAGTGACAGGTTTCCCAAATACCAACCTAAAAGGAGACAATCCTATAAGGGTCTTGAAGATTGTTCTATACGCCCATAATCCATCTTCCAATTTGCTTGACCAGTCATTTCTTGAGGACCCAATAGTTTTTTTCTAAGATTCCCTTCAATTCCCTGTTGGATACTTCAACATGCCTACTAGTCTGAAGGTGGTACGGTGTTGAGACCTTGTAAGTGACTCCATATTTAGCCAAGATAGTGTCAAATTGCTTATTGCATAAGTGAGTTCCTCCATCGCTAATGATAGCTCTTGGAATGCCGAACCTTAAGAAAATGTTCCTTTTGAGGAACTTGGTCACCACCTTTGCATCATTGGTTGTAGTACCACTACTTCAACCCATTTGGACACATATTCCACTGCAACCAAAATGTACCTGTTCTTGTATGAGCTAGGGAACGGGCCCATGAAATCGATGCCCTAAAAATTAAATAGTTCACAAACCAAAACGTTATTTAGGGGCATCTCTTGCTTCCGGGTTATGTTGCCGGTCCTTTGGCATTCATTGCATTGCTTTACATACTCATGTACATCTTTGAATATAAAAAGCCAGAAAAATCCACATTGAAGGACCTTTACAGCAATTCTTGTGGCTCCATGGTGCTTACCAACTAGAGATGTGTGACAATGGAATAAAATATTGACCACTTCTTCAGGAACACACCGCTTGATTATCTGATCAACACAATGACGGTATAGAAATGGATCCTCCAAGAAGTAGTGCTTAAGGTTGGAAAAGAACTTCTTCTTCTGGGAGTAGGAAAGCTCAGGTGGAAGAATCTTCCATGCCAAATAGTTGGTATAATTAGCAAACCATAGGGCTGCCTGAATTACCAACAACTACTTGTCTAGGAAACTCTCAATGATTTCCCTGTCTTCATGCTTTCTAGGTGAAGTTAACCTGTAGAGGTGGTCACCAACCTCATTCTGGACACCCTTCTTGTCCCTGATTTCTAAATTAAATTCTTGTAACAGCAAAATCCATCGACGGAGCCTAGGTTTGGCATCCTTTTTCTCCAACAAATATTTCAAAACTGCATGGTTAGTGTAAACAATAATTTTTGCACCCAAAATATATGGTCAAAACTTATTGAATGCAAACACAACAACCAATAATTCCTTCTCAGTTATGGCATAGTTGAGTTGTGCATCGTTCAAAGTCTGATTAGCATAATAAATAGCATGCCAAACCTTATCCTTCCTCTGCCTCAAGATAACATCTATAACATAATCGCTAGCATCGCACATGATTTCGAATAGGAGTTCCCAATTAGGTGCAATTAGGATAGGTGTTGTGATGAGTTTTTCTTTCATGGTATTAAAATCATGCAAGCAATCACCATCGAATTCAAAAGAGACATTTTTCATCAAAATATTGCTCAATAGTTTAGAAATTTTCAAAAAATCTCTAATGAAACGATGACAAAAGCCAACATGGCCAAGAAAACTTCTTACCCCTTTTACTGTGGTAGGTGGAGGCAACTTTTCAAAGCAAAGATCCGATGTCCAAGCAGAATTCCTTCCTGCACCATAAAATGACACTTCTCCCTATTTAAAACCAAGTTCGTATCTTGACACATTTTCAAAACTAAAGATAAAAGAGACAATTATTAAAAGAAGAACCAAACACCAAGAATTCATCCATGAAGATTTCTATAAACTTTTCCACCATATCGTGGATAACAGCAAGCATGCATTTCTGGCTCCGTCTACCACTGCTTCATGAACCCATTATCTGTACCATTATCATTAGAAGAAGAAAAGAAAAGCAGATCATAAACCAAACAACAACATGAACCAAATAACCTCCAAAATCAAAGAGATTAAGGCAAAGTGATTTCAAATATAAGCCAAAAACAACCTCTAATGATGTGATGGCTCCAACCTACCATCCCTTACCTTGCAGCAATCTCGCGAGAGAGAAAGAGATAAAGAGAGAGAGAGAAACTGGGGTGGTAATTTTAAGGGTTCTTTGTGTGTGGATAAAGAACCACCAATTATTAAAGGAAAAACTCTTTTAAAGTGAGATCCCTCACTTTAGAGGATCTTTATCCAATTTTTAAGGTATGTGGTGTATAGATGAAGATGAGAGTGGATGGAGATTTTTTGGGTTTTTGATGGGTGATTGAAGAAGAAGAAGAAGAAGAAGGGAAAAAAAAAAAAAAAAGAATGGGTGATGGGTAGTCTTCAGCGGAGGATGTTAGTAGGTGGAAGAAAAAGAAAAAAAAACTTGTAGAGTATGTCCAAGTTTCGTCGTGTTTCAAATTTTTGGGACCAATTTTTTTTGCTTTTTATATAATAAAAATGACGCCGTTTTGTAAAGTTTTGTCCTCACATTGTTTTAAGTGTGCTAATTAGTAAGAGAGAAGGAAGGTATGAAACATATTTCACGTTGTCAAGAGGATAGAGGTTAACAGACACGTCATCCTTCGTTAGAGTTGTTTTAGACAAAAGAAAAATCTACATTGAATAATGTTCATGTTCAGATTTTATAAAGATCATTGTAGTACTAAATGTTTTAGAAACCAACTTTAACCCCATAGTCATTTTCACAGACTAGCCTAAGTATTAACTTAAAAATAGCGAAAGGCAGGCAAACAGGGTCACATTTACACAATTACACCTACCCTTGTTTTGGCTCCGACAGCGACACTCTGTAGTGTTTCACGCTACGGAACAGACAGACTCTCGTCTCTCTGCAAAGACAAAAAGAAGAAATAGACAGAGAGAGAGAGAGAGAGAGAGGGAGTCGCAATTGCAATTCACGAGCCCTAATCTCGACGAGATCGGCTATGGCGTCGTCCAAGGAGCGCGATAACTTCGTCTACGTCGCCAAGCTCGCCGAGCAGGCCGAGCGATACGACGGTACTCCACCTCTCACTCACTCACTCACTCACTCACACTTTCATACATACATGCATGCACAACCATTTGCTTCGTTTTTCTGTGCTTATCTGTTTTTATGTGGTCTTTGATGCCTTGCTTAGATCTCTGTTTTGATTGAAATGTTTTGTTCTTTTCTTCGGTTTCAGTCTGATCTCTGATCAATGTAACTCTTTCTATCTCTCTACATCACCGTGACTCTGTAAATGTTTAATTAGAACAAAGAGGGATGAATTAGTTCTCCTTTTAAAACAAAATTGCAAGGAAAAAAAACTGTTTTGGATAGTTAGCATTTCTATTTTGACTAAATCTGACTGCGAAAATGACTTTTTCCTTTTTTAACTGGGATATGATTAAAATTTGATCCAAGGTCTTAGCAGGAATTCCTTGTTCTGAAAAATCAGTAGCTTTGGTTTTTTGTAATCACTTCCATGAATTTTGTGGAATTTATGTTTTTGGGCTAATCATAGAAGTTTCCATATAGGGGATCCTGAAGATAGATTTGAGGTTTTTGTGACTTTAGATCCTGGCAAACAGGGTTTAATGGATGTGTTAGGTTGGGTAGCCTTAACTGTTCACATTTGATAATGGTTTCCATAACATGTTTCAGCAGTATTTAACCTGAACAAAGTGGCGTTATTAAATTTCTTTTTGTAGTAAAATTATTGGTGTTTGCATCTACCAAAGAATATTCATCCTTTGATCTTGCACGTGTTGTTTTTCCCAGATGTTTGGTTGGTGAGTTTGGTAAATAAAAAAGTGTGAAGCTCGATTCACTATGTTTTACTCTTGCATCTGTTTGTAACAGAGATGGTGGATGCAATGAAGAAAGTTGCAAATCTAGATGTTGAACTGACAGTGGAAGAGAGAAATTTGCTTTCTGTTGGTTATAAGAATGTGATTGGTGCTCGCAGAGCATCGTGGAGGATCCTGTCTTCCATAGAGCAAAAGGAAGAAGCAAAAGGAAATGAAGTAAATGTAAAGCGGATTAAGGAGTATAGGCAGAAGGTTGAATCAGAGCTTTCAGACATCTGCAATGATGTTATGAGAGTTATTGATGAACATCTCATACCTTCAGCTGCAGCTGGTGAATCAACTGTGTTTTATTATAAGATGTGAGTATTCATGTCTCATTATCCACTACAGAATTTCGTATTATATTTTTGTTTTGCGCAAGATGATTGTGGTCATTTAACTATTTTGATTGCAGGAAAGGAGATTATTATCGTTACCTTGCAGAATTTAAGGCAGGCAACGAGAAGAAGGAGGCTTCTGATCAGTCAATGAAAGCATATGAGGTGCAATTTATATTCTCTAATTTCTTGTTTCTGCACTTCATATGATAGTTGTTCCTGGTGGCCTGTTTGTAGCTGAGTGAAAAGGGTTATTTAGTATGTCATATTTGTTTTGATATGCAGATTAGGCTCAGGGTATGTGTGTTTGGTTTGGTCTTGTAAATGTATTTATCTATAGAAAGTTATACACTTTTACTAATTGGAAAATCAAACGAAAAGTGAGTTCCTTTATACTCAATAGAATTAACTGTATTATGCACATTATTATTGTTGTTATTGTACGATGTTCTTATGGTATCTTCTACTTGAGTTATTGGGTTGGGATAAATCTTTGACCGTTCTAAACTTTAATGATGCTGAGCTAAAAGTAAACAGGCATGCGAAACATGCAGCTCATCAGCATTGTGTGAGTTGCGATAGTATTTTTTTGCAAAGTCATTTGCAAGCAATTGTTGCTTTATTAATATTTAGTTTTTTCCTTTTCTCTTCTATTCTCCCCTTTCATTGATATTATAATCGCTCTAGTTGTTTCAGCAGAATTGATTGTGGGCACTGGAGAGATTTGTTTGATTTCCCTGCCATTATGTGCTTCGTAGATTGCTTTTCCACTATTATTTTTCTGTAACGGGGTATTGACAATAGCTGCCAATTATTGCTATATATTTGACAAGATCTGAATTCTTTCTTACTTGGGGAAAAAAAACTTGTAATTGTTAACTTTTGTTCTATTATATGTTTAATATTTATTTTCTTCTGGCTTATATTTAACAATGTTCTATCTGAAAGAACTTTTGTACAGAGCATTTTCCTGTTCACAGTGCTTTAACTTATGCCATGAATCTATATCCTATAAACACTAATTTGTTGTGTTTCATTGCAGTCTGCTACCACAGCAGCAGAGGCTGAATTACCTCCTACACATCCCATCCGATTGGGTCTGGCTTTAAATTTCTCAGTTTTCTATTATGAGATCTTGAATTCACCCGAGAGGTTTGTGGATTTGATTGCTGTTGTGAATAACATTGATTAATGTTTTTGTGTTCAATGTGGGAGATTGTACTTTTCTTCTTACAGGGCCTGTCATCTTGCAAAGCAAGCTTTTGATGAGGCTATTTCTGAGCTTGACACCTTAAGTGAGGAGTCATACAAAGATAGCACCTTGATCATGCAGCTTCTCAGAGACAACCTTACCTTGTGGACTTCTGACATCCCAGAAGATGGAGGTAAGTATTACTAGAAGACTTGGTTCACTTTGGTTTATTATCTTCTCATCTTTTTGTCTTTCAAATTCATTAATTAAGTACCATAAAACATGTATGGCGCTCTCGCTTTCATTAGCTTAATAATATCCGAGAGTTACCGCATCTCTTTCTGCTTGCTATTGCAGAAGATTCCCAGAAAGTGAATGGCACTGCCACGCTCGGGGGAGTTGAGGATACAGAGGTGGGTGATTCCTTTATACATGGTAGCATCTCGAGTTAACTGCTTTTACAATTTAACTTATTCATCCCTTCTCGTTTTTCACAGTGAGGCTGATGGCTGGTGGTACTGTGGGATCTGATGCATGTGTTTGAGAATGAAACATGAGGGCTGATTACTTATCGTTGCATTATCTAGAGATAGGTTTCCATTATTTTGGTTCTTGTTGATTGGTCATATTCCCACCAGGGGAAAATGAAATTTCATTTATGTCATATCATGGTGTTTTATTTATGTGGTGTCTGCAAATGGCCTATTTCATTCCTGAGCTTTATCTCCTGTCTATGGAGCTTTGTGTGAGGAGTGCTGCTTTGGTGTACTTGTTCCAATGAAAAATGCTGCAATCTCATATGGAGACACTGACTGCTACATTGGACATTGATTCCTCTGTCGTACTGCAGTTTATGACTTATAATCCATACAATTTTGTCTCAAAATTTGGAAGGATTGCAAGCAAAAGACACGAAACTTTATTGATGATCTTGCCCACAAATACTAGTCCAACATGTTGAACCTGTTAGTTTTATCTTAGGATGGAATAGTTGCTTCTTACAACTCGTACGTACGGGGAAAATATATTTGGAATATGAAGCCATTTTATATTTAAGATTTGGAAATGACTGATTGCATTACCAAGTCAGCATGCTAGGTCCGAAGTTAAAAGAAAGTTTTGCAGCGTTCACATACGTAGTTTTGATAATTTTGCGGTTCATAATCGGAAAAAAAAAAAAAATTACATCTCGGAGTTTTACTCGGCTTGGATTTTTAACGATATCAAAAATACTATTTGTAAAAAAAAAATTGATATGTGTTCAGCAAACACAGAAATAAACATAAAATTAAGAAAACAAAATATTGTCATTGTACGTTAATGTATTCAGGNCCTTCAGTCCGGAACAATTTTCTCAGGGATCAGGGACCTCCTTGCCGAACCAAGAAAATCCCACGGGCCTTTTTCTGTATCCGAAAAATTTTCGGTTGCATCGAAACTTGTCCAACGGCTCCTGAAAATTATACACCAGCTATACCTAATCTGGTTCCTTGAATTTTCCAGGGTTTCGGAGGTTTAACTCTTCTCCCCTCGCTTCCTTGGTGTTTCCCGGCCGTTCTCGGCTGTAAAACGGAAAGGTTGTCAGTTTGTAGAAGCACGGGATGTTACATTCCACCCCCTTACTGGAATTTCGTCCTGAAATTTGAGCAGTGTTACGTCTTCAACCATAGTCGGGCCATATAGGGGTCTTGGGATACTTCCCTGAAAAACCCTAGCTTTTTCCGGCCTTTTGGGACTCAAAGAAACCCTAGAATCCATCCCTAGGGTTCTTCATTCAAATCCCTTATGATCATTCACTCGAATGATTTGCAGAGTTCTTGAGCCATTCGAATGGAGTATTCGAATACCTAAATTTTTCACTAATTCATTGGAATGAACGTCAGGCTTCATTCGAATGAACTGCGATCTGATGCCATTTTAAACATTTTTCTTTCTTTTCCCTCCACTTTCCTCTTCTCATCCCTTCCACGAGAAAAACCCTAACAGAGCTAAGGCGCGCCTTCATCTTCCACCACGTCCCTTCCCTTGCTTCCTCACCTCCTCCTCCCTTTTCCCTAACTCCTTCCCTTCGGTTCTCCCTCTCCACCAGCCTCCATCCACGGTTTCCCTCTCCCCTTCTTACCAAAACCGTGCCCTCTTTCCTTTCTCTCTCTCAAACTAACTTCACTTGCACCATGAGTCATCCAAGTAGCCGCCCTTCTCGTTGCAAGAACCTGGGGTCTTCATCCTCTCTCGGTTTCCCTCGTTGGTTCTCCTCGGAAGCGCAATGGCGCAATTTCGAGGCTAATTACAACGAGTGGGACATTATGGAGCCGAAGATCCTCGACCGAGATACTTTTGAGGAGATCGCACCGGAGGTCTTAGTCTATCTGGGCTCCGCGGACTTACTGGAGTTCGCGTGCTTCAGCCACCCAGTGTATCCGCAGCTAGTCTGGGTATTTTACAGCAACATGCGGATCACGGACAACGTTCTGACCACCGAGGTCTACGGGGTGCCGATCGAGTTGCCCCTGGAGTTGCTCGGGACTGTGCTTGAAATACCAGCGGTCGGGCACGAGTTGACTTTCGGTGTTTCTGAGTGGGCAGTCATTGCTGCGGGGCTTCCGTTTGCGGAGGATTTAGCCCTGGACACTTTCAAGCATTCGGGTATCAAGAGCTCGAAAAACCGGCCGCAGGTCAGCAGCCTTCCGGTAGACCAGCGCATCTACCACTATCTACTGACGCACACATTCATCCCGAGGAGCGGGAACCATTCCGTGCTGTCACGGGATGACTGCTTAGTGTTATGGGCCTTAGCGGAGGGTCGCGAGCTCAACTGGGCTCTGGTCGTGATGCACCGCATGGCTCAGGCACGCACCCGTGGCAGTGCTTTCCCTTACACCGTGCAGATCTCTGAGCTTCTGGATTACTTCCAAGTTCCAGTGGAGGGTATGCCTTTATTCTCTTTATGCTTATTCATTTAGTTTATAACGTTTTTGCGAATTACATGGCTTTGAGGTGTACTAATGGAATTTCTATCGATGTGCTAATCTTGCAGGAGAGCAGAAGTGGACGTCGAAGGTCACATGGAGAGTGGACTCCAGCTGCCTGGCCAAAATGCACATCTCCCATTAGGACGGTCAGCTGACCTACGACACGCCATAGGGAAGTCGTACCAAGAAAAGAGCAGCTCCTTCATCTCCCTCGGCTCCCTCTTCTCTTGTCGGTCTAGCTACTGCAGCTCCTGGTCAGACTGAGCCGGCCACAGCTCCCGGCCTCGCCTCTCAGCGGATGGACCCGCTTATGAGCCAGTTTGATGCACTGAGCGTGGACATGTCGCGGTTGGAGCGGCTCGAGCAGATGATGGGGTAGATGAGCCAGGACCTGGATGCGGTCTACAGGCACCTGGGGTNTGAAGATCGATTTTGCTGAATTTCGGAGAAATTCGAAAATGGAAAGGGAAAATTGAAAGGAGGAGTGTTATGTGTACGATAAAGAACACAAAACCTGATTGAGTTGACTCATGGTAAGGTGGAGCGATTGGCGAGAGTGAAGGAAATGGATGTAGTCCTCGAGGAGAAGCTTCGTAGGTTGCCTCCTCGTGGAGCTTGCGTGGTTCATCTGCGACTCCGTCGTCATCAACGCTGATTCTTCCGCCATCACCATTAATTCCTAACAAGGAGAAGAAGCGCGAGTCGCCAACTTATATACCAGTCCGCACGCGTTGTTTGATGAGTTCGTTACGGGTTTGTTACGGGGTTCGCCTCTCACACGGTCGCTGCGTCTGTTTGTTTCTTGTTTGTGCCGTGCAGTGTAAATTGTAATGGTGTTAAAAGTAAAATTTACTGAAAACGTTATTTGTTCATATTTATGCAAGAGTTTCGTGAAAATTAGATATAATAAAAAAATATTTGAATGGAATTTTTTTTCATACACGAAGATATTATCGAAGGCAAAAAAAATGGGATATGCCGTGTTGTAGGTCCACATGTGACGCCATGTACTGACACATCATCACTGTTAATCTCTAACTATTTATAGGGACTAATATTAAATTTTTACATTTTATAGAGACTAAAACTTATACTAAAAAATTAAAACCAAACTTTTTAATATTATAAGGATTAAAAACTTAATTAACCCAATAAAATAAAATAAAAATGGCAATTTGCCACCAAACCCCAACCCGACCCACTTTTATTACGTTGTCATCTCCTCCCCTGCCGCCACCCTTCCCTCACCGCCCATGGCCGTCTCCCCGCGACCCTCCTCGTCTCTGGCCACTGCCACCCCCAACTCAGATCACACCTTGCTAATTTACCTTCTTCACTGAAGGTTCATAGCTAGCCATGGCATAGTTCAATCACACGAGATCTTGTTCACGCAGCGTCGCTCTGTCCTCCGTACACGCAGTGTCTGGTCCGCTGTCTACTCCGCATCGTCGTCATCTTTCCGCCGTCGGCGCCGTGATGCTGTCTACCAGCAGCCGCAGCTTCACGTCCGTCGTTCATTCGGCCTGAGTCAGCGGTGAGTTTGTGACTCTTCTTAAAAATGCTTTTGATGTGCTTCTGCTACAGTTCCATTCTAGTTGAAGCTGATGGTTACTTTCAAGATCTTGAGGCTGTTTCAGTGAATGGCAATGGCTTGGAACAATAGGGGGGAGAGGAATATAAACGGAAAATTAAGTTAGAAGACGAGTAAAACCGCTTGACAAAACTTTAGAATTTCAAAGAAGGATAGAAAATGAAGCCAAATAGAATCACCTTGCTGAATTACAACAGAAATCATCTGGGATATATTTCGAGGTTTCGGTCCATCAGTTTCCTGCCACACCCCATTCTCCAACGCCTCTGTCTCCCATTTAAGCCCCCAACCACACAAACCTCTGCTTCACAAACCACTGTTGTTTCAACCTCACAATACTTCACAAACCACTCCATATCCTACTCCAACCTCTTGTCCCAATGTGTCGCTTCCAAGTCACTCACGTTAGGCATGGAACTCCATGGCCACATGATCAAGTTTGGATTTTTCTGCCACCCTGGTCTTAGGAACCACTTGGTAACTCTTTATTCTAAGTGTCGTCGTTTTGGGTATGCCCGCAAATTGGTTGATCAAAGTTCTGAGCCAGATTTGGTTTCTTGGTCTGCTTTGATATCTGGGTATGTGATAAACGGGCTTGGGGATGAGGCCCTCTTGGCCTTCAGTGACATGTGCATGTTGGGTGTTAAGTGCAATGAGTTCACGTTCCCCAGTGTCCTCAAGGCTTGCTCCATCAAGAAGGACTTGAACATGGGTAAGAAGGTTCATGGGATGACTGTGGTCACAGGTTTTGAGTTTGATGGTTTTGTTGCTAATGCTTTGGTTGTTATGTATGCAAAGTGTGGGCAGCTTGGTGAGTCTAGGAGATTGTTTGGAATGACTGTGGAAAGAAATGTTGTTTCGTGGAATGCCTTGTTCTCATGTTATGTGCAGAGTGATAATAATGCTGAAGCATTGGATTTGTTCAAGGAAATGCTTCAGAGTGGAATGAGGCCTAATGAGTTCAGCCTTTCCATCATATTGAATGCCTGTTCAGGGTTGCGGGATGGCCGACTAGGGAGGATGGTTCATGGGCTTTTGCTAAAGGTGGGGCTTGATTTGGATCAGTTTTCTGCGAATGCATTGGTCGACATGTATTCAAAAGCTGGGGAGATTGAAGATGCAGTTGCTGTATTTCGAGAAATTGAGCACCCTGATATTATTTCTTGGAATGCAGCTATTGCTGGTTGTGTTCTTATTGAGCATAATGATCGGGCTTTGACATTGTTGGATGAGATGAAAAGGTCCAGAACTTGTCCCAATTTGTTTACCTTATCGAGTGCTCTAAAGGCCTGTGCTGCAATGGGGTTCAAGGAGTTGGGTAGGCAGTTACATTCTAGTTTGATAAAGATGGATACTAATTCAGATTTGTTTGCCACTGTCGGGCTAATAGATATGTATTCTAAGTGTGAAATGATGGATGATGCAAGAAGAGCTTTCGATTCGATGCCAAAGAAGGACATTATTGCATGGAATGCTTTGATATCTGGATATTCACTTTGTGGTGATGACTTAGAAGCAGTCTCACTTTTTTCTATTATGTACCATGAGGATATTGATTTCAACCAAACTACGTTATCAACTGTTCTGAAATCTGTTGCTAGCTTGATGGAAATTAAGCTGTGCAAGCAAATTCATGCACTTTCCATCAAATATGGAATTTATTCAGATTTCTATGTGATAAACAGTCTCCTTGACGCATACGGGAAATGTAGCCATATAGGTGAAGCTTCAAAAATATTTGAAGAACGCACTTGGGAAGATTTGGTGGCTTACACATCCATGATAACAGCATATTCTCAATATGGGGATGGGGAGGAGGCTTTGAAGCTATATTTGCAAATGCTCGATGAAGATATCAAGCCAGATGCATTTGTTTGCAGTTCTCTTCTAAATGCATGTGCCAATCTGTCTTCATATGAGCAAGGGAAACAATTACATGTCCATGCCATCAAGTTTGGATTTATGTCTGATATTTTTGCTAGTAATTCTTTGGTTAATATGTATGCAAAATGTGGCAGCATAGAGGATGCTAGTCATGCCTTTTCAGAGATACCTAAGAGAGGAATAATCTCATGGTCTGCAATAATTGGAGGATTGGCTCAACATGGCCATGGTAAAGAGGCTCTTCAGTTGTTCAGTCAAATGCTTAAAGACGGTGTGCAGCCCAATCATATTACTTTAGTTAGTGTTCTTTGTGCATGTAATCATGCTGGTTTGGTAAGTGAGGGAAAACAATATTTTGAAAGAATGGAGGAAATGTTTGGGATTAAACCCACACAAGAGCATTATGCTTGCATGATTGATCTTCTTGGACGATCAGGTAAATTGAATGAAGCAATGGAACTTGTAAATTCCATTCCATTTGAAGCTGATGGCTCAGTTTGGGGGGCACTTCTTGGGGCGGCAAGAATCCATAAAAATATAGAACTTGGTCAGAAAGCTGCAAAGATGCTTTTTGCTCTTGAGCCAGAGAAATCTGGTACCCATGTTCTCCTTGCAAACATCTATGCATCAGCAGGGATGTGGGAAAATGTTGCAAAGGTTAGAAAGCTTATGAAAGATAGCAACGTGAAGAAGGAGCCTGGAATGAGTTGGATTGAGGTCAAAGACAAGGTATACACCTTCATTGTTGGAGACAGAAATCATTCTAGAAGTGATGAAATATATGCTAAACTGGATCAGTTGAGTAGTCTTCTATGTAAAGCTGGATATAGGCCCATCATAGAGAATGATATACATAATGTGAACCAAAGTGAAAAGGAGCAGCTCTTATATCACCATAGTGAGAAACTTGCTGTAGCCTTTGGATTAATTGCTACACCACCTGGTGCCCCAATAAGGGTCAAGAAGAACCTACGAGTATGTGTAGATTGCCACACCTTTTTCAAATTTGTATGCAAAATTGTTTCAAGGGAAATTATTGTCAGAGATATTAATAGATTCCACCATTTTAAAGATGGATCATGTTCCTGTGGCGATTATTGGTAATATCATTAAGATGAATCATTCTTTGGTTTTCACAAGATACATGGATTCTTTACCTTCGCTACTGCTATTGTTTCATAACCAAGGTAGATACATCAATTGAAACATGGACATATGGTATAACCACAATTCTACAAAGACGACAAATCTCTATATTCCACTGGTTTTGCATTGGAGAAACTATGGTTGAGATGTGGAAGCTTGGATGCTGCTCTAAAATTTGCTTGTTTGTTCTAGTCATGGAAAACACTAACTTCAGGCCTTCAGATGTTTATTCCTTATAGATTAATGGATAGACTTTCATGTTCAATTCCTTTGCGGACGTGAAGGCTGCTCAGGCATGCTTTCTATTTCTGCTGAACTGGTTCTTTATCTCATTCAAATTACTCCAATTTCAGTGTTTAATGCAATTTCTGATCTCATTTCCAGCTTGATATTTCGAGTATGTTGGGTTGCTTCTGGTGGAGAATTGGTTGGCTGGTTTCAATAATTCAGTATCTGCTTATGGACAGGTTTCTTCCCTTTCTTCCTTGCCATTTTCCCCCATTAACCTTTTTTTTAATATTTATTTTGCTGCTATAGTATAATTATGATTGTTGGAATCCTGTGATTCGCTGTTCCAACCGTACGTTTTGCTTCGATTCAAGGGCTGGGCGATTCATGTTTTTGCGGGTGAATCGGAAATTACCATGAATTAGACCTAAATCTCCGGAATTGCTCCGCTTTGCTATTGGCAAGTCCGATTTGTGATTCGGCAATTTAGGAGAAGGGCAAGTTTTTATTTTTATTTATTTATTTATTTATTTTTTTGGTTTTTGACCCTTAACATGAAATGGGCTAAAGACCGTATGGTTTAAATTGTGTTGTAGTGGTACTCCATATTTTGGTGGAGTACCCGTATGGGTACGTATTGGGTACGGGTACGTCGTGGGTATACACGGGTACGGCTGGGTACATACCCAAATTTTATTTTATTTTATACAGAAATTGGTACGGTTTTGGGAATGGCTGGGTACTCCTATTTACCAAAACTACGTCGTTTTGGGTTTAAAAATGAAAAAGTAAATGTAAATGAAAGCAAAACCTAACCTTTCCTTCTCTGACCCTCTTCCCAGTGCCCTTTTCGGTCGTCTTCCCTTTTCTCACATCCCTTCTCACTTCCCAGCCTTCCGCTTCCCAAGTCCTTTCCCTCAGCCAGCAAATTCTGCCTCCAGTCTGTGAAGTCTCGCCGCCTCCATCCTCTAAGGTAAATTTATGGCTTTTCTTGGCTTTTTTTTTTTCTTTTATGTTCATGGCATTTTTTTTGTTGCTGTTTTTGGCTTTTTTTTATGGTTGATTTTATAGGATCGTTTGAGTACAATCGAGCATCTTCAAAGGTTGTGGATTTTGCAAGGGGAGGTTGCATGGGCCTTATGCAATGCAGTAGAGGAGAACATCTTTCACTTGAGGGAGAGGAATATCTTCAACATGCTCATCAAATATTGAGGGATTTTGAGTCTTGGAAAACAATGGCTTCTCATGACTTTAGTGATGAAAATTAGATTATTCTACTTTATGTTGTTACATGGTCAGTTTGAAAGTATTGAAATGGCATTATTTTTGGTGGATTGGTGGGGTTTTATGCATACTGTGTGACAATCATGGAATGCTTGGTGTGAGGATAGAAAACAACAAGTGGAAAAAAAATATCTCAAGGTTCTAGCTGCAACAGGTTGGACAGAACAAGTTTACAAAGGACATGTCGAGAAAGTTTCAATGGTGGGTTTATTGTCACTAAAAACCAAATAGGGATGCTTCCTTTAATGGGGGGGGCTTGTTAACAAAGTACAATGAGAGCGCTGGTAATGTGTTTTGTAAGGTGATACAAGCAAGTTCAATAACAGAGTCAGAGTAATGGGTTGTCCAAGAAGGGCTCCAAGTTATTTTGGAAACTTTATGCCACATGGAATCGGACTTGTCCATCATTTCATCTTCCAACATGCTCCAATCATGGATTAGCAATGAAAATAAAAATATTTTGAGATCTCAGATTCATCAGAAACAAATTTTGTGCTCTAACGAGTTGGTTGGTTAATATTCATATGAATTTAAAAAAAAAAAAAAAAAAACAGTCTGCACATCGGAGGAAGCGCTGTTACAGATAACAAGGAAATATCAAAATCAAATTTGGAGTGAGGAAATGGTTACTTGGAGCGAATTTATGTGACATCCATTTGGTGCTTATTTTTGTGTATTATGTTGCATGAATCATGATGTAATTTTTGTTAATATCTTTATTTGTGGTTGCCTTAATCTAGTTGGGGAGAGTACTTTTTTCAGCTCGAGTTTTGTCTTACTGAAATTTTTGTAAGAGGGTTTTTGATTAGGCTCATCCCAATTAGGCCAAATTGGTGGCTCTTCGTGTGCACATTGTTCCGGGATCAAGCCTTTTTCAACGAAAATCTCATTGTTCATCCAAAAAAAACAGTATTGGTTGGCTAAGAACTCTTGGGGAAGTAAGTGGGGTGAAGAAGGGTACATTAGAATGCAAAGGGATGTGGATGCCGCGGAAGGACTGTGGCATACCAATGCAAGCATCTTACCCCACTGCTTAAATAGAAAACTGGATAATGTCCTTATATTATATACTTACTCAAACTTAATAATTATGTGTGCATTTACGAATTACATATATTATGATTTCTGTGACCAGTTGTGCATATTCTTTACCTAAACTGGTCTATACTTGTCAATCATCAATATAGTAAGAAGATTGAGAATAAACCACTTTGCTCTTTCTTTGATTTTATCTAAACTATTAGTGTATGAAGTTCGCCCCCAATTAATCTAATTCAAGTGAGATCAACTTACTAAGCTTAAATTCTACACATACTCTTTCTTAATAAATTACATGGACCTCTGCAAAGATTTGATAAAATTACACTCGTTTTCTCTATTTGTTTAGATAATACTAACTTCCTAAATGATAACTAAGGTAAACATCTTTTGTTTGTTATCAAGGTGCTTTGTTCTTTCTTTGGTGCGTACAAAATTGGTTCCTAAGGCACTTTTTGCTTATGGGTACATGACTAAAATATAGAGATACGTAGACAAAGATATAAAAAATAAGTCTTTAAGTCAGTTTTACATTCTGTTAGGTAATAGTGTACAATATATAGTTATTGTATCTACATCTTATTTGATTTTATGATGCCAATGCAGAAAAACAAAACATGATGAAAGACATGAAATACCCTTTGCGCCCACAAAATTATTAGAAATAATAAAGAAAAAACGTAGAAAAAGAAATCAGAAACGCTCAGATCCTGCTTCTTTCTTCCTTAACCGAATTGCACCCTTCTTCCTCTTCAACTTTTACCAAAAGGTAGAAAAAGAAGAGTTTTTTTCCTAGCAGAAAAAATAAAATAAAAAATAAAAAACTTAAGCAAAACAAAACATAAAGTGCATTTCGATTAAAGGTTTTATACTTAACAGCCCCCCCCCCCAAAAAAAATTGTTATAATTAAAGTAAAAAAAGAATAGCACCTTTTACTCAAAGCATGAATAGAGGAACCCTTACACCTCTCCAAACCAGCAAAAATGAAATAGGGAAGAGGTACAAGTCAATAGCAAAAACGAAACTTACAAGGCAGTGATAGCAGGGGAAAACAATGGCGAGAAACGACAATGTTGAAGCTCAACAAAGTTGAAGCTTGGCAAAGATGAACACCAGCGACATAGAAGTTCCTCAGACGCTGCAACCTCCCAAGATCGAAGAAGAGAGAGAAGGGATTTAGGTTTAGTTGGAAGAGAAAATTTGAGATTGACGAAGAAATGCTACAGACTCGGTAAAGTTGTCAATAAAAAGAATATGACATCAGCAAAACTATGGAATAAATGGAAATACAAAAAATACATTAACTTTGTGTCTAAAGACAATTTATTGTATCTATCCCCATAACCAAATAAAATTGGGTATCCCCTTGTCCCTCTATTTGTCCTACACCCAAAACCAGACGGTACCTTGAAGCCCTGCATCATTCACCCTTTAAGTCTTGACTTAAAAAGCAACGTTGGCTTAGATTTCAAAATCTGAAAGAGCCACGCAATTCAAATTCTGAAAATTGCTCTCTTTTGCTGGATGTATTAACTTCCATCCTTAAAATGACACTGTATATTTTGCTGAGTGGATTAATCTTAAGCTACTGTTCACTGAAACACGAGAAAATTTTCTTAGAGCTGATGCGATGATGCCAACGTCATCCCAAGGATTTTAAACATAATTAACTCATAATATTATTCAGCAGCATTCCTCATTCGCAAAATCTTACAACTACAAAGTAATAACACAAATTTCCATACTAAGCAGTCCCGCACTCAATCATGTCATCAAAACCCACAGCTGCTATATATACTAAGCATTCTGAAATGGAATTCAGCTCAAAAAAAGCAGTAATTGCTTCAACCTTCAACAAGTTCTAACTGCTCGACTGGCGCAACTCAGGACGGACAAAGTCTGCATCCGGTGGCACAGAAATGTCTACAGTAGGTCTCAGCTGAGCACAAACTTCAATGGCTCCATGCACTGGATCTGACAAGAAGTTGCCGATTAGGTCCTGGTTGATAGGTGCTGCATTGTCCACTGCTACCAAGGCCTGCTGGGTTAGGATGTAATCAAATCTGGGAGCCCATTTCCTTGAACCCAACCTTGCTGTGGTTGAACAGTTATCAACCATGAAAGAAACACCGCGAGCATGCATGAAAGGATTCAGTGAATCGACAGACTCAATGACACTCTCGTTGATGATTTCGGAGTAGGAATGCCCTTTCTTCCTTAGGATCTCAATCTGCAAATTTTCTAATCATAAATTAACAAAGCAAAACCAAAAGTAAACTTTATGATTTAGAGATCTCAATCCTACCTTTAGCAATGAAAAACAAGAAAAATGAACATAACACCAACATTCTTAAGACCACACAATAAAATTCCATGCATTCACAATAAATAAGGGCTGCTTACAGCTAGATTCATGGAAAAAATGCCCAGTGCATACCAACCCTAAACCCCAACATATGTACGCATACCTGGGCCATCATCAATGCCACAAAGACACCGGCAGTAAATGGATATAATGGGCCTAGATCACCTGCTGGCCTTGTAGATCGGACGCGTTCACCAACCTTCCACATGCGAGTCTGATCAATTTTACCCATGGGGAAGGCAGGTAGACCCTCTTTCTCCTATAAAATAAAAGTATAATTAAAAATATGTTGCATGAAGGCCAACTACTCTAAACAGGAATCAAATATGCACTTACATAAAAGCGACGCCCAGCCAAAACAACGCTGCGAATCTCACTACCACTAGCTACATCTTCATAGCACTCATACAAAATGTCCATGCAGGGATAATATGAAGCACTATATGCTTTCTCAAATTCTCTTTTTCCATCTTCAGTTAAAGAATTGTACACAGCCAACATGCCCTAACAAGATAAAAGGAACAAAAAGGTTATGTCACAACTCACAAGTACATAGATGCTTGGGAAAAATCCAACAGACAATAAATAAATTAACACTAAAAAATGAGCATAAGAACACAACCTTGGTTGATATGGTTTTAGATATAATTCCTGTTATGGACTCAACAGTATTCTTATAAGCCAAGTCTTCACTCATTCCATTTTCAGTGTACCTCCTAAACAAGGATTCTACAACTCCATGGACGGCACCAAGTAAAATGCCTATAAGCCATAAATCCAAGAGTTAGGCAGTAAAGTCTTCAAAGACAACATCAAGGTACTGGAGAAATATATTCTGACCTCTCTCGCCAAAGATGTCACTCTTGTATTCCTGCTCTAATGTAGTGGCAAATGTGAAAGGAGAACCAAGGGCAACAGACCATCCCAAAGCAACATCAGTAGCTCTGCCATCCACATCCTACATGAGAAAGTAATCAGCTATGGCCCACCAAAAAAAAAGTAATCAAACAACATAATTACAGGTTCTGGAAACCAGGAGGGAGGGGAAAAAAGATAGATCACCTGATGGACCCCAAAACTTGAATTAATTCCAGCACCATTTATCTCTTTGCCTTGGACATAGAGCCTCCTCACAGATGGACCCATTCCCTTTGGGCATACAGCAATTACACTGAAGTGCTTTGGAAAATCAAGTCCCATCGACTGCAAATGCCCAAGAAGAAACCCATGGGACAACCCAAGTATGCTGTTTGGCTTCATGTGGGAAAATATTTTTTCATAATTATCTGCCTGCATGATGAAAAAAAATATTAAAATTTCTTGATTGGGGAAGATGAGAAAAAAATCACAGCAATATGACACACATTATCTACTTATACTTCCAAACCAACAAACTATGGTTCCAACAGAATCTATAAAGAGATACAAATTATAGGTTTCTCTATGCAGGATTACACTGAAAGCTATTGCAAAAAATATAATGCATCACTGAAACAATACATCTTTGTTATCCACATACTCGACCACTAGCTCATCAAACTGTTTTATACTAAGCAACCAAAACCATCATGACAATAAGAAGCTTTATCAACATCCTAATAATAAAAACTTTATATCATATCAAATAAAACATTAATAGTAGCTGAAGCAGAACATAAATATAGGGCAACAAAGGCAGTCCCAGAAAATCTGAAAATTTCTTGAGCACTGCCTTTAATCAACTAACCTGTGCAGCATCAGAAATTAAAAGCAACACAAGATCACTGCCAGAGATAGTTTCCCATATGTCACCTAGGGTTCCACTCTCCTCACTAAAACCAGCTGCCCGTGCTTCATTGAAGGATCGAGAACCTTTCCTGAGTCCAACCTGTGTTTTGTTATACAGAAAACATGTTAACCACAATAAAAGTATTTACCAATTTACCAAATTAGTCAATTATTACAGCCTATAAAAATACATACTGAGACAGGAAAATGAACTAAAAAGAAATCCAAAATCACCTTAACCACAATATCAGACTTTGCTTCAGCAAGTGAGTCCCGTAGATTCTGGGCCTGAGCAGGTCCCTGGTATATGCAGAGCAAAGTTAGCAATCATATCCAAATTCTGAACTGCAATTATATGGTGGGAATGGGAAGGGAATGAAATACTGGACAAAGCATCCAACAGTCCACTCAAATACTCTAATCTTAATAACTTTCCTAACACAGAAAACACACACACACACACACACATTTCACAAATCATCAAACTAACAACACAAACTGAACCGACTACTATGAACTGAAGGCGCCAAAACTTGAGGGCATCATAAGCCAGCAAAATTATTAAAATTGTTTACGTTCACTACGCATAAGTGACATGTCAACAATACTAAATTTTCTCACTGCACCCATGTTGACTACAATAGGTTTATACGAGAATCTCCCTCAACAAAACAACATGGCAACAAGTAAAAACGATGTAAAAACGAGTATTGTTTTTCAACCCATGCTCAGCATATTCAGACTCATAAGCTTTCATTTCACACATTGCTCAAGAATCGTAAAATGTATCAACTTTGTTTACCTGTGAACCCCATCCAATAACACCAATCTGCTTAATCCCCTTGAAAGCATCCGGCAATAAACGGAACAAATCCCTACCTCCTTTCACAATGTACTACAACAAATAAACAATAACAGAACAGAGAAAGAGTTAATTTCTCAGAGTAAAGTGACTAACCACATAAAAAGAGGTTTAAAGATGTTTTTCGCACACGAAAACATGGCATTTTTTTTTTCACTTTAATCCTAAAAAGTGATGGTAAATGGCCCATACAAGAGGGATTATTTAGCCTCACTTTAGAGAAATGAGGGACCGTAACAATGCACAATTCTGTTCAGAAATTAAAAAACCAAAAATTGCTTGGTGGTTTATTAGCTACCCCCATGGGGTAAATACTTATTACCTAATTTATTCATTTTTAATAATAAATTTTACAACTAAATTCATCGGTTTTTGGCATTATGTTATGTTTTATATAATTATAATAAACTTTTCATTAGTCAAATTTATAAGAAGTTTGGATATTAACGGGCCATTTGAGCTTACAATACACCTTTCTATAAATATTGTATAAAAATATTAATTTATTATATTAGATTATATAATCATGAAATGATAACAAAATTAATGAATTTAGTTATAAAGATTATTAAAAATGAATAAATTAGGGTCAATAAAGTATTTACTAGCTAAGAGACCACCAAATTGCTATACTAAGTAAGAAAAGATAATTATGCTAAAAAAACAAACAAAAAAAAAATCAAAATGCACAAACGGAAACATACCTCATCGTGTCCAGCGAGGCTAACCTTCTCCTTCTTGAAGACAGAAGAGTCGAAATCAAGCGAAGCCGGGAGCGTAATCGACGGCGCCGACGAAACCATGCGAGTGGAGAGAGCGCTGCCGCGGCGAACACCGAGGGATTTGAGGCTGAGCTTGGAGAATGCGACGTTGACGATGGCGGAGGTTTTAGTGAAGGACTTGGCTAGGGTTTTAGAAGGAGCGGCGAGTGCGGTGGAGCAAGGAGTAGTAGCAGTAGCCGCCATTAACGAATGAACAAGAGACGAAGAGAGAGTAGCCAGTTGGTGAGCTGTGAGTTTACACTTTATAGTGTGGGAGCTCACTTAGCACAGCTAACATGCGCCGCATGGGCAGAACGCCCTGTCTTCTAGGTTTTGCACGTGTACCACACATTTCTCCGCGCGTATGATATTGTATGTAATATGACATTCAATTTAAGATTATATAGATAGATGTACCGAGTTAAAACTAGTGCATCACACCATATAAATATAAACCATTCAATTTAGGATATCGGAATCTAAAAATGTTATTTTTAATAATTAAGAATAACGGAAAAGAAAAGAAAAAAATTCACCTAACACAACTTTAAAATGTCTCTGTAATGCTCATAAATTTCATATTCCTCTTACAACATCAACAATATTACGCCCAATAAAGACAGACAATATTTCTTAAAAAAACATCAATTATAACAAATAATATTACTTAATGAAACGTCTAACAAACAATGCACTAGATATTTTCCCAATACTCGTAAGGAGATTGGAGGATGATAAAATAATTAGGTTAAATAAAAGCTTTTTCTTTGTTATGTCTAAAGAGTAAAGTTAAGAATTTAGCTAGGGTGACATTTTTTTTTTGTTCTTTTATGGGTTTAGATTTTAGGTTGGGGATGAGTCTAACAAATTTGAGTTTGAGTTTTATTTTAAGTTATTTATTTTTTTGTTAATATTTTCTTATTTCATTTATTAAAAATAATATAATAAATATGAAATTAGTTAATTATCTCTCAAATTTGAATATTCATTAGATTGAGTAACATATTTTTATATTCATCTCTTTTTTATCCATGAGTAAACTTTTATCTTCATCCTCACTCTTACACACAAAAAGTTATCCATATTTAAATATTTATCATAGGATATCTCTATTAGAGGTGTTCATAACTCGGTCCGACCCGCCAACTCGGACAGGCCCGAAGCATTTAGATCCAAATCGGACCCGATTTTAATCGAGCCTGATTTAAAAAAATTCAAAAAAATTCGATTGTAATACATACCGGGTTCGGGTCTAGCCTCGGGCCACCCGACCCGACCCAACGTCCCGAAGCATATTATTGTATGTTGTTATTTTCTGCTGTTATTTAATGCAATTCTGCTGTTTCTGCTGTTATTTTATGCAATTCTACAGCAATTTTTACAATTTTACATATCAATTCTAAATTTATTTTACAATTCTATTTTGCTAATGAATTTATTCTAAATTTATTTTGGCCCTCTTTGGCCCCGCCTAAACCTAGATTTTAACTTGGCTTGAAGATGATCAGACCTATTGAATTTAGGGTCGGATCCAGATCCAAATCCTTACTCGACCATGAACACCCCTAATCTCTACCGAAAAGCAAAATAAAAAGAAAGAAAAAGGAAAGTATGACAACAGAGGATAAAATTCCACGTGGCAAGATACTGTGCGCCGGTGAGATTGTGCTGCGATGTATTGTAGCCTCTTCTTTCTGTTGTCAACTATTGTTCACTTGTTCCCATTGGCATTTCCACGCAACAGAACAATGGCTCTGTCATCACCTCTTCAGAACCTCTCTGCTCTAATCTCCGCGAATGGCAATCCCACAACAGCTGCGATGCCGCCAAGAACCGCCGCAAGAGGGCGGAACTGGGCGGTTCACGCGGCGGCGCCGGACACAAGCACCGCAGTGGCTGTAGGTGGTTATGAAGAAGGAGGGCTGGTTCGACCCTCGTGGACCGGAGAGACCCCTCTGTCTCGTCTGGTTAGTGCTCTCATCTCCTTCAAGCCCTTATACTCTTTCCTCAAGCTTGGCGCTAGGCAGGTTCTTATAAGGTGAATGCATGCCCCTTCCCACTTTGCTCATTCATGCGTTACATTACATTTTGCTAATTAGGTGAAGATTCATGGAAAATGATTTCGTCAAAGAGTTAAACCCCCAAATTAGTCATTAGTAAATTTTGTGTCGACTAAATTAATTTGTTTTGAGCCATTTAATTGTGAGAGACTAACCCGTCCCACGAATAGATTTAGGAAGGACCTATTTGTTAGTTTTATTCTTTTGGAGGAACTAATTTGGCAGAGATAAAATTTAAGAGGGACCAATGAGAGAGTTTATTTCATATTATAGTCACGAGCTGATGGAATGAAATTGTGATAACTATACCTTTGTCGATATCATGTGAATGTGGTTTTTGGATGTGAGTGGACAGTACAGCTGAGAAGAACAACATACCTTGGAGGGACATGGCAAAAGAGATTCTAGAGTCTGAAGTGTATAGGGAGCTGGACAGCGTTCAAAACCCCTCTTTAGTATACCCAGATTGTAATTTCTCTCTTCTTTTTTTTTTTTTTTTATTTTGTTCTATTTCTTTACTTTTGCTTGTCCAAGTGTAATGATGGAGTGGCTGCTTGATCCACTGTGCAGATTACTTGAAACCATTTCATGCATATGACGAGGGAAATCTCTCATGGCTGGTAAGTGGTAATTCTTTCAGAACTTTCCATTTTTCAATGGATGGTTTGGTCACTCTTTCAGTCCTTGTAGGCAATCGGAAAACATGTAACGTGTTCCTATTTGGTAGGGGCATTGGTTATGGTTGTTCCCAACACTAGTGTTTTTGTTATGCATAGTGCGTGAGGTTTTGTTTTTTTCTTGTCAGTTTTAATACGAAGCCATGATGCTACTATCTACTACATCCTTTCCAAAATAAGTGTCCATTTGACTATTATGGTGTATCTTTGACTAAATGTATGTGGATATCAATGTATCTAGATACTTTTAGTCAAAAATGTACCAAACCAGTCAAAATGGCCACTTATTTTATAAGAGGGGGATTATCAATGAAATGTAAACAAGACAAAAGCACCACAAAAGTGTTGGTATTACGTAAAGTCTACAGATAGTAACAACTATAGATCACAAGTGTTTGTTAACATGCTGGGACGGATCTATGTTCAAGCTTGTGGGGGCTCATGCTCCCACTCAAATTTGAATATATATAATACCATGTTTATGTGTATTTTTTCCCCTTATTTGATTTTGACCCCACATTAAGATAAAAATAATTTATTGAAAGAAGTTAACTCACTTATTAGACTTATACATCATTATTGCCCCCAATAGAAAAATTTTCTGGATCCGTCACTGTTAACATGGATAGTAAAGCCTATATATATATATATATATATATATATATATATTGGGCCTTTTGCACCTTGATAACTTGATTTAGTTAAAGTATGTGACCATTCTATGTGTCTAGCATATTTTCAGACGATTAATTAACTTTACTTGCATGCTTATGTACATTGGTATTGTTCTGGCATTGTCTTAACAAAATTATGATATTTTCCATGTGGCTTTTTCTTCTTTGGTTGTTTTTGATATTTAGTTATGTTAATTTATAAAACCATTCAATTGCCTCTACCCAACAACTTAAGTTTTTTGGGAGACATGGTTCTTGACATGATATCAAAGTACCTATGACCTAGTAGTCTAGAGTTTGATTCCTCCCAGACCCATTCTTCTAAATAAAACAAAATTTCAGCACAAGGTAGGTGAACCTGCATTGTCCATGCTTCAAGCCCAAAGGGCTCTTGCACAAGGTGGTGTGTTAATATATAAAACCATTCAACTTGCTCTTTAGTTACAAAGTCTTTCTTGTGGATGGAAATCTACTAGTAACTACTGCTGAGTGCTTTACTGCAATCTCAAAGAAATTAGCATTAAATCTGTGTTCTATCTTCAATGACAGGCAGCAGCAGAAGCAGAGGCTGCTACATTGTCAATAGCGAGGAGGGCATTACCAGATGTTACTTCAGTAGAAAAAGCAAATGAGATACTGCGTGGCAATTGGCTTTGTGCAATTGAACAGCACCATATGCAGTATTCAGAAACATCCATGATTAGTGACATTCTAGATATTGGATGCTCTGTCGGTGTAAGCACAAGATATCTTGCAGACAAGTTCCCAACAGCCAATGTCACCGTGAGTTAGTTTTAGTGGATGAAAATAATTTTCTAAACGCTATGTAATGATGGAGTCTATATAATTAGACATAACTATTAATTGGCTTGAATATACCAAGAATAAAAGAAGCCTTATGCTTTGTGGTTGATATGTTTGTTACAGGGGCTAGATTTGTCACCTTATTTTCTAGCTGTGGCTCAGCATAAGGAAAAGAAAGGAATGCCTAGAAAATTTCCCATAAGGTGGGTACATGCAAATGGGGAAGACACGGGCTTACCTTCTAAATCATTTGACCTCGTGTCTATTTCTTATGTGGTATGCCTTTTTGAGTTTTATTTTCCTAATGTTTGGTTCTCCATTATAGTTTTTGAAAATTTGCTATTTTTCTATAAGCATGTTATGTTAAGTAAGTCAACAAAAAAGTGTGAATACAGAAGTCCATCTGTACTGTTGCAATGAGAAATTCTTGATGTGATATGGTTCCTACCTTCAAAGGCCTTAAGGCATGTGGATTTTGAAGATTCCTATCATTGAATCACTGAATCGGGATACATTCTAGCACTTTTCAGTGTTCTTGCATCAAATCAGTTTGGCTTTCTAATCTCATATCACAATATGCCTTAGTAATTGCATGACAAGTGTAGCATATTGCACGAATGGTATATTTACATGTTAATGCATGTCAAAACATGCATGTCAAAGGAAACAACAAAATCTAGGTCATAGTTTCTTGAACCACACAATTCTCTCCTCAATAATTGATAGGTGCAGAGATAGATTGCTTTAACAATATTTCAATTAGATATCTAGAGGATTTTTAATGTCTGGAATCCTAATTTGATGCAGCTTCATGAATGTCCTGCAAGAGCAATAGTGAACTTAGTAAAAGAAGCATTCCGTCTACTTCGGCCTGGAGGCACTCTAGCTTTGACAGATAATTCGGTATATAATATCATAATTAATAATTTCTTTTTTTTTTTGTGTTGTGCTCCTATCTCAAATTCTCATATTATTATTGCTGTCTTCTGCAGCCAAAGTCAAAGATCATTCAGGTATTGTCCTGCTTTTCTGCTCGATCATATTTGATAATCAATGACGATGATATTTTATACAGCTTTTGTTTTATTGTGCTAAACTTTTAAGTATTGAAAAGTAAAATAAATGTATACATGAGCCCAAGAGCTGTAGCTAAATTGGTAGCAGCCTCAGATTGAACCTCGTACTGCTTCCTGTACTTGTTGCTAACCGCCGAATCTGTTTCGCAACCAGGAAAAAAAGGATGTACACCAAATTTTAAGTTGAGAATGATCCACCATGTAGTCCCTCATGAATCATTAACTTAATAGTGAAGAACTTAACTCCAAATCTTTCTCAGTTCTCAGTGAGCTTCCCACATTGATTCATCCTTAATGGTTAGTTTAAGTTGCCTACAAGAAGAATATTAAGTGGAAAATATGCTGGAAATTTTGAGCACTAGAACATCAGTATGGGTTACCTTAGTTCTATATTTTAGTGATTAAAAATTGAGTCTTTTCTGTGATCTGTTCAATTAAGCGTAGTCATAATGTGGAAGATTATGTAGCCAGTTACAGAACAATATTACCTATGTTTTTCTTCTGATGGAAACAGAATGAAGCGAGATTTTATAAATCTTATAGAACAGCTTTTCATGTTGCTTAAGGTTACATTGTGACCCACATGGGAACATCGTCAAAACCCTTCCTTTTGTTTCCTTTTATCTCTTGCAGGAATTGTCTCCGGTCTTGTTTACATTGATGAAGAGCACAGAACCCTTTCTTGATGAGTACTACTTGACTGACATGGAAGAAACACTGAGGAACGTTGGTTTCGGGAACGTGAGATCGATTCTCACAGACCCAAGGCACATGACAATGACCGGAACTGTGCCCCGATGAAACATGCATCTTTTTTGAGTTTGGCTTCAAATCAAGTTAGCCATCGACTTAATGCATGTGTTGTTTTCTGTCCTGTGCAAAATTGATTAAAATTATGTATCTAAGTGCCATTCTAAAATATTGTGTTTCTTACACTGTTCCGACTACTCTTATGACAACGTGAAATCCATTCTGTTTGCAATTTGATTTGCACCCCAAAGGCTTTTAAGGGGGTTGCAAATCAATCGGGTTCTTCATTTTAGGCCTTATAAAGAAAGAGTGATGCTCCTATTAGCACTCCCAATTGTCTCTTTACGCTGTCCACTATAATTCTCTAAATTATCCTCCCTTAATTTAATAAACTTCATTCAAATTAAGCTTAATTAATTATACTACTATGGTAGGGTTTTTTTTTTTTTTCCTTCCCAAGTATACTATTATTGCATTTGTTTTTTTTTTATTTACGAAAATGCTGATTATATTAGATCAAAGAATCAATGAGAAGGAAAGCCATAAATTAACAACCTATTTTGGTACCTAAGTTGTCCATTGTGACACATCTCTCATACTTAGGGTATGCGTACCTTCACATTGCGCGTACTGAAATCACTCGAATTTATTCAGGTGAAGTCAGGTCAAGCCAAGGTTCTTTTGAATTAAGGATCGAGAGGCATCTTTCCTCGCTCCCCTCTACTAGGGAGGCGGGCAAACACTGCAGACAAATTAGATTTACTTTTTAGTAGTTCATTCATATTTACTTTACAGCAGTTTATTCATATTTACTCCAGCTTCTATCTTTTATTTATCATTCAGTATATGTATCTAAATGACATGACTATATGCAATATATGATATTTGTGGGGTACTGAGGTACTCACCACTAATATGAAAAACTCACTCCTCTGTCGAGGATATTTTTCAGATACAATAGAGGATAGTTAGAACGTCCCCCTCATCTAGTAGAAGTGAGGATTCAGCGTCAGTGGTAAGCTCCGCTTCACAGTGGGGTCTACTGGAGTCATTGGTAGTTATACTCTAGATATCTAGGGCATGATCCCCCATTTTTAGCATTTATGTTTTTAGTCATATTTTTAGAATATTTTCAGTATTTCATGTAAACTCAGTTAGTATTAAATAACACTAGTTATTTTATGAAATTAGTTATTTGTTATGAATTAAAGTTATTCATTTATAAGCATTTCATGCACGTTAGTATGCCACGTCAAAGCTTCCGTAGGGCAGTGGCCCTACGTACGGTCACGTCCTAAGTTGGGGCGTGACACCATTAGCTCTGCATCAAGGAAAACAAATGATTAAAGCAGTTACGACTTGGGACAAATAAAATAGCTATAAAAAAAAGGCAAGCAACAATGGACCTATATGAGTCCTCCTATCTCACTTGGACATCTTAACGATTTTTGGCTCAAACTTCCATTTAAAACATAAGTCTAAAAAAATCTCAACCATTCCCCGCTCTTCCTCCATCATTTGAGAGGACATTTTCTTGGCCTTTTTTTAATTCCTCGTCCAATAAAATGGGAAACGATGGTTGCCTTCAGAATCTAAAATCTTCGACTTAATACTATCTCAAAACTTCACCTTGAAGAACCTCGTTTTGAACCTATGGTATGACTCCTCAAAAGCACTAAAGATGTTCTTATTGGACCTAGCTCGAAATGATAGTACCCCATGTTTATCGTTTGGACCAACCACTAGAGTAAACATCTCAAACCACACCTTAACAAAATATGGCAAACCATAATAATGACATAACTCCTCAAACCCACGAATCATTGCCCAACTGTTAGGATTGATTTGAGTGGGGGGGACAGATACATGATTTTGCACACCAACTTTGAACTTGGAAAATGGTAACCGCACCCCAAGTTTTGAGAAGAGTGTCTAGTACATATAGAAGAAATGATCGTCTTCTTCACTCTTCCATCCAAAACATTCTCGCTGTGCTTCTTCGCATAGCGTACTTTGAGATCACCATCTCGAATTTCCCTTAAGCTCAGTTCCTTCCCTACACCATACTCAGCTACCTTATCCTTACTCATCTCGGAAGAAAGGAATAATACCTATTTGGTTGACAATGTGTATCGTTGGGCGTCTGAGGCATTGTAGGGGTGGATCGAGGTGTCCTCACTATTATGTTTCACCATACCTACAAGGGAATCTTACACCAACATTAGAGATAACGATCCAAATGAAACAAAATCCTTACAAGGCTATCACTATCGATAAGGGACCCAAAGCTACAGATATGGAGAAAAACTACAAAAAAAACCCTCAAATGCCAACACTAGCAATAGTATAAAATGTAGGAGAAAATAAATGAGAAACACAAATTTCAGAAAATTGAAGGTTATCTACCCTGGGGTTCTAGAGCAAATAAAAAACTTGGAAAGAAGTTAAAGAGTGAGAAAAACTTACTGATAGAAGTATGAACAGAGAAGTGAACTCGAAAACAAGCAGTGATGGTGAACGAGTGGCACCTGAAGTAGACGAAGAAGATCAAACAAGAAGAAAATGAAGTAATAAGAAAATGAAGTGAGAAAATGAAATGAATGAGAGGGACGAAGAAACATTTAAACCTAATAAGCAATGGGGACATGCTCATCACTTCCCTATCTCCTTCTAGGGACATTTTGGTCCCAGAGAGGAAGAAGTAGCTGCCCAACCATCACATTCTAGCTTAATAAGCCATCATTAGCCTCGAGCAATGAAATGGTACTAAAGTGATATTGGGAAGCAAAGTCGTTTGAGTAAGGATTCTGCCTTGAAAAATGTTCATACGACATAAACCCTAAGTCCGTCTTCTTTATTGATGACTCGGATTAGGGGAAACTATTACAGAATAAATTCTAAGCCCAAAAGTTTGACTTTGGGCTGGGTTCTGCCATCCGATCTCGGCCCATTAAGGGTCCAAGTTGTCCTATAGAGATAAGTGAAAGCTATTATGAAAATGAGAGCACGTGAGGGCAAGTAACAAATAAGGGTTGGTTACCCTAATGGTAGGAAGAGAATCTCGGGATCCGCCTAACGAACTATGCGAGATCTCTAGAGTTCGCCTAACTAACTATCCCACAATGCATAGCGTGCAAGCCAAGAAACCCCAAGTATAAAAGGATATCTCACCCCCTATCCAGATAACGTATCATTTAACCCTAACTCCCTACTTACACATATCTTGACTTGGGCATCAAAGTACATTTACAGGTAGTCCTCAATGTTGTTCTAGACTTCAGAGTTGCTCATCGAAATCTGAGATTGTGCATCAAATTGCTAAGGTTCACTAACTACGAGAGGTTATATTGATATCCATAAAGAAAACTATTGATGGATACCCGTACGGATATGGGGCGGAGGTAGGGGAGATTTTTCATTCACGTGATAGGGGACGAGGGATAGTCCTTCGCCCCCACCTCACCCAGTTGCCATTCCTATACGGTGATACCATGTATTGCTGATTTAGCTTTCAGAATTAACTGTGTCCTTTCATTGCTAGACTAATTATCTTAATAACCAAGAAAATATCACTAAAAATCAACCAACATGTCTGCTTTGGTAATGCGTAATAGGTGGCTATTTTAGTTGCAACACGGTTTACTGTTAGAAAATCTCCTCCCTCTTATTAAGCCACTTAATATTAGTCATTTGCTTTGTTCGTATGTTGCCTTTTTAGTTTGTGTACATGATCAAGATTCAAGAATAGGAAGAAGGATTCAGAAGGAAAAGGTAACGTATATAACAAGACAACAAAGAGCAGACTCGAGTATTTGGAACCAATTAGTAGGGGGTGGGGAAATGGACAACAATATTCTTTGTGGAAGTCCAACCTTAAAGGTATCACTATCTGCTGCGGCCCATCGGTGCCCGTTATCCAACTTGGTGGATAATCCAAAAAATAAGATTTGATAAAGCATTTTCCAGCCTCTGGATTTAAACACATGGACGTGACTTGTCAAAGGAGAATAGGAGATGAACAGGGTAAAAGTTAAGTCAGACCAAAAATAATAACATGTAAAAGTGAAGTAACTAAAATGAAATAAAAAATAACTGACTTACTATCTCCCAAGGTTTCATGGTTGAAAATTAATGCTTAAAAAGGATAGAGTAGAGTAAATTATAGCATGAAGTTTGATCACGTTCCAACTTTTCTTATTGCCATGATAATTCCTAACTAATGAGATTTACCGACTAATTTTACCCCCAAAAAAAAAGGATTTAAAGGCGAACTTGATAAAGGTCTATGTTCATAAAACTTGGCGAATGTATTTAAATCTTTTTTATTTTTTGATCTCGATCCATAAAATGAATTTTAATAATATTTAATCGTATTAATAAACTCAACATAACTAGTATATTTCTACATGAGTAAAATACAATCATGGTGATAAATATCATCAAGGAAAACTCAATAAAATGAAAATATCCTCACATTTTTATTATAAAATTGTTATACTTTGTCTACACTCAATACCATTTATCTAGTAGTATTTTGGTGACTCTATTATAGTTTGTTAGGGATGACAATTCACCTTACCTTGCCCTGTCCTGACCTGCCCCGCCCCACTTTGTTCGGGTCGAGTAATTTAACGTTTGACTAAGTTTTGTAATAGGTTTATAGAAAATCCGTTTATATAATTTTGGGTTAAGGGTGGGTTTAGGTTTTGTGGTACTCGTCCCAAACTCACCCCGTGTCTCTATATTATATAGATATAAAATATACAACAAGTTTAATAAAAAGAAATATAATATCATATAAACATAAAAATACAGCATAAAATTATAGTTGATGATGCATATAAAATTATAAAATCATAATGGTGTGATATTTATTGTTTTCTTTTCGTTATGTTGTGATATTTATTATTTGTGGTTTATTTTTATATTTGTTGTCTTGAAATCTTTTTAGATAAAAATATGGATAAATCATAAATAAATCAATCTAGATTTTTGATTAGTTTGTACATAAAAGTGTGAAAAATCTTAAAATTATGTGGATTAATTAAATTGTTAAGCAAAGAAAATGGAAATTTTTTTAAGAAAAAAAAAAAGGGAATTTGAGATCGAACAACCCGGGATGAGTATAGGACAGATATAAACCTTTAGGTTTGAATCTGAGACAAAAAAAAATAAAAACTCGTTAAAACATGAGAAAAAAAGTAAAACAAAATTTGAATGAACAGAACATGGATAAGTAATCAAATACCTGCCCCAAGTACCGCATTGTCATCCCTAATTGCACATAAAAAAAAAGGAAAAAAAAAGGAGAACCGTATATCTAATAGTAACGTAGATTAATAAGAATGTCAATGTAGCACATCATTGGACCTAAGAATAAATAAGAACAATGATAAAGATGTTGACTTAGCAAGTAAAACTTGGGAACAAGGGTACACGTGTGCCGCTGAATCTCTACTGTGTACGCTTCCGCTTTGTCTTCCTCCTCCTTCACTACTTCACAAAAAGTCACAATTCCTCCCAAGTTTATCAAAGGGTTTCAACCTCCTTTCGTGTTCAAATCCATCTTCTTATCTTTCTTTGTTTGTGCCACCCCTTTAAAAAAGGCTCAAGGAATTGGAATGAACGTTTTGATTATGGTTGTTCTCGTCTCTGCTTCTTAGACACATGTAAGCTCTGACTCTCTCCATGGTGGATCAAGCTACCTTGTTTGTATTCAAAATTGGTATTTGCTTTTTCATCAAAAGTTCAATTCTTTTCTGATAAGTTGGACTGCTTTTTGTTATTTTGCTATGCACTCTCACGTGTTCGGTTTAATTTTATTCAAGGAAAGTTGTAGTTTCACATCACGTTGTCTCTATTTATCTCTCTGTTGATGAGAGCGAAGAGACCTTGTTTTTTTTTTTTTTNAGGCAGATGCTTTGGACAGTTTAGGACAAATAGTTACTTTAATTGACTTAGATACATTGATTAAAAAATGTTTCAAACTGTTTCAGAATGGTCAAGTGACATTTATTGTGGACCGGAGGGAGTCATTCGGATTTTCGTGGTAAATTATTTCAAGGGTCTGATACGGTTTAGAAGTAGGTACCAAAGTGGGACATTGGGAAGTTGGGGTTTTAAGTTTTCCATTATTTGGTGAGGAGTAAGGGCGTGTTTGATTGATTTTTCATTATTGTTTGGGGTTTTTGGATGGATGCTTGTTCAATATAGTTTGTGTTGTGGCTTGGAATTTATCCGCAATCCATTTTTTTGTCTTTGTGATAACACTTCCTGATCAATGTACTTTTAAGGCCTATGTAGAGAACCGCCATCCACTACAACACTTTATTTGATATTTTGTTTCTGATTTCTTGCAGGTAAGAAAGTCAAACCACCTTCAAGTTGAGAAAGGACGCATCTTAACCATATTAAAATCAGACAATATCAAGCCATATTAATATTCCCAGAAAGGATATTATGATCGCTATGGATGTGAAGGGCATAACTTGGGTTGGAAATATATACCAGAAATTTGAGAATATGTGCCTGGAGGCTGAAGACGTGATCTGTGAGGTATGCCCTTGTTGTCATTGGACCTCAACCTATGCTATGGGCATTATTTAGGTTTCAAATGAGGAAAGATGACTTAGATTACCCTAGTACACATGCCATTGCTTAAGTACAGTTAAGAGTCTCACATCGCTTAGGGATAAGGCCTAGATGGCTTTTATAAGAGTTGGGCATCCCTTCCCCTATGAACTAGCTTTTGGGATTGAGTTAGACCCACTAAAATATTAATAAGTACCTAGAATTATGTGTTTCTTTTGCCATTGTTACATCTAGAGCTGCAACACTTCTTCATTTGTGTCTTATATGTCACTAGTAATTTACCTATAACTATTGTTCTAAGCAGTAGAGGATGAGCCTCAACGCAACATAAAGGATGTTGTCTAGTGACCTAAGGATCATGGATTCAAATCATGGAAACAACCTCTGTGTGTCTTCCCTCCCTAAGGCAGCGTTTGTTTACTGAGACAAGACAAAAATACTGAGACACAGGGATAAAAATCCTGTTTGTTTATTGAGACAGACACAAAAATTTGTGTCCAAAGACAAAAAATTTGTATATTTTCTATACCTCTGTTTTGCTAGACATGAGGACAAGATACGGGAACACAACTTTTCAAATTAGGATAATGTGTTTTTTTAATTTTTCCATTAAATTAATGCAATAAGGATATTTTAAATCATTTGAAGTGTATTTTCTGTCTTGTCTCTATTAAACCAAACAAGATATAGATACAAATAAGTGTGTCTTGTACACTGTCACCAAACAGAATATAAGACTAACTTGTCCTCTTATTTTTTATGTCTTTGTCCCTATGTCTTTGTATTCTTTTCCTATCTTAGCAACCAAACGCAGCCTAAACTCCACCGGGTGGGAGCCTTGTGTGTTGAGACACTCTTTTTATTGTTCTAAGCAGGGTAGTCAAAGCCATCTGGTGGTATGGTCGGGGCCTTTATGCCCTTTAGTGAGGGATAAGGTGTGCATTTCTTGGTTAGGCTTAATAAAATAGTTGGATAAGAGTGGGTAAAATAGTCAAAATATTAAAATAAAATACTACTGCTTACGATTTTGTAAATTGAATATCTGGTTTATTTTTACTGTGAATGAATGTCACATGTAGTTTATAAGAAAAATAAATATAATTTTTTTAGTCTTGTTCTTTTTCAAAGGCTAACTCCTTTCTTCATGTTGAATGCAATGGTGCTCTTACATTTTTTTTTTTTTTCTGTGGTAATCTGTGATAACTTTTCTGGCCTCAGTTCTTTTAGCAGTAGTTGGTTAAACTGTTAATTCCCTACCCTTCCATTAATTGACACACTTAATGGCTTCTATATCTTCAATATCTATTTGTTCTTTGGGTGTAGGATGCTGTTAAATACATAGAGAATCAGATGCAGACAGTTGGAGCAAGTGTTAAAAAGTTATACTCGGATGTTATGCGAGATTTTATTCCTCCATCATCATGTGATTCGGATGAAAAGGTAGCCTCTGAATTTTCTGTAGATCAATGTACTGATGCTGGGTTCTTTGAGAAACCATTTCAAGGTTTCAAGGTAAAACCTATAAAAGAAGCCGCCATACAAAATGATGATTCAAGGATTGATCATGATGTTGATAATGCTGCCATCCATGCCGCATCTGATGATGGTAATTGTCAGACTGATGCTTTGTTCATGTCATCTTCTAAAAATTCTGTCAAAGGAAGCAATTTAATTCCACATTCAAGACGTTATGTTGGTACCATGCATATTAAACCAAACCTTGTTATTGTAGAAAATCAAGCAAATAAAAGAATGGCTGCTACTGAGGTATTTGATGAAATCACTTTGGCAGAAACAGATGCAAACAGGGCATCACAATCTTGCGAGCACTCCAATGAAAATCGAAATCGTGCAGTTGGTGATTCAAATCCTGCTTTGGCTGAAGTAACAAGGGTTGCCTCTTTGGCAGACCGTTGTAATGAAATTGAGAATTCTCGTACTGAAATATTCTCGAATGCTCCGGTGTTCATTAAATCATCTGAAGGGAAACATGTGAATGCAAGTTCTTCGTCTGATGCCCTATTTGGAGCGACAAATGGTGAGTGTTTCAGTGTCTCCCAGTTATAGTTTCAGATTTTTCGTCATCAGTTTTGGTTGATCACTTCTGACTTCTGATGGGTTTTTTTCATAACGATGTTTTTCTATAGACGGAACAATACAGTCTGATGATTGCTCTCATAGCATGGTGGTTGTATCTCACCCAGGTATTAATTCAAATCATTCTGAAATGTGAACTAGTTATATTAGATATTAATTTGAATGACTCAGAACCTCTTATCACTATAGACTTTGATACATATCATTCAGAAGTGGTTGCTGATTTTAGCATATGGACTTGCTTTGGTTTAATTTAAGGAAATATAGTACGGTGCTGGTTACTTCGGTTGCTTTTTTTTAAGCAAATGTTGCATGTAAATGAATAATTGAGACATCCCAATTTGTCTGTATGAATTTGAGAGGTCAGAAAAAGTATTCTGTATAAAATGAGTTTTTTCAGTTAAAAATAAAATCATCTGAATGGGAAAGGAAGTTAATAAAATCATCCAAGTTTGAAGCTTTAGGGATGGGAGTTAAGAGAGGAGGGGGAGGAATGGAAAGGATAAGGAGGAGGAGGAAAGGAAGAGGTTTGAAAGGTTTCCCTTCTCGTTGTTTGGGAGTGCAAAATAGAGAAGGGGAAGAGAAATGGAGGGTTTTTGATGTATTTTTACATTTTTCACTCTACGCTACAATATTTATTTTTTTTTAGAGAAATATTTTTTGGAAAAAAAATTATTTGAAATTTTTTCGAAAAAAATATTTTTTGAAAAAAACAATTTTGGAAATAAAATTTGGGAATTTTGTTTTTGGAAATTTTTTTTTTGAAAAAAAAGTATTTTTTTGTTTATAGAAAAACTGTATTTGAGAAAGGAAATATTGTAACTTTGCCTTATATTACATTATAAACTCTCCAAAACCCTCTAATTGGGGGAACTTAAAATGGAGGAGTTTGGAGGGTTTTGGGGGGTTTACAAAACCCTTCAAATCGTTTCCTTCCTAAAACTAAAACTCCCAAACATAACCCCCCCCTAACCCTTCCCTTTCCTCTCTTTCCCCCCCCTCCTAAACTCAACTCGTAAACACATCTTTAGCCTCTGATATATCGTATATCTGAGGAAAAAAAAGGTATGACTGGGATACCAGCATCATTTGCATATCATTCTATCTATTCATTGGGGTGTGTTACTTTGTTTGAAGAGTTATAGCCTCGTTTTTTGAAGAGCTAGGTTGGGGGATCAGGGTTTGTATGTATGTGACAGTGGATTTGGATTCATGCTTCACTTTCTTGAAACCTTGTATTGAAGAAATGAAAAATAGGCAGAAAGTATCTATCTAGATTGAGTTTCACATTGTTGTCGTGCCATGATAACTGATACTTGTTATTTAAGAAATCCAAACACACGGAGTTTGGAGTTTAACAAAAGTTGACGCTGTTAATTGAAGAAGAGCATAAAACCACCCTGCGCCAAGACCATCTGAAGCTTGAGGAAAATTGCGTGATGGTTACAGGAGATGAGCTTAAAGCGATTCCCAATGCAGGTGGCGATGTAAAGACTAACAAGGTACACACACTCTCCTCCTCAGTCCTCTCTATTTGGTGCGCATTCATTCATCTCTTTTTCTGAAATGTGTTTTCTTCTCGAATAAGAAAAAGAAAAAGAGGCGGCAAGCCTTTTCCTTATCGAACAAGGCTGTGAGAAAGCAAGAGTACGAGGAGCTTGCAGCGTGGCATGGGAACAGTGACAAATTAAGGGGAGATTGCGTGGAGGATCGAATGAAATCACCACTTCCTAGTATGTCTGAACCTGAGTGGGAGCTTCTCTAAACACCCAGGAGATGATTAAATTGAAACACGTTCCTTGGTCCTTGTGAAGATTGAGATGCCCTGCTGGGATCTCAAGATGCCGAGAAGGTTTAAAATTCCTGATTTATGTGTGCTATAACTAGTTCTTTCGTGCCCACCAAAACAGAATATATACTTTGATCTATTCTGTAAATATTGAACGGGTACTTTTTACATATTCTCCTCTGCTTGTCCTTGTCAATTGCGAGTCCTTTCATATTCATTTCGTTGTCATAAAATGTATCTTCTCCTGTGTGTGTGTGTGTTTGGAATGACAAAAATTTTGCGATTGATTCAATTTCCAATTGAAAGAGAGAAATGTTAGAAACTCTTTACTGTTTAGGTTAATTATCGTCTTAATACTTCAAATATTATTGCCGCCAAGTGTCTTCAATAAGAATTGTTAAGAGGGTAATTATGTTAAATTGTTAGGAGATTTTAGCATTTATTTTTCCATTCGAATAATCTTATATAACTAGAATAACATTAGACTTGTTTGGATTAACTTCTTTAAAAAAAAAAAAAACACTTCTTAAAAAAATAACAAGTGTTAAATATAATTTAAAAAGTATTTTTTTAAAACAATGTAAAATACTTTTTTTTTTTTAAAGTTTGGGAGGTTTTACTTCTAAAAAAAAAGTGAAATGTGTGGTTTTTAGTAAAATCACTTTATAATTGTAAACTAAACCTCTTAAAAAAAATTATACTTAAAAATATAACTAAAATAAATATTTTTTTAAGGCAATTCAAATAGGTCCATTATATACTAGTGGATTTAATGGTGAATTTTGTTAAAATACTGGTGGTTTTTTAAGTTTTTGGCGGATTTTGCGATGAAAAAGATATGATGATATTTAGTTTGTTGTTAACTAGCTATCATCGGATTTTGTATCTATCGATAGTTAGCGGTGGATATATCTACCAGCAACACGTCACAGGAACGATGCCTTTGCGAACTATTACTGACGGATATATCCATCGATAAATAATTGTAATATAATAATATTATTTACGTAGTCGTGGAAATATCCATCGGAAATGTATAAAATTAAAAAAAATGTAATAATAAAAAATATTAAAATTCAATATTTCTTACATCTAAAAAATATTTTTAAAAAACTAATAAAAAATGGTCGCTGCTATGGTGAAGTGGGCTTGGGGTGTATCTAGAGCTCATTGAATCGTCATCATCCGCAATGTGGTTGTCAAGGCTAAGAGTGTTGGGAATATACTGATCATCATCCTCTAATCTATCGGATATGGAAAAGTCGGGCGGTTGTGATGATCCGCCTGCTTATAGATGTGACCACATGGGGGAAAGACTAGAAGTCATCATTTTTTTCATTTTCATTCTTTACCTTTTTCGCTGTATCTCTACTCGAAGGTGAGTCACCTCCTCCTGCAGCTGCATGGCCTGGGTGTGAAGTTCAGCATTAAGCCCATGAACGACTAGACAAACGTCATACTCAGTGTGTTAGACGTGGCTACCAACACCCAAGAGGGCGGGGGGTGAATTGGGTGTATGAAAAATTAATCCACCTTTAAGAAATTGTGGATCTTTATGCATTTAAATATTACTTGCAACCGAATAAACTAACAAAAATGAAATCATTAAGAATAACCATAATAAATTAAACTTATAGTAATGTAAAGAATAAGGGAAGAGAAAAGCAAAGTCAAAGCTTTATCCTGGTTCTGTCACCCCCTGTGGCCTACGTCTAATCTCCAAGTAATCCGCTTGAGTTTTTCCACTAGTTCCAATCCTTACAGGTGTTTGGAAAACCTTTACAACACTTGAGTACTTTCACTTCTTGGGATCCCTCACCCATAAGTTTAAGCCACTCAAGAATAAGAGATTCCTCACTCTTGATTCAATTGAGGTATGCATCACCCTCTTATAATTATTCAGAAATACATGAAAAAGAATCAGAATCACTCTCTCAATAGAGGAAATTATACTAGTGTAAGTGATAACTCTCCAACAAGAGTTATGTTTGTTTACTTTTTCTATAATTTTTAGTTAGAATAGGTTAGAATTTAGCCAGTTTGATTCATGATTGGTTGTACTTAATTGTCTTTTTATCTCTAGTATGTTTGATGTTTGTTTAAGTGTTTTAGGACCCAAAATTCAAGAAAATCAGCCAAAATGTGAGTCAGAGAAGCATCTTGTGTGAGACCTAAGGAGCATCATTTGTCTTGCGTGAGACAAGGCAAACAAAAAGGAAAAATTGGAATTCTGGAAGACATCTCACTAGTTCCAATCCTTACAGGTGTTTGGAAAACCTTTACAACACTTGAGTACTTTCACTTCTTGGGATCCCTCACCCATAAGTTTAAGCCACTCAAGAATAAGAGATTCCTCACTCTTGATTCAGTTGAGGTATGCCTCAACCTCTTATAATTATTCAGAAATACATGAAAAAGAATCAGAATCACTCTCTCAATAGAGGAAATTATACTAGTGTAAGTGATAACTCTCCAACAAGAGTTATGTTTGTTTACTTTTTCTATAATTTTTAGTTAGAATAGGTTAGAATTTAGCCAGTTTGATTCATGATTGGTTGTACTTAATTGTCTTTTTATCTCTAGTATGTTTGATGTTTGTTTAAGTGTTTTAGGACCCAAAATTCAAGAAAATCAGCCAAAATGTGAGTCAGAGAAGCATCTTGTGTGAGACCTAAGGAGCATCATTTGTCTTGCGTGAGACAAGGCAAACAAAAAGGAAAAATTGGAATTCTGGAAGACATCTCACTAGTTCCAATCCTTACAGGTGTTTGGAAAACCTTTACAACACTTGAGTACTTTCACTTCTTGGGATCCCTCACCCATAAGTTTAAGCCACTCAAGAATAAGAGATTCCTCACTCTTGATTCAGTTGAGGTATGCCTCAACCTCTTATAATTATTCAGAAATACATGAAAAAGAATCAGAATCACTCTCTCAATAGAGGAAATTATACTAGTGTAAGTGATAACTCTCCAACAAGAGTTATCTTTGTTTACTTTTTCTATAATTTTTAGTTAGAATAGGTTAGAATTTAGCCAGTTTGATGCATGATTGGTAAAATCAGCCAAAATGTGAGTCAGAGAAGCATCTTGTGTGAGACCTAAGGAGCATCATTTGTCTTGCGTGAGACAAGGCAAACAAAAAGGAAAAATTGGAATTCTGGAAGACATCTCACGCGAGATGTGCTAAACAAAGAGTGAATATCAAGATTTGGTAAAGGTGTCTCGCGCGAGACACAATGGATCTCGCGTGAGACATGATCGTAGGAGGCCCAAAAAACGTGAAAACCTAGATTAAAACACACCAGAGGACAAAATACCAAACAATTCCGCATTTACTCGATTTTGCTCAGACTTTTTTTTTATCGTTTTTGCCATCGTCAAGGTGGAGAGAGAGAGAGAACGCACTAGGAGACAAGAACACTAAGGAAGAAGATCGATTTGCTTGTGATTCAACCCCACAGCTTTCCTATCTTCTATGTACTTTCCTATCTTTTCATTATTGATTGTTGATTTCAATTTTTCTATTATGAACTAATTCCCTTTTTGATTAGGAGGATGATGTAACCCTAATGCTTTTCTTCTAATTCTGATTTCATCGTTATTCAATTGTGTATGTTGTGAATTGATCTTCTCTATGCTTAATGCTTTTTATTAATTGGCCATTAATGAATTGTTAGCAAAATTATGGGAACTTTGAGAAAAGAAACTTAGGTGGTACTGAGAGATTGATCATCACTTAGCCATATCTTAGAGATAAGAATAGAGGGTGGTGCAATGCTTAGCCTCACACGCTACCAAAGATTCACAAAACCCTAATCCCTAGGCAAACTAGATTAATTTTCAGAGATTGGTTAATCGAGTCGTTCATAGGAGGTACGCACGATCTCGAAAGAGACTTGCGTTAGAATAGAAATCTAATTAGTTGTCCTTCAGAAACAATTTGAATAACAAAGAAACCTGAATTAGGGGGAACATTAGTGGTGAAATTGGAATCCCAATCGCCTTAACCTTTGAATCAAATCCTACTTGCTTAAATTGCGTTTTTTTTTGCTGTCATGTTTAATTTACATTGCCAAAACTTCAGTTCTACAAACCCCTCTTTTGTGATTCAACTCTTAAGTTATAATTCTTGATTGCATTTCTAATCAGAACCGTCCTCGTGGGATCGATACTTCAGTATTAAAGACTGATATTTTATTACTTGGTGACGTGGTATCCTTGCCACGTGTGTTGTGATTTTCACACACCAGTAAAAACTATGAAGTTTTGCAAGAGATAACTCATTTTGGCCCAAAACTTTGATGAAAAACCATTGATGAAAATGAATGAATAAGTGTAGTTTGTACTTGGATTTTCATACTTAAAATGTGATAAGTGTCATATTTTGGTATTTTCATAGGTTAAAATGACACTTATCTGCATTGTTTTCTATGAAATTACTAACCATACATAAATGAAGAAGACAAAACTTTGGTGCTTACATACATAAATTTTTGTACTCATATACCTAAACTTTTGAACAAGCAGAAACAAAGCATAAGACTAAGACGAAAAGAAAAACGAATAAAAAAAATTGACACTCACATACGCAAACTTTTTTATATACATACACATACTTGTGAACAATAAAAAACAAAATACAAGATGAAAGCAAAAACTCTGGATTCATAACGTCTTGCGAAGAAGAAAATAAAAATGAAACAAAAAAGACGGCAAAAACGTAAAGATAAAAAAAATAAAGAAGAAAAATGAAAAGAAAACGCGTGAGGGAAGTGAGGAAGACAAAAGAAAAAAATAAATTTTAAATGCAGTTTAATATATTTAAGTTGTACATAAAACATTACTATAAAAACATATATCCAAACATATCAACTAAAACATGAAATAAAACCTTAACAATAATACTTTTTAAATCGTAAGAATTGGTAAGTTATGAAGATATATTTAGAAAGGATTAGTTTTTTTTATACAACAATAGAAAATAAAAAATGTTTAGAAGATCAAGCAGCGGACGCTATGAAAGTACCAGTGTGTTGTATTTTTCAGACGTCTTGTAACGTTTTTTTAGATGTTTTATCCGCTCGACCCAATCGGAGAGAAAGGTCCAATGCCAAATAGCATTGACCCATACAAGATTCTATTACAATATACTACATACACTCAAGTAAACAACAATATTTTCATCAACCTAGCAATACATTGTAGCTAAAGAACACGCAACTGTGAGATATTACCTATTGAGATTGAATGAACATCTATGCTTCTCTTCAAGACAATAAAACCAATAATACCAACACGAATCACCACCCACAGCTTCTTCACCTTATAATTCGGATTGAGCCTTTGTAATGTTTATCTGTGCAGGAAAATTTTGAGCCTCATTGATAATTATAGAAAGAAAGAAAAAATTGACAATTTTGTGAAGGTATCTTTTCAAATAAGAAGCAACCAGTGTCCGGCCAATGTCTTCTCAATGGTTGAATCCCGAATTGATAATTTAGTAGTATCACTGTTGTTGTGTTATTCACCGACACTTAGTAGAGGCAACTCTGGAAAAAAAAATACAAAAAATGTTATTTGTACACTTTAAAAATAGTCACTCCATAACCATTAAACAGATAAACAAACATTACGCAACAAAGAAACAAACATTGTTACCGAACATTTCTGTGTGTCCGTGCACGCGTGAGTTTGATGTTACCACAAAACAGAAAAACAAACATTGTTACTGAATATTTATGTGTGCTCATGCACACATTATTTATTATTACTTATTTTTTGTGTTAAATAATGTTTCTTTCTCTGCTATATAATGTTTATTTGTCTGTTGTGTAATGCTTATTTTTTTATTGGGTGGCTCTTAGGTGATTATTTTTTAGATATACAACTAGCAAGGTTAATAAATACCAAATCACTACGTTCTAGACTAACCTGTGTGTTTGATATTAATTAACTTATGTTAAATAGCCTACTAGACCAACCTTTTGGGACACTTTTGCCTATTAAACATTAACTAGCACCATTGCAACATATTTTACATTAATAACAACTCACGTGTTATTTAATGTTTGTGTTCTTCGATCGGGTGCTAGCTTTGTCAAGCAATAAGAATCACTTCTGTAGTCTGCCAATCATGGATATGGATGCTACTTTGGGCACAAATGGAATTGTGATACCACCTATTGATATTTAATTTTTTTTGGGGGGGGGGGGAATAAAGCACATGACTTTTCTTATGTACCAAGTTAGGATCATCAATGCAACCACTTGGTGCCTCACTGGATAATAGTTGCAAATTGTTGACCAATGAAATTGAAAAGGAAAGGACAATGAGAAATGAGGACATGTTGAAGATAGGCAAAAGTACTTCTAAATTATTGACTTAGGAGATTTTTTCTTAGAAACAATTTCAAACACATCATATTTAGGTACTGTAACACCCCACTTTTCCGCTATTCTGAACACTGTTTCAAAATGCCTTTATTCTCAGCACACTTGGTCATTCGGCCATGTGTGTGTCATTACCTCGTTTAAAAAGGTAATCATGTCATTTGCCTCTTAGTTTTCCGTATTTTACTTGGAGAATTAAGAACCTTTCATTCAGGGATTCAAAGAATTCCTTTTTTCCTTTCCATTCATGCATCTCTCCCACCTCCATAAAAACAAAACCAATCGAGAGAAACAATAGGACACGACTTTGGGGATTTGTCTCTGTAAGTTCCCTCTGATACATTCCAATTTCTTGCAAATTAGAAGCTGCAAACATGATCATCAAGGCCAATTAATGGAAGTGAAAACATTTCCTTTTAAAACTTTCCTTTGAGAATTCTTGAGGTTTCCAAGTCGTTGCCTTCTTTAGCCAACACCTACAGATCACTACTCTGTTCACTTCTTTTCATCATTTTGTGTTGCAATTGCATGTAGATCCACAGAGAAATAATTCTCTAAGTCTTACTGAACTAAATAGAAAAAGTTTCCCTATGTCACTCACAAGCCAATTTCTCTAAGGGGATTCTTTATTGCCCTCACTGGCACCTCCAAAAATCCATCAACAGATTCACCATCCATCCTTCACTCTCTCATCAAAAAGAGACACCTCGTGATATCTTATCCTTCTTGCTGCAACTATCACTTCCTTTCTTAAGTTCTCAAGAGAACTCTTCTTTTCCTTGACGAATCGCGTAACGAACCTACGTGTGTGACATATCATCGTCACTTCCTCACCACACGGGGTAACAAACTTCACTACTCTCAAAAGACCGAAGATTTAAAAGAAAACACATACACTTCCATAACATTCAAAATGAATGAAAGCATAGCTTATTGGTTTCCTTCTTATTTAGTGATGCACATGCATCCAAAGCATGCGCTTCAATTTCCTTTCCAGTTTGGTTTCCTTTCTAAAATGTGATGGTCATTACTACAATGATTTTTCGAGTAAATTGAGTAAAATGACGTTTTCGAGCGAAAATGGGCCAAACAGGAATTGAGAATTTGGGTTAAAAATTTGAGTTTATTACTATGAAAAATGAGTTTAGAGATATCAAAAACCTTGGGATAGAGTCTTGGGCCCTTTAGGTTTTTGATAACTAAAACTTTGAAGAAAATCGAGAATTTTGAGTAAAACGACGTTTTCGGGTGAAAAAGAGCAAAACAGAAATTTTGAGAATTTGGGTTAAAAATTTGGGTTTATTACTATGAAAAATGAATTTAAAGCTATCAAAAACCTTCGGATGGAGTCTTGAACCCTTTAGGTTTTCGATAAACAAAATTTTTGAGAAAATTGGAAATTATGGGTTAAAAGGGAGTTAGGTGAGTATTAGAGGGTTAAATTGGGAATTTTGAAAAAATATAAATCTGATTTAAGAAAGGATTAAAGTGACCAAAACTAAATCAAAATATTCCAAACTCCAAGTTTCTGATCGTAAATGAGACAGTCAAGAAAATCTTACAAAATTCCCCTGTTGTATTTTTGTTTGTGTAGTTGTAGAAACGTACATGACTGTATGTTTGAATCATATGCTTGTTGTACTTGCTATATGCTATATTTGAATGTTGACATGTATCATGAGGAGTTAAAGGTGCCAACTAGGAGATTTAGGGCAACCTTAGGTTAGATTGCTAGAAAATTAAACGCTAAAGTTAAAAAGATAATAAATGATACTTAGAATGGAATGAGACTATAGGTGGGTTTTCGACCAAATCGGCTTGAGATACCCTAGAAATGATTACACAGAAGATGGTCTAGAAATCCCCCTCTTGGCAATCCCTTCAACGTCTGATATGCAACGGTAAAGCGGTCACATGAGGACATTCCCTTCAACGTCTAATATGGGATGGATAACTATAAAATGATTAGGAAATCCCCCTTTTGGTACATCCTAGGACAGCCCCTCACCATCTCACAGTGGATGATAACGTTAAGAAACAAAATTAACCCCTCCAAAATGTCACAGGATAACCCCTCACCATCTCACAAGGGATGGTTATGTTTTACACTAATTGCGTATGTGGGTCGCTACCACACTGGTTTGAGCTCAATTTGAGAAAAGAAGGATGTACCCTAATGGTGGCGGCGGTCACCTAATGGGTACATGGAGGGAAAGAAAGATGTACCCCGATGGAACCCCTAACGGGCACATAAGAGGACCCCCACTAGCCCCACATGCATGGTAATCATGAGAACACATTATAAAGTTTAAGTTTAAAAGAGCATTTAAGAGCTTATGCCACAGGGCAGACACAACGTGATTCGGTATCATGAGTATTCCTTTCAAGTTTTCGTAAGATACGGGCATACGTGACCTAATGACATGAGATGTTTATGCGTTTAAGAGTAGAAAGTACGATGTCATAAAAGTAGGTTATACAAGATTAGTTTTCCCCTCGTCACCTAGTAAATAGATAAGGCTTCACAGGACTAGTATGGACTAAAATGAAGTAGGGCGTCTTAACTTTTTTTAAATTTATCATTAGAGACCCCCTGAGCGGCAGAACGATAAGTGAATGTAAAGAAAAGTCATTCCCATAGGATTCCCACTGAGGACATAAGTTCTCACCACCATTTATTTATGGTTCCAGGACGACATGGAATGTTGTAAGGAAGCCGCAAAGTCCGAAACATACACTCCCATGTGAGAGTTGACCCTACTTCGGGGGCCTCAAACGAGGATGCTGAAGATAGTAGAACGAGGAGTCACTAAGCAGATGTAATGGCAAAGTCAACCTCTGACAATAGCAAGAATGGGGAGCATCACTTCCAAGTGTTGAACCTTACGTAGGGCAGACGACTATCATGGTGAGCAGATGGTCCATTAGAGCTAGGCTCGTATATGCATATGTGTGTGTGTGTTATGTTTCTTTTGCCGCATGGGACGATATGGGTAGCTACACTACAGGCCCCATGCGTAGCTATATTTGATGTATATATGTACATACATATTTAGTTGTGATATATGTAAACCCTAGATCACTTGGTATGTATGTGTTATAGTAATGAATGTATGTTGAGAAAGTGTTTCTAATGATCCCTTAAGCATATGAGTTTTCTTAGTTAGTGGAATTCGTCGTGACACGAGTACGGCTCGTATTTTCATAACTATGAATTTGCAAAACAAAGAAAAGTTTTAAATTGGTCCATATTTTAGTGACAATTGTACTTTCAAAAGTAAGTCTAAAAGTAATTCAATCAAGAAGTAACAAACTATTGAGCATTACCTACGACTTAAGCTTAAGTATAACTAGAGTGTTACAAGTACAATCAAATAATAAGTGGGTCTTACAGGTTTTCTTTAGGATACTTCACATGTTTACCTGTCCATAAACTTTTATGTAAATATATTCAAATTTAAAATATTGAAATTATACTTGTACAACAATTTTCTTTTTTGTTAAAAGTGATTTGTATTAGAAGTATGAGAGATTCTCGAATGAGTTCAATTCTACCACCTCATTTTTAGGAACATTCACAAGAAAATTAGGGTTTTACTTTAGGCATTAGTTAAGGAAATAAAAAAAAGAGTAAGTTTTGATGTTTTTAAGTTATGTAGTGACTTTGAAAATGGGTAATGCTACTTGGACAACAAAGCTGAATAACAAAAGTGGACAATGTATAAAAATACAATAACATGTGAGTACACATGAGCCCCACATAATTATTATACTCTACATGTGCACTCACGTGTTGTTGTATTTTTATATATTATCCACTTTTGTTGTGAATTTTATTGTTCAAGTAGCATTACCCATTAAAAATCAATATATCTCAATTTTCAATAAAATATTATCTATTTTGTTTCATTAACAACTACTTTTAAGGCACTTGTTAGCTTTTCGTATAAAATTAAGTCACATAAATTTTATTTAAGATATTCTCACTCAATTGTTATTTTCATCAAATTTATTGGGAGTTTAATTACGAATGAGGAGATTGTTAAACATCTTGAGTGAACGAGTAAAAGGATACAACAAAGACTATAGAGAAAATACAGAGAACAAGAAATAACGGTATTATGAGGGTTGTGCATTACAATAGAGGGTGAACCTATTTATAAACTGAAAACCCAACGGCCAAAAGACAAATTACAATCAATCAAATATTTAAAAGATTATAATTAAATCAAATCAATCAAATCAAATCATTTACAATCAATAACATAAATTATTCTTAACACCCTCCCTCAAACTAAAGCTCCTCAAGCTTTAAGCTTGTTATAGTTCAACGGAGGGCTGAGTGGGGCGGAACCAACAAAACAGAGGCAACAAATGCTAAGCGGAACCAACGAAGGCAACAGTGGCTAGGCGGAACCAGCAAAGGCAACAACGGAGGCAACATTAGGAGTTGGGCGGAACCAACAAAGGCAACATCGATAGCTAGGCGGAACTAGCAAAGGCAACAACGATAGGTAATAATCGAGACTATGCGGAGGTAGATTAAGTCAACATTAAGACTATGCAGAGGCGGTTAAGGGGAAAATTGGCGGAAGGGGGAATATGGGTTCAAGGTGGGAACCATGGCTCTGATACCATGTTAAACATCTTGAGTGAACGAGTAAAAGGACACAACAATGACTACAGAGAAAATACAACGGCCAAAAGACAAATTACAATCAATCAAATATTTAAAAGACTATAATTAAATCAAATCAATCAAATCAAATTATTTACAATCAATAACATAAATTATTCTTAACAGAGATAATCCTTCTGTCTATCTAAGAATTTTATATGGAGTACATAAAAATGGGCCAAGTATTTTTAGCTGTACGTGACCCACATTGCCCTGCTTGAAACAACATTGTCTTGAACACGAGTTTTCCATATCCTTTTGTCCACCTTAAGCAGTTAAGTCACTATATTTGCTTGGGAACAAGTCATGCATTTCAAGAACTCATTGGTTAATATTTTTATGGCCAAATCAACAACTATGAAAAGTCGCTTTGGATGTTTGATCAAAAGAAGGTGACAAACCATAAAAGAAAAAGGGCCTACAAGAGGGAGAGGGTGGTGAAGCCTGCCTAAAGCCAGCAAACATGACAGCGATGCTCTCTAACAACTAAAACTAAAGAGACGCCATTTCCTTAAATATTTTAAAGGATATCATGACAAGGGCATAGAAAAATCAAATTCTACAAATGCTATTGGCAATGCATGTTTCTAAATAAACTTCTATTTAATTATAAAATTTCTATTTAATATTTTAATCAAGAGTTATTCTATTTGAACAAAAAAGAATTAATGGCAACCAACAATCACTCACAAAGGTGTAGGTGTTGATTGTCACAATCATCATCAGTCAGCTTTTCATTATAGAATTTACGCAAATCTTACTATAGGCTCCTTTTTATCCCTTAAAAGTAATTCTGCACTAGACATTATCGCGATTAAGAAACTCCTAATAAATGTATTCTCAAAGATTTAAATTTTGAATCTCATCCTGATAATGTAGTTCGCTTACCATTGTATCTAACCCCGGTCGGTTATTGCAAGCTAAAATAATCGTTAAGATTTCTCCAAGTTCAAAGAGTTTTCTGTTTTAATTCTTAATATTAGTCCTCACACTCTCCTTGTAAAGTTAATCTTCCTTTAAGAGACTAACTACTCTTTCATTAATAAAGTTTTGGTTTAAATATGTTTTGGATCCTTAATAAATTTTTGAGATTTTTTTAGGTCCCTAAAAAATTATTTTTGAGGAAAATGTCAACTAGGTCCCTAAAAATTGACCTAAGTGTCAACTAGGCCCATGATTGTGATGACTTATAGGTTTAGTGACCCTAAAGTGTTGGATAGAGTGCCTAAAGTAACCCGTGACCCTTGTTATCAGAATGGTTGACTTTTGATCCCATTGGCAGCACAATGGTGCCAAGCTCCACCTACATCAGGCCAATTGCGTTCAAGCAATGCAATTGCATTCAAGATGCCCGATTGCGTTCAAGCAGCGCAATGGCTTTGGTGCTCACTGCAGTTGCACTAGCTCAGCGAAATGGCACTCTGCGTCGACGACCTTGAAAATCCCACATCGCTAGTTTGGAGAGTTAAAAGTGCTAGTCTTCCCTTATAAATAGTTTTTCCTCATAAGTCTTAGCGTGCATTGGAAACTAATCATTTTTCTTATTTTTTTCATAAGTGCAAGTGAGAGTCCCTCCACGAGTGGACATTTACGAAGTTTAAGTTTCATCTTTGGGGAGTGTGGGAGCTCAAATGTGGTCGTTCGAGTGTTCTTTGCAGGTAGTAAGTCCCCTAGCCTTCTACTTTGTCTTTTGCTAGGTCAGTTTTGGGTTGCTAGTGGCAGCGCCAGCTCAATGGCACTACGGGGTACTCAGACTCATTGCGTTAAGGTTTTGGATCAACATTTGACATCTGACCCACTTGTGTGACACTTAGACTATCAGTGTTGATCTCCCTAGATTTCGAGCTCCTCCTCCCAACAAGAAGATGGGCACTTTGGTGGCAACCTACAAATCCTTTACAACCACTGCCTCTGGTTAACGCCCCTACACTGAACTCATTTCCACATAGGCGACCACACTAAAATTGCCTCTCTATTCTAAGAATTTGGACAATTTGATGCCAAAGAACCCGTATCCAATCAGAATGATGCACAAGAAGGGGAGAAGGAAGAGGCAATTGAATGGTTTAATTGCCAATAGAGCAATATCAATGTGAAGAGACACAATTGTGAGAGCGTCTAGAGAGAGGGGAAAGAGAGGGATAAAGGGTGACAAGGACTAATAGGGGAGAGGTGAGGTAGGGATTGAGGCTCACCACCGCCTAAAGGAGGTTGGAGGCAGTGGCCCCCTAAGGTTTACATAATCTTTTCATGAAACTTAAGTGAAATTTTAATTAATGATGATGAACTAAATGACAAATCACGCTTGCTTTTGAATCAAAATGTTCCACTTGCATGTGATGTATGGTACTACTTCGTGAGCATTAATTTGGCCTAGTTGTCACCTATTGATAAAGTGCTGATTGGAATATCCCTTGTGAGAGAAACTTTTAACAATCATCAAGCATGCCCTTTAGGCTAAGAGCCGACAATAAGTGCTTCTAAGTCAGTTCTCGTGAGGATGAGAAGGACTTTCATGATCGTGATTCCTTGATACAAGAGTAGACAAGTCATGAAGAAACATTTTTAATTAATGCAAATTACTCAAAATGATGCTATCTTACAGCGCAGGACCACAGGCACTACAGCAAGTTACACTAAATTAATATATAGCTCTTTAATAAGTTTGATGTGGAAAGGCTTCTTCGTTGAAGACACGTCACTTGGATTCCTAGCTTTTTCCTACTTCTCTATGCAACTTGCCCATTATTGTTTTACAATATTAAAAATGTTACATGTACAATAATAATGTGATAGCATTGGGATAACTCTTTCATAAAATAATAAAATTATAAAATTATAAGTGCCACTATAAAAAATAAAATAAAATGTGAGAATACTGAAATCCATATTTTTATAAGAGAATTGTCTAAATATTATTATACATGTAACATTTTTCATACAATATTAGCCCCTGTTAGAATCAGGGCAGTACGTCATTACTTAACTAGTGGGCATTAAACTGGTGAGAGAAGCCCAAAATTAGAGGAAATTTAAGTCAACGAGATAAGTGAAAAATAAATAATGGGTTGGACGTCATATCTTAACTTAAAACTTTAATTTCATCAATAAGAGACTTTAACATTCACATTTGGAATATAACAATCTCCTTCCTCAAGTGCGACACCCGTCATTAGTACGTTCTGTCACTGAGTGAGACGTAAAGTAGGTTTAAACACCACATATTGACCTAAAATTTTAAGACAATGAGTTTATGAGTCTTTCTAAATATATACTTTTCACTTAGATTAAATTTCATCAATGTGAGCCTTTAATATTTACACTTGAAATACAGCAATTTCTCCCCTCAAGTGTGAGGCATAACATTAGCATACTCCCCCCTCGACATAAGCTTCTTCTCGTAACAAACCAGCTCATGGGTTAGTACCACACCCTCAAACACAAACACGCATCAATGAGCCAGGTACCAAATTTAGGTGCACAAACAGTGAGAAAATTGAGGGGTGTCTTTTACAATTTTTTTTTTTTTGAGATTTGGTTTTTGTATATTAGGATTTCAATCCTAATTTCTCCCCTCGTACAGCGTGAGCTGACATATTGGCTTACTTAAAAGGCAAATTAATGCCTTGTATCATATAACACACGAACGCTTCGAGAGATAACAGTGCCGCTGCCACTTTACTTTTATGGAGAGTTTTTGTTCATTAGTCTATTTGTTAAGTACTCGTTTGTATTTTATTTTTGTTGAGATTTCAATCATCTGTTTTAAACATTGTCAAATTACTTTTACTTATTACTTTTGAGGTGCACTGTTTTATGTTTTATTGGTAGAGAAATATTTCTATCATTATTTTATTCTCTTGTCAATTTGTTGCTAGAACCTTTATCAATCCATTAGTGAAGACTTTTAGTGTACTATTTATTTTACATAGTAGAGGATTTTCTGGACTTGATCCCGTGATTTTTTGTCCGTCTTATTGAGGGTTTTCTACGTTAAAATTTATAATGTGTTGATTTATTATTCTACAAGATTTATTTGTCCACCAATTTACATTCCACTATCTATTTTTGTGCTCATACTTAATTGTCAAGACGTGAAAAGGGGAATACTCTAATTATTTTTGTACCATTTCTTAACAAAGTGGTATCTAAAGCTGTGGTTTGTTGTTCATCATGCAGTAAAATATGGATGACAAGCTTGGTGTTGGTACTATGATTAAATTGAACTCTTCCAATTATTTGCTTTGAAAGCCTCGAATGGAAGACTTGCTATATTGTTAGGATTTATATGATACTATTGATGGTGCATGATAGTGTCAAGCCAAATGACAAAACAGATAAGGATTGGGAAAAGATGAATACAAGACCATTGGGTTGATTCGACAATGCGCCGACAACAACGTTTTTTAGTATATTAGTTTAGAAACTAATGCTAAGACTTTGTGGCAAAATTGACAACTCTTTATGAGCAGAAGATCGCGTAGAACAAAGCTTTTTTTGATTCGGAAGCTTGTTAATATGAAGTACCAAGAAGGCAGTTAAGTGACAGAGCATCTGAGTAATTTTCAAGGTGTCATAAACTAATTGGCTACCATGAGCATGTCTCTTTATGATGATTTGCAATCTCTAATTTTATTGAGCTCCTTATTTGATAGTTGTGATACTCTAGTAGACTCTCTCAGTAATTCGACACCAGATGGAAAGATCACTATAACCATGGTAAGGAATAGTATGATGAGTAAAAAAATCCGAAAAACATAATAGGGTATCCATAATTTCACTCAGTCATTAGCTCTAGTTTCAAAGGCATAAGGGAGAAGCACATTTAAAAGTTCCAATGACATCGCGACAAATCGTGGGTAAGATCTGAGTTAAGGAAGAAAACTTATAAATGTGATTCTTGTGGAAAGAAATGTCGCATTGAAAAATTTTGCAAGATCAAGAAAAGAGAATCAAGTGAAAGAGATGAAGACAAGCAGAGTGAACAAGACACTAGTACAACTATATTTGATGGTGATTTTTTAGTTGCTAGTGATAATATTTTCAAGATGCTACATGGGTAGTTGATTCTGCTGCCTCGTATCATGTCTCACCTCAACGTGAATTTTTCACAACTGATACTCCTAGAAGGCACAATGAGAATGGAAAATACAAGGGTATGCAAGATTGCTGACATTGAATATATTTGTTTAGAAATTACCATTGGATGCAAGTTATTTTTAAGGAATGTCAAACATGTTCCAAATATCCGTCTCAACTTGATATCCATTAGAGTACTAGACAGTAAGAGTTATGTAACCCAATTTAGTGAAGGTAAATGTAAACTCACTAAAGGTTCTATGATAGTGGCGAGAGCCCAAAAGATTAGTAGTCTTTACAACATGCCGCCAACAAAATTGTGTAAAGGAGAAGTAAACGCAATTGCAGATTCCTCCACACAATTGTGGTATATGGGACTTGGTCATTTGAGTGAGAAAGGACTTGTATCCTTTCCATAAAGAAACTCCTTCCCACTAATTGTACATCTCTTAATTGTAATCATTGTTTTACTGGTAAGCATCATAGAACGGTTTTTCATAATTTACGTCCTAAATGGAGACATCATATTCTAGATCTTGTTCATATTGATATTTTCTCAATGGATGCTAGAACCAATGGTGGTGCCAAGCATCTTGTTACTTTTATTGATGACCAGTTGACCACTCTATAAAAGTTTGGACTTTTGTTTTAAAATTTAAAAGTCAGGTGCTCGATGTCTTTAAACACTTCCAGGCAAGTATTGAAAGAGAAAAAGGTAGAAGATTGAAATATGTTCGAGCAAGTAATGGTGGTGAATTTAGGGGTCCGTTTGAAGATTATTGCAGAGAAAAATGTATTAGGCTTGAGAAAACAGTTTTAAAGACACCTCAACACAATGGGATAGCAGGGAGAATGAGTTGCACTATTCGTGACAAGATTCATTGTATGCTCTCTCATTCTAATTTGTCTAAGGTCATTTGGACTAAAACGATGAGAACCACAATCAATTTAATCAACCTTTCTCCTTCAGTTTCTCTTGAGGAAGATATTCCACAAAGTGTTTGGACTTGGAAAGATGTTTCATATAATCACTTAAGAGTGTTTGGTTGCAAGGCATTGGTTCATATTCCAATAGATGAAGGATCTAAGATTGATACTAATTGCAGACAGTGTATATTCTTGGGTCATGCTCATGGAGATTTTTGTTACCGATTATGGGATCCTGTTGACAGGAAAATTATTAATAGTTGATATGTAATATTCCTTGAAGACTAGACCATTGAAGACCCAAACAAAATTGAGAAGCCTCCTACTATTATGAATAATGATTGTGGGGGAGATGTGTAAGCATATAATCAGAGTGGCATAGTTGGAGAGCCTGTTAATCCAGTTCAACCAATTTCTTCAAAATCACCGATTGTATATCGACTGAGAAGAAGACAGTTACATCCTTCTCAAAGATATCCATCCCATGATGAGAAAAACCATAATATTGAGAGAGATTATTTATGATGTTTATAGAAAGGAATGGTTGCAAGACAAGATGAATTTCATACATGACGATTACCCCACTTGATTCGATGGGGGAATTTGTTTTGTTTGGCCCTCCTCAATTGTGATAACACAACGCTTATTTAAGTTTCATAAAAAAAAAGAATATATATATATATATATATATATATATATATAGTTAGGTTATCATAATTAAGGAGACCCAAACACAACATTGACTATATGATTGATCAGTTAGTCCCAAATGCATTTGCCCTAAATTCAAATATTCTAACTATATAATTAAGACAAAATCAAATACATTTTCTTAACCAATAGACTTTAAAAATTACAACATGTTCCTAATCTTTATTCTAGGGACTCATCTTTGGTTGGATGCATTTGCAACCCTTCCTCAAATGGAGGCTGCCATGTCAGGCAAACTTGAGTTTATATATGCATTTTTTTTTGGGATATCTGCCATGGTCGAAGGTTGAAGGTTATTGTTCGATAAAAAAACTTGGATTCAATTCTTGGGCCTTTCCTCTCAAGCATGGTCTATGGATATTATTCACAGCATTGGAGAAGTTTGGGGCTCGGTGGTAAATATCAATGGCGATACGATCCACACGAAGTCTTCTTTTTCCCTGCAAGGATGTTGTTTGATACCAAGAATTGGCAATTGATCACCTATGAGATGACTCAAGCAGAAAGATCTTTCTCCATGACTGCAAAGAGAAGATACATTATCAAACTTGGATTCTTCCGACCACAAGAGAAAGAAATTGTGTGGGTTACTTTGCTTGCTTGACATGCACTACAGGAAAAATCCAGATTAGTTATAGAATTTAGCAAGAGAAATTTTTTGTGCTAATCCCTTGCAGATTAGCAAGGAAATACCGAGGGATCAACTTGCAAAATGTAGACCCATAGCAAAAAAAAAAAAAAAAAATTGAAAAATGAGAGCCAAAAATTTAGCGAACAACTAGCAACATATTAGTGAAAACATTATCCTTCACAACATATACTTTGTAGCAATAACATTTAGCAAGAAAAAAAAATCTATCACTAATCCCTTGCAAACGTTTAAAATACGTACAACGGATGACAATTTCATCACTAACTCCTCGAAAAACTCTCAACATTATTAGCGAGAGACTATGCCCTCAGCAATCCCTCACTAAACTCTCAATCTAAATTTAATCCTTAACTCCACTTTTGGTGAGGGATAAACCTCTCATTGATCCCTCACTAAACATTTAAAATTTTACTTTTCTTGTTAGCGAAGGATTGTTCCCTTACAAGCTCTCAATGTAATTTAGCGAGAGAATATGCCCTCGTTGATCCCTCATTAAACTTTTAACATATCACTTTTTCTCTTAGCGAGGGATTGTTCCCTCGCAAATATCTCACAAACTCTCAACATGATTTAGCGAGAGAATGTGTCCTTACTAAGCCTTCACTAAACTCTCAATCCAAACTAAATCTTTCACTCCCCTACTAATCCATCGCTAAAATTTTAACATTTCACTTTTTTTTTAGCAAGGAATAGTCCCTTGCAAACTCTCAATGTAATTTAGCAAGAGAATGTGCCATTGTTAATCCCTCACTAAACTATCGACCTAAACTAAATCCTTCGCTCCCATTTTAGCAAGGGATAAATCTCTCGTTGATCCATTGCGAAGCCTTTAACATTTCACTTTTTCTTTTTAGCAAGGGATTATTCCCTCACAAACTCTCAATGTGATTTAGCGAGAAAATGTGCCCTTACTAAACTCTCAATCTAAACTAAATCCTTCACTCCCTTGCTAAAATTTTAACATTTCACTTTTCTTTATAGTGAGGGATTTCTCACTCACAAACTCCCAACGTAGGGTATAGAAGGTTTCAACAATAGGAATCAAAAGAGATATGTCGAAGGGTATAGAAGGTTTCAACAAAGGGAGCAACTCGGAACCAAAAAGAACAAAGATGAAGCACATGACCAGAGCCAAAGGCCAGACTGCTACAAATGTTAGTGGCACAAAATGCCACCCAATGGAAGTTGACCCTAAAGATGTTATGAAGAAAATGTGCACAACTAAAGGCACATATACTAAAGGATAAAGCACTGGCAAATTGATGATGCCCTTCAATTACAGAAAAGCTTGACCAGCATGTGTAGACTTTGAGATGCTAAATATTTTTTATCTCTCTCTTTTCTAGAATCTATTTAGGCTACTATTTAGCCACTGGGAGACCCCAATTTTGCCAAGTGTGGCATTTGTCATTTTTATTTGTTCATTTGAATTGGTCCTTTTGGACTGCTCCATGTTCTTGGATTATTTATTTTGAAATAAATAAACTTATTGTTGTCAAAATAAATCTCAATTGATTGTTGGGTGTTAAATCAACCTATCTCAATTGATTGTATGGACTTTGGGTGCAAGGTGTGTCAAACTCGTGACATCGGTGAGCTTATAACTTGGCCGGTGATCTCGAGAATCAAATGTGGTAAAGTGTTAATAGATTTAATTTGAAATCAATGATGTAGCTCACATCCTAACTACTCAATGACAAGTGATTGGTTATAGAGTGCAAAATTATGAAGTTTAAAGGTGAAAAGGACAACTATACATAACTTAGACAAGAATCTCATCAAAGTATCAACATTGAACTATAATGAGTAGAGTTTGCAATTAGATCCCATGGATACCTTGTTATAAATTAGGTTTGGAAAGAAAGGGGAAAAAAAAGTAAACTACTGGAATGGTAAAGGAAAGTGGTAAAGAAAATGTTTTAAATGGAAGAAAATATAAAAGAAATGTTGTAAATGGTATGAAATGTAAAGATACAAAAATGTAAATATAAATGAAAGGAAAGCCATAATGTAAAGATAAAATATGAGTTGCATTGTGTCTAGTTTGTAGTCCTTCTCAATGTGCATGTCCTCTTCTATTTATAGATGAGTTCCTAGCTGCTTTGACGCCCATAACCTCTACTCACTCTGGTGAACTCAGATCGTTGATGTGTGATCATGAAGCATGCTCTAGTTCAACTTGTAGTGGGAAATCCACATGTGAGGCATGACATCGAGCATTTCTCTATTAATGACCACAAAGTAATGTTCCTTCGACTACCTCTACTTGTTATTCATGGACTCATCCCATTCATGTGTTTTGATGATAACAACAAAAAAGCTAAAGTCAACACAAAATTTTTTGGAGACCTAGAGAAAGCTACAAGATTTTATTTCATTCTTTATTCTCTTAGTATTAATAGGTCTCTAGTAAAATTGTGAAAAGCATTTTGTAAGAAAAGTTTCCTAGAAGTGAGCAATTGAGCTTTTGCATATGCATGAAAATGATTTTTGAAAAGTGTCTTTGAAAAAGGTTTATGTGTGTGTAGTGTTTGTTTCTTTCAATATCTTTTGAAAAAACTTTTTCTGAGACTGATTGAATCGATTCAATCATTGAGTGAATTGATTCATTAAGGATATGATTTAAAATTATTTAGAAATTCAGTTTTCGCTGAATTAATTCAATTTAACAGTGAATCAATTCATGTCAGAGCTAGATTTTAAAAATGAATCGATTCAATTTGCTTATGAATCAATTCATCATGGTCTAAAAACAAAAATTAAATATTCTAATTGAATTTTTGTAATATCCTTACCTCTTTTGAGGTCAGCCCTCTTGGCTATAAATAGGGCATCAAGGCACGGTTTTCTTAATTTTCCTAATCCAAAAACTTTGCAAAAACCCTATCAAATTTCTTTCTAATTCATCACTTTCATATCATTATCATATAAGCTCTTTGTGATCACTTGAGGAACATTTTCTAAGAACTTTAACATGTGTGTGTTGATATACTCTGATATATGTTCAATCGTTGGCTTGAAATAATTTAAATGGTTTTGTTTTATGCTATTTAAATTAAAAACACAACACTTGGTTTGTCTCCACCTCTCTGTCTTAAACTAAAATAGTTCAAGTCATTGGGTTAATTTCTTTTTATTAATTAAAAGTTTTGTTGTTGTATCTCTTTTTGAAAATTTGTGTGCGCTTTTCTTTTTTCTTTTTTTTTTAATTTTGAAATCACCCTGCACTATGACGATTTCAGTTTTTCAGCCCATACGTTTGTAAAATTCGCATCATCCAACCTTTTTTTTGAACAATAATTATGTCCTAACCAATAGAAAAGCTAATGCCCCTAAGCTTGTATGTGTGATTCAAGATATGAGTTTATTTATGTGACTGTGCCAAGCATTCCTGCCAATATCTAACACCCTTTGGTTGGGGGAGAATACCTTTGCATGGACTCATGTGCTCAATTTAATATTAAAAAGAATGTGGATTCTTTGGTACCCATAAAGACAACATGTCCTTTACTTTAAATAAATTTAATTTCTAACATTATATTAACTTTAAAATTGCCAAATAATTAAAATAATATTCACAAAATTATCTTAATTTATGTTTGATTACATAATTTCTTCCATTTTTACTTTTAAAAATTGAATCGCCAATTACATGGTTATTTATGGTTTTTTTAACATTTTTTTAATCAAATTTGGGGATTTAATTTTTGAAAATAAAAAGTGAGAAAACTATGCAACCAAACATAAATTAAGGTTTCATTGTAAACATTCTTATAATTATTTAATAATTTTTAAGTTTATATAATGCTAAATTATATTTATTTAGGGTGAGGGACATAATTATCCTAGAGACACCAAAAAATTCACCTAGTAAAGATGCTTTTCACTAGGTTTCAATCAAGAGAACTAAGTCAACTACTAACTCTTAATTTCCCAACAATTACAAGAGCCAAAACTCAAATACATTAGGTTTCCTGGATTTGTTTAAATTTGTCAACTAATGATAACAAGGTTTCTCCTTCGGTACTCATTCAATTATATAGATATTGATACATTGTCCACGCGTCATCAAATAATTGGTTAATAAATTAAAAAAATTAAAATTAAAATAACCTACAATACACTTAACAAGTAAGAATTTAGGTCACAATATCAATACCCCATATTATGAGTAAGGTACCAGAACAACCTCCTAAATTTAAATATATTTTAAGTTCTTATAAATAATCTTACAGATTTTGAGCCTTCCAAAATGTTCGGTTTGATTTTTCATTTTTTTTTCTCTTTTTTCCGATTCCTACTATCTAGACTTTGTTAAATGATATGCATTTTTATGAACTAAAAGAATATTTCTAAAATATAAAGACTAAAATCACGTGGAAAACGAAAAGAAGACCAAACAAATATTCCAAATGGCTATGTAAAGTACCATTCTTTTTTGTTCACTGTAAAAGCAAAGGAGGCACATGCCAGGAAGGGAACCAGTAACCACTCCGCTGTGGTCAACTCTGGTATGCTCAGTCTCTATTATTCAAATCCAAATATTATTGTGAAATCATCATAGCATGGCAATGGCAGCCGCAGAGGAAAACTGAAGAATCACAACTGCGGCATGATCAAGCTGGACAGAAAGTAAGTAATACTATGAGATCTGAAAGAAACAAAAGTACCACTGTCCTTTACTCAAATAGCACCTGAAAGGGTAAATGTGATGTTTAATTGATACTCTTCCATCTAAAATAAAATAATATAAATAAAAAAGAATACTAGTTTTGGTTTTGTACTCAAAATTAAGTTGAACTCTTACAGTGGGAGAAATTATTAGATATTTATAAAACGCTTACTAAAATGATATTTCAATCACCTATAATAACATTTTAAATAAATGCATAAGTTAATAGTGAATTCTTCTATTGTAAGTTGAAATATCATTTTTTAAAAATAATTCGAACACAATCTTAATTTGTACTTTATAAACACTAAATAATTTTGTCATTGTTTTTTTTTAGAAATACTTTTGAACTCATTGATTAATTAGGGAAATATTGTTAGATGATTTATTAATGGTAATACTCAAGTATTAAACTTAAAATATGATAAAATATGAGGGGAAAAAAATGAACAAGTGGAAAAATAAAGAAAATTTCAATTTCAATTCTACTATATCTTTCTTGGTAGGTAAAGTGTTGTACCATTATTTTTAAATCACAAATGATTTCAAAGTTTATTTTTTAAAGCAAGGTGTTGGATCCAACCCCAAGTGTTGCCATAGGTTAAAAACAATCCATCCATTCAAAGTTTCACCGTTTCTTTCAAGAATTAAATATTTAAAAATTGAAAAAATTATTTGAAAAACCCCCACCTTAGCCGATTTGAATGTTGATTCCAGTTAATTTCGTCCCTCCCAAATTTTTTTGACAATTTCATCTCTCTCAACTAAAAAAATCGGATACATTAGTCTTTCCGTTCATTTCACTAACAGTGATTGATGACGTGACAATTACGCAACAACGTAACATGTTAACGACCACGTCACCCATTCCACGTAAGCAAGCGAGACATATAACCCCTAACTTAGTCCCTCCCAAATTTTTTTTGGCTAATTACATCCCTCTCAATTTAAAAAATCGGTCTCGTTAGTTCTTTTGCATGCTTGACTAACAGTGGCTACTGACATGACGATTAACGTGCCACGTCGTTCTGTTAGCTATCACGTTACCCCCTTCCACATAGGTATCATTCCATGTGTGAGACTGACACATTAACCACTAGGCTACTAGTGTTATGGTTATATGATATGTTGCATATATTTTATACCTGAATGGTGTTACTAATAAATGACTCAAAAAATCAAACTTTTGCCATTACCAAGCAAGCAAATCACTTTATAAATAAAAAAGACACAAATAAACAATTTTAATAGTCTTATTAGATTTATGTTAAGCCTATTAAAATTTTAATAGCTCTGTTAACTGTCACATCACTCCCTTCTACGTAGGCATCTTTCCATATGTGAGATTGACACCTTAACCACGTCCCTTATTAGATTTATGTTAAGCCTATTAAAATTTTAATAGCTCCGTTAATCATGTCACCCCCTTCCACGTAAGCATCCTTCCATGTGTGAAGCTGACATCTTAACCACTAGGTCACTAGTATTATTGTTATATGATGTAGCATATATTTTATATCTAAACAGTGTTACTAATAACTAACTCAGAAACGACATGACACGTTAACCGCCACTTCAATAAACATAGTTAGTCAAGCGGACAAAAGAACTAACATGGATGATTTTTTAATTTGAGAGGGACGAAATTGACTGAAAAAAATTTGGGAGGGACTAAGTTGACCGAAATTGAAATTGAGAGAGACTAAGTTGGGTTTATGTGTCTCACTTGCCTACGTAGAAGGGAACGATGTGACGGTTAATGTGTCACGCCATTTCGTTAACCACCACATCATCAACCACTGTTAGTGAAATAGACAGAAGGACTAATGTGTTTGATTTTTTGAATTGAGAAACAAAATTGTCCAAAAAAATTTGAGAGAAACAAAGTTGATCGAAATCGAAATCTAAAAAGATTAGTTGAGGATTTTTCCAAAAATTATTTATAATTATTTTAAAGTGGATGTTATGCTAACACATTAATCTACCAGCTAAACAAGATCTTTTTAAAGTGTTACTCCATTAAAATCTCATGAAATAATAAATAAATGTGTGTCGACACCGTATTATTTGTTAAAATAAGTTTAAATAATTCAGCTGTCTCTTTTTCCACACCCCCATGTGACCCCTCTTCACCTCTCTCTCTGTCTCTCTCTGGCACTCTAGCAGACACACTCACAGTACGCACACATTATATAGCCCCTTGCTCAGGACAAGTTTCTCTCCAATGCTGGTCCCTTTTTCCCCTTCAATAAAAATCAAGGAGGGGTTGGGAAAAAGGGGTCGAAACCCAAGAAAATGGGTTCCCTGCCACTACCACTATTACTACTGCATCAAACCCTGTTTCTGATTCTGTTTCTGTTTTCCCACCAAACGGAAGCTGAGGATTTCGGTTCCTTCAGTAATAATGGAACCAGCTTGAGAGACACAGAGGTCGCGGGAGGAAGGTGCAACTTGTTCCGTGGCAAATGGGTCTATGACGCTTCATATCCTCTCTACGACCCTTCAAAATGTCCCTTCATAGATCCACAATTCAACTGCCAAAAGAACGGTCGATCAGATAAAATGTACCAGAAATATAGGTGGATGCCATTTTCGTGTCCCTTGCCAAGGTAACTTGTGCTATTTATGCTATCAGTATCACGTTTGCTTGCATTCTGTCTTGGTGCATTTTCTCTCCGTCGACTAATATAATGTAGTTTTAATTTTTAGATACCTCCTTAAATTAATGTAAGCGAATTCAATTTTCACATTAATTCTATGATGTATTTGAAAGAGTCTAAAGCGACTTACAAGAAGACGGAGGAGTATGTGACTTTGATGAATAAAATGCCAATAACCATTTTTATCTTCGGTAAAATAGACTCTTGGCAATTCTGTTTTAACTTTATAGCAATGCTCAATTTTATGATGATTTTGAAAATCTTTTCTTTATTACGAGTTGGCCTTTGGTGGGTGAGGTAGGCGCAAGATTAATTTCAAATTTGATTAGTGGGAGGTGAAATTGTTGATTTGTGCAGGTTCAATGGGTTGGACTTGTTGGAGAAATATAGGGGGAAGAAGATTATGTTTGTTGGTGACTCATTGAGCTTAAACCAGTTCAATTCATTGGCGTGTATGATTCATGCTTGGGTCCCTAAATCGAGGACCACGTTCAGACAGAGAGATGCCCTCTCCTCTGTGACATTCGAGGCGAGTTTTCCTTTGTTTCCTCCATGTGCTTTTTTTTTTTTTTTTTTTTATAAAAAATGTTATTTGTACAAGAACAGATATATGTGTAGACGTCTCTTTTCTGACAATTTTATTTTTGTGTCCCTGTCATACAAATTATTTATGAAAGTATCCCTGTTTTGAAATATATTACAGGAGTACCACAGTTTCGGCTAAACTATTTACGAAAGTACTACTGTTTTGAAACATACCATGCTTTGCACTATGTAAAAGTACAAAAACTTTTTTAAAATAATGGTACTCCTGTAATATGTTTCAAAACAGAGATACTTTCATAAATAGTTTGTATGATAGAGACAAAAAGAGTAAAATTATCCTCTTTTCTCTCTCACACATATATATAGTCTCATCTCTTATACACATCATAGGATTTATAAAAAATATTATTTGTATGTATATGATCTATGATGTAGACGTCTCTTTTCTTACCTATACAATAACGATTTACACTTATCTCTTCTCTCATAGGTTCACCCTATACTTAAAGTACAAATATCACTATTCATTTTTTATTTTCCTCATTTTTGAAACTTTTGCAAGGAAAGGCGGTGCAAGAATTCATGTTTATTTATTTATTTTTGTGCTATCCTTGCAAGTCCGGTCAATTTCTAACTTTTCTTTCAAAAGCTGAAATTTTTTAAAGAATTGGTGAATGTCTTAAACTAATTGTGAAGGGTTTAAAAAAAATAAAATGTTATTTGTATTTATGGAGCATGTGACACTTGTAACACTGTCAACACATCATTTATCATGGGATGGAATTTTATATAGAATATAAGTTTTTATTAAAATGTTATTTAATAGTGAATAAAATGTGAGTCGACATAATGTCTTTTGTATGAATATAAAGATAACAACCCTTTAATAAGTGATATGTGTTATTTGAATTCATGTGGTGTGAGACAACATGCTTACTCACACGTCATTTACTATTAAATAAGATTTTAATTGAGTCAACATTATCGTGAGGCCTAATCTAATGATGAATTCGGTGTGAATCGATACGGTGTCCCGTATCTCATGAGTATAAATAATATTTTTTAAATATATATATGTATAATTTTAAAATGTTTTAATAAAGATTCTACAAAAATAAAAATAAAAAACGCAAATTATTGCATTAGATTTCTATTTAGTAAAGATCTAAAAATGGTAGATATACAAATACAAATAAAGAACTATTTTTGAGATTTGAAAAAGAGACTTCTGAATACTCTTGTTTTTATTATCAGTTTAATTTTGACACACTTATCATATAAAAATATTTACATAATTGTCCCACTAATTTACTTCATATAAAATATGTTTGTATGACAGATGTGATAATTAATGATATTTATTAATGTGTCGGTATGTAATTGGATAATAATGTACAAAAATTTTATACTATTAATATATTTTAATTAAATTATTTTAATATTATAATTTTTATTTTTAAATTTGTTACATTAGTAAACAATCTAGCCACGGAGAGCTAGATTCAGCTTCTATATTGAAGAGCAAAAAATGTGAAGTGTGAAGATGAAATATTTAAATGACAAATATGCCCCTTAAAATAAAAACTTATATACAATGAAAAGTTAGACAATTTGTAAGACTGACTAATATAGACATTTGACCGATACTTTGTAGAAATATGGAAACCTACGATTTTATTACAATAAATTCTGACAATTTTAATAAGAAGAAAAAATTTATATAAAAATCATGTATTAATTTCAGAACACATTTATTTTTATTTAAAAATAATTTTAAAACGATATATTAATTAAATGTCAATAAAATAAAACTTTTAATTAATATTTATCATAAAAAATATTTATGTAATTTATAAAAGTAAAATTAGAAGTTAAATAAAAATATCATGTTTATATTTTATTATAATAAAGACACACACACACATATATCATTTTAATACAACTTTCTTTCTTTTTTATTTCAGTCTCTCTTTATTTAAAGAAGAGAAATTACATTTTCCTTCCTTTTTCTCACCATGTTTTTTTCGTTTCTCTCCCGTCCAAACAATCCATAAACCTTAGCCTTGTGTTGGGGACATTACTGATTGTTAATTTAATGGAATAATAATTGTGTATGTTGTTAATAATAAAATGGATTGTTTAAATTGAATTTTTTGGTCCTATGAGATCTAAGTAAAATTTCTCATTATTAATTGAGCAGGTGAGACCTCTATATAACCTAAGCAACAAAATATGTATTAATGATAAAAGATTACACTTAATCTCATATAACAAAAAAATTAACTGAGAGGATCCATTTCATGATAAATAATATACTTTTTCTCCAACTGTTCTGCTAATCTGCCAAATTCAAACGTGCACATAATTTTCTTATCTAGATCAGAAAAGACAAAAGGAAAATTTTTATTTCTGGAAATTTAGTTATTATAATTAGGACAGACGTGGAGTTTCAGTTACAACAGATTCATTTCGTTACATTATGGTGGAAAAGGGAAAATCCTTGTGACTTACTTCATTTTCATTAAACTACATTGTCGAATAGTTCCATCCATCTGTTATTTTTCACCCCCATTTTATGCAACCATTTGTCAAAGTCCAGTTGCTTCATATAAAAACTTTGTCAATCACATATCCCAATTATTAGCAATGATTAGTGTTGGACAGTATATAAGCAGGAACCATCATTAAGTTTAACTAAATTATGAGTAAAACATTGACTACATTAAGCATTACTCAACCAACCTAATTTTCCGTTTTCTGCAAATGACTGTTAATGTGATATTTGCTTCCACCTGAAATTTTGATTACGTGCTTAATTATGTTTGTTTATGACATAAGTTTCCATAATGCTTTGTTGTTGATTATATTATTGAAGTTATAATTATTCATGATTTCATGTATGTGGGTTGATTATATTTTTAACTTAAAAAAAAAATTAAAAGTAATAAATGTGTAAGGTAACGATTGATTCTACTACCAACTAAAACTAATGGAATAATAATATCCCATAAATTGAAGGACCACCATCCAAAGTGATACTCAAAAGCACCAGATAATTGGTGATAATAATTAATAGTACTACTGCCACTACTACCACACACAAGTAACAGTAACAACATAGATGCTGTGTTTTTTTTTTTTTTTTCATTTCAGGATTATGGGCTTGAGTTATTTCTGTACCGCACAGCATATTTGGTGGACCTTGACCGTGAGGAAGCTGGGCGAGTCTTGAAGCTTGACTCAATCAAGTGCGGTGACGCTTGGAGAGGGATGGACGTTCTCGTCTTCAACACCTGGCACTGGTGGACCCACACCGGAAGCGCACAGCCGTAGGATGCCTGTCTCTTACATTATTTGTCGGTGAATTCTAATCAACGGTTTATTAATGATTCTACTAATGTCTTTCTTATATTTCAATGGCAGGTGGGACTACGTTCAAGTGAATAATAGGTTGTACAAAGACATGAATCGTTTTGTTGCATTCTACAAAGGGCTAACTACTTGGGCTAGGTGGGTCGAGAGGAACATAAATCCAGCCCAAACTAAGGTGTTCTTTTTAGGAATTTCTCCTGTGCATTACCAGTAAGTTGCTAATTTCCCCTTATACACTACTACCTCAATAATAATAACTGTTGCTTATACACAACCGTTATTATATGAAGTGTTACTAGTTTTTTAATTTAATTAACAATCTGTATATATGTGGTGTGGTGTATTAGGGGGAGAGATTGGAATCAACCAGCGAAGTCATGCATGACAGAGACAAAACCGTTCTTTGGTTTGAAGTACCCTGGAGGGACACCAATGGCTTGGGTGGTGGTGAGCAAGGTGTTGAACAGGGTAACAAGGCTGGTGCATTTCTTGGATGTCACCACTCTCTCACAGTACAGAAAGGATGCACATCCTGAAGCCTACAGTGGTGTTATGGCAACGGATTGCAGCCACTGGTGCCTTCCAGGGCTTCCTGATACTTGGAATGAGCTTCTTCATGCAGCTCTTTAATTACTGGTTGAAGGCATTTTACTTAGTTGTTTTATTAGGTGCAAGCTTGTTAGACATATATGAAAACCAATTGTTTTCAATTCAACTGTAGGGGAAACATTAATTTTATTTGGCGAATTTGCTTCCTGTAATTGGACAATAAAAAGGGTTTGGTGATGCTCCAAATTGTAAATGTAGATTGTTTTGGCAGAAACTTGCCTTGAATTGTACCAAGTACCATTTTGAATCTTGCAAAGCGCTTTGTGGAAAGATTCGGTGACTCGTTGTACTACTGCAAATCAAGTTGTTCATGGAATAATTCCCTTTTTCTGAAGCGTAAGAGTAAAGTTATTGCATAAAGAGAATCTGATATGTGAGGTGGCAAACTTTTTGCAATTCTAATGTCTAAGCTTTCATCTGTCCGAGTTGAACATAAGCTATATATTTTAGGAGACAACAATGTTATTTGGTTACCAGATTTTGTGCCACTTTAGTCACCTCTATAGACAAAAGGTGCTAATGTTACATTCTTGCTCCTAATGCATTTTTACATGGCTTTTCTCTTACTGTCGTTTCATCTTTTTCTTTCATTCGTCTCAACAAATAAACTTTCTTATTACATAGATCAAATTTTCTAAATAGAAAAACTAACATTTTAAAAATGTTTAAAAAGTTGATTTCTTTGTTTAAAAGTTTTAGTTGTTTAAACATTTTTAAAAGGTTGATTTATGTGTGTTAAGAAAGTTGGGTTATGCTTTTTGTCACAAAATAAGTGAAAAATAGAATGAGAGGGAGAAAAGTTGGCAAAAGTCCTGTAAGAGAGAGAAAAATAGTGACTTTTACTTTTGTATTTTCTCTTTTTTTTTT
>QANU01002268.1:179507-215860 GCA_003254905.1 Nissolia schottii
TCTTGTCCCTCCCATGAACGATGAACGCTAACATGTAGCGAGTTTTGTGTGAAAATGAGTTTTATGAAAAGTTAGGGTTTCCCTAGAGCATTTCGTTTTTCAAGCACTATTAGGGTTATAAAATGATTTTGATGATTGTGTTGGAGTTTTCATAATCCTCAAGAGATTTCAAGTAAAGTTTGTTAAGGAAGTTTAGGTTGAAAATTAATGGAATTGTTTAGATTCAGCCCTGTTAGGTGTTCTAGGGATTTCATGTGTTGTTTTGATTCTAACCTTATTTTGATGTTTCTCTTATCATCCTAATGGAGTTTTATGAAAGATTTTTCATTTGAAAATGAGTTTCAATGATATGAGAAAAGAAACTCTCCCTATGTTGGCTCCATGACCTATTTTTATGTTTAAGTTTCGTTTATGAAAATTCAAGGTGTTCTAGTGATCCATGGTGGTTTCTTGTATGAACAATGATATGAGTTTTGAGGATCATCAAGGGTAAAGAATGGGTATTTTCTTTGTTAATGATATCGGCCTTGATGTTAAATTAGGGATTTAGAAGTTTATTTGTGAACTCTGTCGACAATCCGATGATCTATGGTGGTCACAATCTTAAACGATAATACGAGTTTCAAGGACTACTAAGTGGTGATGGATTTATGTTTCCTTTTGATGACTTCGGCCTTGATTTGGTTTTTTTAGAAATTTTTTTCTGAATTTAATTAAAGAAGTATTTAGAAAAGTTTATATGGTTGCTGGTTGATTCAAGTGTAACTTATGTTATGAGTTGTGGGAGAAACCAAAAGCGATAAACTAGTGTTTTCCTTTTGGTATGCATTTCGTCCTTCTTAACCAAATAGGGAGCTAGTTTTATATTTTTAAAAGTGTTGGCATTTTGTAACCCTATAAAGATTTGATCCTAGGAGTGTTAAGGAGTTTTCGGTGAAAAATCAATCCCGTGAGCCCTTATGTAGGTCTATGGTTTTGGCAATATTAATCCCTATGGCTAGGATTGGATTTTCATGAAAAGTGTTTATGTTTTCTTGTTTTCAAGTAGTAAGTAAAAATTCCTTCTGCCGATAAGGCATAGCATTAGGATTTCTTTCCGTCGTTGGCTTCAAGTGTTGGTTGTGTGACTCTTGGATTTTCTCAAAAGAAATCATAAGCCACAACATGGAAGTATTGTAAGTCTGGTTCAAGTTATGTTTGATAGTTAGTAGAAAATAAAATGCTTGTGTTTGCTTTGGGAATGTTTACTTGTGCTACATATATATGTATGTGTGTGTATTTATGCCATGATTATATCAGTGAATGTTCAAGGTGATATTTACCCTTATGTTTATGCTTATAATGTTGTATAATGTTAATGAATGTTCTCATGATGTTTAGTGGATGTACATTCATTGATATATGTTTTTCGATAGATGAATCTATGAGTATAAATAGTCCTTTAAAACGAAATGAAAATTTACAAGGATCATTTTAGGGATGATGTAGAGGCTCATCACTCGATCAAACTCTATATCAGCATTCACCATTAAGGGAAAGGATGTAGGGACTAACCTATTTGACAGTTTTTATAGAGATTATTTTGGCTGATTTTTTATTATTATTATTATTATTTATAGAAACGAATTTGACAAAGTAAAAAATCTATAAGGTTTTGCCTGTATTTTATGTGCTGGCGCGGTGTAAGCATCCAATTTCAAACTCTTCAGGGTGGCTTGTGAATTTGTTTAAAGTTTCCTGCAATATCATTTGGGCAACAAAAGTACAAAACCAATGAACGATTGGGCTGTGCAATTGGAGATGATGAAGCAATCATTACCCATCTTCTTTGGGGCTTTTTATGTTTCAGGCCATCATCCAATTGGTGTCCAAATAACTAACAGTTAAAATGTCTTTTAACAGCATTTTGGAGACATGCTTTCGAACAAAAAATAGGAAAAGAGAGACATTCTCACCCCCATTTGTTATTGTTATTGGGTAATGTTATTTAAAACATATATGCACGAGACTTCGTACTAACTCATCTATTGTTGATAATTGACTGAAATTTCAGTCAAATTCATATTTTGTTAAGATATTAATTATAAATTTCACAGTAATTGAATACCAGTAACGTTTCCCTGTTATTTTCTTAGTCTTCTGTAGTATGTTTCAAATCATTTTAGTTTTTCAAACTTGCATTGGTATAATTCTGTTGCAAAAGGATGATTGTTTCATTTAACTTTTGTGAGCTTACAATATCTATCTTCATCCCTTCTTTCTATAATTCTACATATATTTCCACACTACCTAATGAATGACAACTGATTCGAACCTTTTGCCATTGTTGTACCGTTTCATGACAGAAGAAATGCATATGATGTAATGCGTTGAAAAAGAGGTAAAAAAAGCAAGAAATATAAATACATAACCGAATAACCGCCAACGAAAACAAGCCAGGTGTGTTCCCAGCAAAATGTGCTAACACGAAGCATTCCGTCCAAGCTTCCACGTGGCATGCACCTAAAGCACCCCTGCGCAATTCTGGGTTAGTCACTTGGTGTTGGTTCCACATGTCCTTCCCCATGCAAACCTCATCCATGGCCACCTCTTCGAACCGCCAATGCCGCCTCCTTGTTCCTTTTAAACCCCACGCTAGCTACTCCTGCAGTGAATTGAGCACACATAACCATCAATCCTATATGCCTATATGGTCTACTAAGCTTTCCAAACACAGAGCAAAGAAAGCGGCGCCTCTGTTCTTCAAAGGAGGGAAGAAAACAACACCACCACCACCACCACAATGGCGTCTCGGCAAATTTCTCGCCAAGACAAGGACACGATGGAGAGAGAGAGACGCGTTGAGGAGCAGCAGCAAAGAGTTCCCTCTGATGATGCTGATGCTAGGAGAGAAAGAGAGGCCTGTGAATTGGGGGCTCGCTCAGATTCTGTTGCCGACAAAGAGGGTGAAACCAGAACAACAGAGAGAGAAGGTGGTGGTGGTGTTGCTCACGTCGAAGTGAGAGCTGGAGGGAAGGGTTCAGGAGAATCAAGGGGTGAAGCCGAAGGCGTTACCGCAGTTATCACATGCAAATTGGAAGGAAGAGGAAAAGGAGAGCAAGAGAGGGAAGACCAGAACAGACAATCCAGCTTGGATGAAATTTCCAAGTATAGAGCTGAAGCTCAACAGAGAGCAAATGATGCCATCTCAGCCGCACAGGAAAGATACCAGAGAGCAAGCGGCACAGCCCAAGCCGCGCAAGAGAACAGCGTGCGGGCAGAGGATGCCGCAATGGAGAAGGGCCAACGAGGCTATGACAAGGCCAGGGACTACACCGTTCAAGCCGCGGAGAAAGCTGAGCCTGCCGGCGGCACCGCGGCTCAGTACGTCGGGGAGAAAGCTGTGCAAGCCAAAGACGCCACGGCGCAGACTGCTGCGGATTTGAAGGACAAGGCTACGGTGGCAGGGTGGGGCGCTGCGCATCTCTCTGCTGAGAAGACTGTGGAGGGAAGCAAGGCTGCGGCAAGTGCTGTTCAGGGTGCCGCAGGGTACGCGGGCCAGAAGGCTTCCGAGCTTGCGGCGAAGTCGGCGAATGCTGTTAAGGGTTTGGCTGCTGCGGCTGGTGAGACCGTTAAGGAGTACACGTCGAGGAACAAGGAGGAGGCGGAGAGGGAATTCGAGGCCAAAAAAGCGGCTCAATGCCGGGTATTATATTTTTATACTCATTGTTTTATACTCACTGGTAATTTAGTCAATGTTAAAATCAAATTGATGAAAGTATACTTCAACAATTAGACAGTGATGGGAAATTCGACACAATAAATTGACAACTCAAGCAGAGCTATATGTAGAGGAAATTATATAATGGCAACAACAAAAACACACAAAGGAAGACACAGATTTTAACATGGAAAACCTTTTCAATGTGAGAAGTAAAAACCACGGACACAAGCCAGTCAATCAAGCTCCACTATGAACAAAATAAGGGTATAAGAGAGTCTCAAATCACAGCACAAATCGTGCTCAAAACATTTTTCTTCTCTTCTCCTTATTTTCTTTTCTTTCTTTTGTCATCTCGGCTCTCTATCCCTCTCCACTATTAAATGAGAATGAGTTTGTAAATATTTGGCCTTTCTCCACATAGGAAGAGAGCCCAAACCCAATAGACTGTTGTTTATGAGGTTTGAGTGAAATAAAGTATCTTGCCTGTAAGATGTGTCTTGGCATTTTTATTGGATAGTCTCCATTGTGAATCTATTAAAAATTGGCAATTGCATCTTTGCATTTAGGAAACGGAGGGGAGGACATCAGCAGAAAGAGGACAAGGACAAGACCTGGAAGGACGAGGAAAATGGAGACCTGGTGGTGGTGTTGGCCAAACTGAAGCTCCACGTGAGGCTTCAAAGTTTCACGGAGTCCAAGAGAGAGGCACGGAGAGAAACCAGGGAGGGGTTGGGGAAACTATAAGCCCTTATGTACAAAAAGGAAAACCAACAGAGGGAAGCCGACGTCAAAGTGGACAAGTACATGGTCAAGATGTCACAGAAGGCGATGTGTTTGCAGCACATAAGCCACATCATAACATTGCTGGGAGGAGCTTTCAGGGAGAGCAAGCTGGATTTGGCCAAACTAGAAATGGAGGTGATGAGGCAATGGAAACTATTGACAAAAATGTGGGCAACCCTGCTCAAAGGGAACAACACTATTCATCTGAAAAAATGGCCGGATTTCATGGAGGCCGAGAACAACTTCATGAGAGAAGGGAAGATGGGGTTGCTGCCAAATCTCTAGGCCAAGTACAAGGTGAGCAGGGAAGAAAGGGGACTGAGGCAATGGCAATCACTGGAGGAATTGTGGGCAATGCTGCTCAAAGGGAACAGAAACCAATGGAAAACACCAACGTTGGTAAGGGAAGTGAGGCAGTGACAAGCATTGGTGAAACATTAGGTGATGTTGCACATATGGTGAAGAAACCATTGGATAATGTCACCGAAGGAGGGGGCGAGATGTTGGGAGCAGTAGGTGAAACCGTGGTTGAGATTGGAGAAAACATGATCAGACCAGCGCAGAAAGTGCAGCGCAAGAGTCGACAAGGAAAAGAAGGCGGCGGAGTGTTGGGCGCCGTAGGTGAAACCGTATCAGAAATTGCGGAGACAACTCGTGTATTTGTTGCTGGAGAGGGTGAAGCAGAGTTCAGGCAGAGCATTGGGCCGGATTCTAGCTCCCGGAGAGTTTAAAGCATGAATTATGAGTTGTCCTACAGAAATCTCTCATTAAGGATCTAGCTGAAAGTCCCATGACCTGGGTTTTATGAGAGCTGTAAATAAATAAGAACCACTTTTTTGGGTTTTATGAGAGCTATAAATAAATAAGGACCACCTTTTTTTTTTGTACAAAAATAAGAATAACTTAAATAAGAATCAACTTTTTTGTGATTCTATAAAAAAAAAAGGAAATTATTCTTGCAGACCTAAGTTTTTTAAGGAAAATAGTGTGCTGAATCAGCACATCATTTACCATAATTACTCATGCGCAATTTTCAAGATAACCGTTTCGCACATTCGTTTTGTTGCTTCCTTTTGTTCATTCTCTCTCAATTTGTTGCTTCGTTTTTACTCATTTCTCTCTCAATGTATTGCTTCGTTCTGTTTTTGTTTTTGTTTTTGTTTTTTTTTTCTCATTCTCTCTCAATTTTTTGCTTTGTTTTTGTTCTATTCTGTTTTGTAATTGTGTTCTGTAATCGATGTCGACAAATCCACCAGATTTCGTTGGCAAGGAGTTGTCATTTACGAAGTTGATGAAAAGATTGGTCAATACAATAGTGGCGCCACCATCAATCACAGTGGAGGAAAGAAATTATTTAGTGAGTTAATGAGTAGGTCATTTATAATACAATGGTTGTGTTGTGCATAGGCAAATGGTTGTGTCTAAGCATATAACAAAGTTATGTCTCACACATTTGGAAGGCTAGGTCTTGATTGATAAAATGGTTAGGTCTCTATTAATAGAAAGGCTAGGTCCTACATAATCGATAGGTTATGTCTCGTTTTACAAGATAATTAGATCTCTTATAATAGATAGGTTGTGTCTCATTTCACAAGATTGTTAGTTCTCTTATATCAAGAAGGTTAGGCATGTAATTTGGCTCCAACATTGCAACGTAGGGAATCAGTGATGTCAACAATAAAGAGATGACTTTAGTAACATACAACGATAACGGAGGAATGACGATGTCAAACATTGAAGAACTTTAAGGTATTTTTAATGAATTAAACAATGATCAAGTTATGTGTAATAAAGGTTAGGTCTCAAACTTTATATTGATTAGGTCTGATATGTGACGATAGTTAGGCCTTGCAATGAACATGGTTGGGTCTTTTTGCATTATATGATAGGTCTATTGTAATGTATGAGTTAGATATCGTATATCAAAAGGGTTAGGTATTTTATTTAATATGAATTATTTTTTTAATAATGTGCATATGTTTCATGCAGACGAAGACATGCACGCTGAATCATGCACAAATATTATTATCCCAACTTTTGGTATGCAACTTTGAGTCTGCTGAGAATGTTCATGATTTTTATAAAGACTATGCAACTATTGTTGGATTTGAGTGTAAGATTAGAAACACAAAATCTAATGAATTTGGAGTTCCGTAGTACTGTATAATTACATGTGTTAGAGAGGGTAAGAGTCGATCAAAGTTACTACTATTAGAGAGGACGGACCTTCCGTTGCTACAAACTACAAGGCTAGGATCATTACATCAAGGAACACATAAGGGGTTTGGGTGATCAACAATGTTGTTTTGGAGCACTCCCACGCAACAAGTCCATCAAAAGTAAGACATTTCACATCCAACAGATTCATACTAATGTTTGCAAAAAGAAGGATTAAGGTGGATGACAGTGTAGGTGTACAGACATACAGGACCTATAACTCCTCGTCACATGAAGTTGGTAGAGCAGAAAACATTACATTCATAGAGAGGGATGTAAGGAATTTCTTAAGGACGGAAGTCATAAGTGTTGGTTTAGAAGGGGATGGCCAAGCCAGGATCCAATACTTTCACATGATGTAGGATCAAAATGGTAACTTTTACTATGAAATTCTACATGATGGCGAGAGGCAAATCACCCATGCTAGGAGTTGAGCATTAGAAATGGCTCGAACTGCTAGAACTTTATAAGATAACACTTAGTATGTGCATAGGAACCCCACTAAAGAAATTCATTTTCTCATACCCTCTGCATTTTGTTCTAGGTCTCAATGCTAACAACACGGATAACGGGGATGAGACCTCACAACATCAGGAGCATCAGTATTAATCCCATTCAGGGCATAGTCGTTATGGTTGCCACCTACACGACGACGTACAAGATAGTAGCCATGGACTTGGCATGATCTTCTATTTTACTCTAGTTGATGCATTGAATTTAGGAGTTTCTCCCCCCTCATGTTGCTGACCCAGTGGTTCCTCTGCCTCCACCACCGTCGCCTGTTGTGACCCATACCTCTGTAGCTAGAGATAGTTCCCACGTATCTTCTTATTCTCCAAGATCTCGTGCTACTCAATTAGAGTGGTTATCATCATCGTCATCTTGTCCGTATCCTTTTTGAAAATGAAGGGGAGACCTCATTTTGTGCTGCTAGAGATGCTACCAGGGATGATGGAGATCCTGTTGTTGATGACGTTGTGGATGAGTCTGAAAAGTCTGATCCTAAGGAGGACCCAGAGGAGGCCATGGTTCCTCAATTCCGTGGCCTTGCTCTTCGAACTAGCAATGCACAGAGTTATGTAAGATGTTTAGTATGCAGCTGAAAAGTGCGTTTAGAGATTTCCTTATGGGTTGCAGGCTGAGACAATATTTCTTTCCTGATGATGCTTCAGTGATTTGCCATGTTCGGTTATCCTCTGCTTTTATTGTTTTTGGATATTATTTATGTATTTTGAATTCGATTATTTTGACGAATAAACCTGTGTTGAGCTCCTCGTCTTTATTTATTTGGATATTGTGTTTATGTTGTGGTGATGCCTTGCGTGGCACAGATGATGGTGTATTTATGGATGGTTAATTATTATCATTCTTATATTTATATATATATTTTGTGTGCCTGAAGTACATTCAGTTCATTACGGCTATCGTCATCTATCGCTTTTTAAGAAAATAAAGTATCGCTTTGTATGACTCAAGTTTTTAAGCTTATAAGTTTTTCGCAAAAGTTCAAAAGTTCCCATATTTTTCCAATTAAATATTTTATAAAATTAAGTCTAAAAGTAAGTAAAAGCTAAAACGTGACAACTAGCGAGCATTAATTATGACTTAAGCGTAATTAGTTAATTAGGGTGTTACAAGACCATTGTCGGTACGTTGAACCCATAACATACTGAAGCTGTTGAAACATAAGTCTTCTATCCTAGGGTTGTCACGCATAATTGATTATGATATTATTGAATTAAGGTAAGTGATCTAATTGTAGTCTAATTACTGAAATCAATTACCAATGTATTTAGATTCTATGCCTACTAATTATGAAAAGTTTGTTATCCTATGGTCATACTATAGGAGTTGCTACTTAAGCCTAAGCATATAAACATACATTTATTTCACACAGAACATACATAGGTATCTACTTAGTCCTAACATGTGATTTACTAAGAATATGAATAATAAATAGACCTAGATACTTGAATAATTAATAATTAAATAACAATAAACATGTTAGCATAATTGACTCGATTTATGGACTGCTAATACGGCAAACAGTCGACGTGGTGGGACCTCCACTCACTTCGAAGGGCTTGAGATTAAGGAACACTAGCACTAGAAGCTCCGAGTAGCGTAACGTTGACACCTGGAATGGCCAACAAACACCACGCCATGAGAAACTGACAAAAATATTATTGAAGGGTGTTGCAGTAGCAATCTGGCATCGCTACGGCAAACCGGCATTGCCATAGTGGTCGTGGACCGCCATAGCGTTATCACTACCAAAGTAGTGGCACTGGGGCCTACTACCCTAAGCTACCCCTAAAAGATTAGCTACCTACCCTAGGTAAAGATGTTGTGTCTCCACAAGAAAAATTGAGCAGAAAAGTTCTAGCACTTGGGAGGAACCTTACAAACTCTGAAGGAATTAACGATTTGTAACACTACCTTTAGCATCTAATATAGGAGGATTGCTATTGTGGTGCTAGGTTTTTTTGAAACCTCCGTGTCGCTGCAGCGTGTCGCAAGTTCTGTGTCGCTGTAGCATTGTAGGAGCATTGTAGCACTTCCATTTTTCTGTGTCATTGCAGCGTGCTGGGCGCGCTGTAACACCATTCTGAGAGAATGAGTCTTCACAGTTTTCTTTCCTTAATGTTTTAGGAGACTCGCAACCCAACCCCTTTGGTTGTTTTTGCTTTGGGCTATTTGGGTAAAGAGCGACTCGTGGCCCAAGAACCATTTTTGACATAAGGCCTTGCTCTCCTTTCCCAAGAGGCCCAAAACAATTAAGTTCCTTGTGTCCCCCATTTGGGCTGGAGCTACCGATTGGCCCAAACCAAAAACCCTAAGGTCTCCACGAGAACCCTCCTCTTCTTGCTCATTCTTATCCTCTTTTAGGCCCATTAACCCATAACTTTCTAGGATTTGACTGAGCATCGGTCACGCTAGTGCCTATCTTCCACACGCAAGCTATGGGGTCATTTTCAATAGGCACAGACATAGCTTTACTACTGCTTCCCACATTCCCAAGGAGTTTCGTTATTCGTGACGACATTGCACTCTTTCTCCTTCTTTGTCAGTCCTTTCCTTACCTTCGTCACCTACTTCCTACGTCTTCTTTTTTAAGACCATCGCTTCTCCTCCCTCCTCATCTTCTTCAGGGAATCACATAGAGATGTAGATCTTCCTTCTAATTTCCTCCACGAACACTTTGAAGCTCTTTCCCTTCACTGTTACGGTGATAGTTTCCTGTATTGTTTCCCACATACCCGTATCCACAAGAACTCTAGCTGCACTAAAGGATTTGTTTGTCTCAGTAAGCTTGTCAATAAACACCACCTCCCCCTCAAAGGCTTCCCTATTATATTAATGGAGGAAGGTGTCCACACCAGAGGAGGGAGACCATAAATCCCAGTCCATGTTCTTCTAGTGAGGGTCTGATCATCCTTCGACCATTCCCTTACATTGTTGAAGAGATTCATGAGTGTCTCAAAGGAAACTGCTTTTTTTCTCCTGTACAGATATGAAGGTCATCATCAACTTGAAAGCTCCTATTTCTTTGACTTCCACCCCCGCCAATTCGTTTTGAATGGTATCCAACAAGCACCTGAAATTTATTTTTTCTATACTGGTCTGTATGAGACTACGTTTGAGCCACTCCTTCTGTGCTTCGCTAGTCTGAAGTTTTATCTGCTTCTTCTTCTTCTTCCTTTCCTCTAACCTTTACTCACCTCTTGTGGTGCTTCCCTCATCAGCACATTCTTATATGTTCCTCGCCTTCTTTTATCTTCAGTGACAAAGATTGGTCTTTTCCCTCCCTCCCCGCTGCTATGGTGGATTGTATTAGGGAACCTAGAATGCTTTTCCCCGAATGATCAGACCATGGAGTTTGTCAACCGCCCTTGCTGCTCCTTCTTTCGAGTCATATCGCACTAATACGAAGGGATAATGGATATCCTTTCTCTCCTTCCTAGAGATATACAAGTCCAAACAGTTGGTACAACCAACCTTTGGACATAGAGTGTGGTAGGTTGTCCACAAACACTGATTGAAAATGGTTCTCCTTCTCCCTTATACTACTCCATTTGTTGTAAGATGAGCTCCTGGCTGCTTCCCCGGCTTGCAGCTTCCCTTCTGGCACCGTCCTCCCTCTTGTTGTCGACATGGCCCCACGATTTTTACCTCATCCTCACCCACTCTTTCTCTCTCACTAGCGTGAGCTCTCATCTCACCCACTCGCCCTCACTCCTTTCCCTCATAATTTTTTTATTATTCGTCAAGTCAGCTAATGAATGACAATGAGTCAATACTCTTGTTTATGGTGACCATCCTAGATATTACTCCTAGATGGTCACTAAAGCACCATTAATAATAAAAGATGTGAGAGGCTTTTGACAATAAGGAATAAAAAATTGAGGAGCCATCATAATTCCTCTAACAGTTTAGTAGACTAGACAACCTTTAGCAAGGTTTTAAGTTGCAGATCGCACAATGTGATGGAATTATGATTGTTGTATCAAACCGCATTAATTTGCGATTGTGCTTCGATTCTACTTCACATAAATTGACTGCAATTCAACGGCAAAATGGCCACATCAGGCTGTATTAGGCTACATCAAGCCACACCAGACTCGATTAGCCCACAAAATGCTCAAGTGTTGCAGCCACAAAATGGTTTACGTCATGATACTCGCAACTGCATTCGTAACTGCAACCGCAATTTAAACTCATGAGCCTTTGGGGATGGGGCTAGAGCATCACATAGAACTATATTGAAATGTTTAATAGCTTGATAATGACTTGGATGATAAAGTTGCTAATCTTTCCAATCCATCCAAATCTACGTGCTTTCACCATTCTGCTGGCATCGAACTGTTTGTAGTTCTAATTACTTGCATTGTTTGGCAGTTAAAATTAACAATTTGTTTCTCTATTATCAATGTCATTACTCATGGGTAAGAAACAAAAACAACTTGGGAATAGTTGAATCCTCTCATGTTAAAAGTTATCCTGTTTAAAAAAAGAATGACACAAACATTTGAATTAGGTTCCACCAATGTTAAGAGAACTCCACTTATCTAAAATCATTGTGTCTTTCTCTCTGAATATGGTCAAACATGACATTTTTACACATGAGAAGATCCAAATCTGTCAAATTTTCTTTATGCAAGCTGGAACCTCATTAAAACTGACTACTGATCTTTGCATAGAAACAATAGGAAGCTTAATTATGTTTTTATCCCAAATATTACAATTTTTCCGTTTGGTCCCTCCTTAAAAAGATTTCATTTAATCCCTCAAATTATTTTCGTTTTGGTCCATCTGTTTACTCTGTTACATGCCACCAGCATTGCCATGAATTAATTGACAAAAGAAGGGACTAAATGGAAAAAAAATTATATTGCAAGGAGGTAAATGGGAAAAAAAAATTGTATATTTTAACAACCTAAAGCATAATCAAATTAACACGCCATTGATAACGGCGAAGAAAATGCCTATAATTGCTAATTGATACTGTTTGAGATTGGATCCTCCGCTAAATTTTCACAGTTGTAAAACTACATTGAGATTTCATGTGAACCAATAATGACTTCAAGAACTTGGACCTACAAATTACCATCGTATAACACCAAGAATCCTGAATCTGCTAGCACAAAATCAAAATACAAGTCATCAATGGAACTCAACGCGCAGCTATAGTTAGCAATGTACAAATGCTACGGAAATCTAACTACCTAGTTATCATCACATTCTACCAAATATTATACAAGAATTCGTGTCAAGAGTTCCCACAAGGCCACGAATTATGGAGCAACAGTTCCAACAACTGGGAAGAAAAAAGAGCCCATGCTGCATCAGCAAGATAATTGGCGGCCTTCAAAATCCTTCTTTTATAAACCAATCGTTACATTCAGATCCATAATCTGGAAGCTTCAAAAAACCAACTAGCCAAGCATCGAATCACTATCTACTCTAAAGATTTGAGATCTGCCACCTGAAATGAAAACAAACTGTAAAAAGTTAGCAGTAGCTCATTTCTAATAAGATAAGCACGCATGCACAGCTGCATGAGTATTTTGGATTCTTCAATTTCAAGCATAATATTTAACTTTAAAATGCATAATAAAAAATAATGCTGAGCAATATTCTAAACCTTAAACATGAAAAGTTCCTAGGATATGTTATATCTTTGGGGACTAAGAAGACAAGATGATATAGCATAATTGACCCTAGAGATATCAGAAAACCGTGTGTATAATCTAAATTGGAACATGTGAAGAAATGCCGATTAGGTAGGTATTTAAAAAAATAATTATTTTTTTTACAAAGAAGCAAAGCAAACCATTATGAAGCATACAGAAACAAATAGTTAATAGAGAAACAGAAACTGGTTCAAAATTAGTTAAACTAACTCATACAGTAAAAACCCAATCAATCGTGACAGGATCTGACAAAGCTGCTAATAAATGGCAGTGTAATCCGTTCAAAAAATAAATAATTTGTGTATATAAGCAATGTTGCAATACTCAGATTACTAGCAATGTTGCAGTACTCAGATTACCAGTGCTACTTAAATAGCTAGTTCTAGTGATCAGATTACCAATACCAATATTCACATTTTTCAACAGAACATACTCCTACTATTTTTCATCTAGAGGGTAAGTTGAAATTGATGTAATCTTACACACAATTCTTAAAAATAGAATAGTAAATACACTCACGTCAGCCAACTATCAATAAAAACAAAACCTGCATAATAGAACTGCCGAATATAAAAACAGCATCATGAATAAACTCGTCTATTTTTATAGTGTCTGAAAACTACTTTCAGTTTAGCACTTTTAACTTTTAACTTCACAAAATTAAAAGGCCCCAATGTGACAAGCAGCAGAATTGCCAACAAAACTGTCTATTTTTTTTAGACATTGAAGTTCCCGACAATGTCAATCAACAATTCAAAGTATCCAACAGAGCATGTCGGAAGACAGATATATGCGCACACAAACAAAAATAATTCATACAGATACTGCAAAAGTAAAGGCAGGGGAGAAAAATGAGCAGAAAAAGAAAATATTAAAGAACCAGATCATGATAAAAGCCAATAAATTAGAACCAAATTACACACGTGGCAATTGATATGATCTAGACGGTTAGGAAAGCACCTTCTGGTCACTTGATTTCTAAATGGCTTAATCAATCTCCCCAACTGAATAGGATATTTCATAGAAGCTAAGTATCTAGACCAAATTAACAATTACCCAACACCAAAAGAAGATGGCATAAGCTACTAATGATACCAGAGGAAAATCTAAGTATATATAATATAACCAGTAATGACTATAGACAAGAAATTGATATCCATCTTAATGGCAAGCTCTCATAAAACAGATGTGTGTATGATCCTTAAAGTTTATGTCTTTATGGAGTTGAATAAGACATTTTTTTCCACATTCGACACATTAGAGAGAGCAAGTCATCAAAGGGGCCAATAGTTGACAACAAAGAACAGAGAAGAGAGGAATAAAAAGCAAATGACTAGGCGCCAACAATTTTTACAAAATAGACTTGATTTTTTTTTTTTTAACCTGACAAACTAAATTGCATGTAAAGACTCAACTTATTGTCACACCATCCACTTACATACAACTTAAGACAGAAGCATTCTATTACATAACTTAGAAGCATGTATTATGACTGTCTTAAAACTTTCAATATGTAACACAAATATATAAGTCACTCAGCATGTAAGCACCAATTTACAAGCCAAGGATGCCAGAAATGCACTCAGCCACACACCACATAGCAACCAGCATTAGTCATTTACAAGCAACATAGTCATTACTCAGTTTAAAAACAAACAAAACAAAAAATAAGATTGAAAGCTACATATGACAAAGAACTGATAAAATATGACAAAGACGACATACTAAACCATAAGCAGTCACAGAGCTAAAGCAAGAAAAAACTAGGGTGGCTGTAACTCTACCTGACAGTATATTCAGGTCCCTTGCGACCCTGCATCAGATCCAGATGCTGAGGAACTGTCGCTATCAGAATCTGCAACACCATACAAATGAGAAAGACAGAACGTTTTAGTTCAACAATGAGCAAAAGCACATATATGAATAAAAAACAGGGAACATATACACTAACTGAAGTTACTAATTAAAAGTACCACTTGAAGAAGATCCAGAATCACTGCTTGAGCTGCTTGAACTACTTGACCTACTCCCATGATCTGCATGATTTCCTCCTTGCACAGGCAATGATGGGGGTACGTTTTGTTCATCTGCTGACAACAGGTAGAATAGATATTTCAATTAAGAGAATAATTGAGATAATTGGTAAGTCAAAATGACCACAACTCTGATTCATAGAAACTTACTGGCTTCTGTTTCTCTTGGAACCTCTATCTGCATAACCGGTGCCTGGTTCTACAAAAAGCAAGAAATAAGTGCATTTAGCAATGATTGCTCCCTAAAGCAGACAATGGCCATTAGATAAAATTCAATACTGTATACCTTCTGTAGGGCATTCCGCTGTGCTTCTGCTCTAGCTTGAGCAAGTTCCAACTTCCTCTTGTTTTTGCTCAAACTTTTCTTATAGTTTGTCACAAATCTATCAAGTTCCCAGAGAGTTTCAGCATCCACACTATCAATATCCACTTCAATTTCATCATCACGTTGACTAAGTGCTAAAGTTCTCTTCTTAATGATCTGTACAATAGCATCAAGCTTCTCTGAAGGTAAACTCTGAAGATTTGTGCTTAACTTTTGCTTTTCCTCAAATGTCATGTCTCTTTTATTAGGATCTTTTGCCTTTGGCTTTTTTGGAGCTGGGGTTCTACTTGATGGAGTAATGCTCATGAGTCTTGGAGTGTGCGTCAATGATTCTGATCTATTCAAAATCCTTCTCATATCAAGTGGTGGAGGAGGAAAAGTAGGAACCTTTCTAGACAGAGGTGAAGGTGCAGGAGCTGCTCCATAATCTATGCCGTATCTCATCTCACGATTATAATCTGACTCGATTATAGCCCATCTGTCCTCAAATACCTTCAATAGCTGCTCTGCCATCACATGAACATCTTGTCCCTTTGGATTATATGTCATAGCATTATGAAAAGTGAGTCTCACGTCCTCTGCAAACTCCTTCGGAGATTTGTACCAATTCTTGTTCAGCCGTGTCTTCACAGTACCCAAGTCCATTGGATGGGTGATAATACTAAAGTAATCATGCAAACCAAGACCTTCAACATCAACAGGATCATTAAATACCCAACCATGCTTGTGTTTCATCAATTTTTCAAGCAATGAACTACAGCTCTTATAAAACTTAGACCCCATCAGAAGACCTTGTCCCATTTCTCCCCCAACTTGCTTCTTCCAATGCAATTTAGACTTCTTGTTGCTCTCTGCAGGAGGGAATTTATCTTTTGCAAGCAAGAACTCTGAATTACAATAAAATTGGTTTGCTTTAGGTGTTCTCTTCTCCTTCTCAACATTTTCACTGACCACATGGCTATTCTCTAACAATGATAAACTTAACTGGTGCAAAGGCCTTGTAGACTCTTGTGGAACAACAGCAGAAACCACCTCTGACAGAGCACGCTTTGTTCCACTCCCATTATTAATCCTATCACCCACAAACACATTCATTCGGCCACACCCACTAACCTGCCCCTGTTTCAGTTCAATTCTCTTCACCAAATTTCTCACAACATCAAGCTCATTTTCAAGCTTCCATCGGAGCTCCCGCATCTCCTGCTTCGACTTCGAGGAAAAACTGATCTTAACTCTTTCCTCCAGCTCCGGCTCCATAGCCTCATTCCCCAAAGGCTGGTTCCGGGTGCTAGGAACTGCATCCTGCTGAAATTCAAGACTCACAGGCCCATCATCATCCCGTTGAACATTGAGGCTAGAAAGTTCTTCCTGCTGATGCCTGCAGGAGTCATCTGAAACCTGTACCACTGGCGGCTGAGCAGAATTCCTGCTCTCCAATCTTGAATCCACTTGCTGTAGAACCAAATCCCGATCCTCCAATCTTGAACTCACTTGGGGCTGAGCCAAATTCTCATCCACCAAACTTGAAACCAACTGCGGCTGAGCAATGTCCCCATCCTCCAATCTGGAACCCACTTGTGGCTGAGCCAAATTCTCATCCTCCACTCTTGAATCCACCAGCGGCTGAGTCAAGTCCCCATCCTCCAATCTTGAACTAACTTGCAAGATAGCTGAATCCTCATCTTCTAATCTTGAATTCTCCTGCTGCTGAGCACTGCACACATCTTTTAGTGTTGAATTCACTTGTGGCTGAGCCAGATTCACATCCCCCGGCAAAGTGACTGCCAGTATTGAGGGCTCAGCTGAAATGTCATTACTGTTAATCTTGGGCTCAGACGTGTCACTATTCTTGACAGTACCGTTTGTGTTACTGTCATCAGTGTTTTCAGTAGCGAGGGTCGCAGCAGAGATGCCAGTGAGAGTGGCAGTAGCGGCAGCTTCAGTGGTTCTGTCGACATCTCTGTCAGTTGCAGCGTTGTCAGTTTTAGCAGTGGCAGTATTGTCAGTTTCAGCAGTGGTGATTGTAGTGGTAGCAGTGGCAGTGGAGGTGGTAGCAGTGGCTGTGTTGTTTATGGCAGCGTCATCATTCTTTGCAGTGGCGGTGTTACCGGTTTCATCAGTGGCGGTGGAGGTTGTAGCAATGGCTGTGTCGTTTATGGCAGTGACAGTGTCGTCGTTCTTAGCAGTGGTCGCGTTATCAATTTTAGCAGCGGCTGTGTTGTCAATTTTAGCAGTGGTGGTGTCGCCAGTTGTTTCGGCAATGGCGGTCGTAGTGGTGGCGGAGGTTGTAGCAGTGGCCGTGTCGCTTATGGCAGTGACGGTGCCTTCGTTCTTACCAGTGGCGGTGTCGTCTTTTTTGGCAGTTGCGGTGGTGGCGGGGGCAGCGGTGTTCAGAGCGTTGGGGTCTTTCCGGGAGCCTTTGAATACTTTCCTGGTGTATACCTTCCTCTCCGTGTTTCTAGGTTTCTCTTTAGCTCCTTCATCTCCTCCAACTATTGGCCCCGAAGCCATATCCAAAACCCTAATTCTAAAACCAATCCCCCAAATCCTAGGGTTTTACACACCGAGAAATCCCACCACGACGGAAAAACCAAAACAAGAAACAAAAGTAGAAACCAAAACCTAGAATTTCTAGGGCTTCCTTCCACCGTCAAATCAACCCCCAGAATTCCTAGGGCTCACTCAAGACCTTCTCCGAACAAAGAGAATAAAAGACGAACGAGACCACATAAACCGCATCTAAGAGAGAAGAGAAAGAAACAGTAGGGTTTCGAAGCTCGTTTACCTCTTCGTTCCGATCAGATCTCGCTCTCGCGCTCTCTCTCTAGAAATCTCCGTCTTTCTCTCTCTCTCTCTCTCTCTCGGTCGAAACGATTGTCGTTTAAAGGAATCGTCACAGGTGTACGGCAACGGAGGGTTCGTGCGAAAGCGTGGAACAGACGAAGCGTTTGGGGGTGTGTATTAGAGCCGTGCCCGGGAAGCATTATAACACTGAAAATTCGGGACGTGGACTCACGCTATGATCTTGGGAGTGGTTCCCACGCACCAATGACAAGGGAGGTGGGTAGGAGCGTGCGCTTCACGTGAAAATAAGAGCGCTAGAGGCTTTTGTGGCGGGGAGTTTCGTTTGTGAAATTTGAAGGGTTTCCGTAGGCGTCGCAGAGGCGCGTGTTAAGTACTTTCCGGTTCAAAGGTACGCTGGTGCCGACCAGAGCTCGGGAGGTTTTGTCCACGCTCCGGCATGGCGGTTGGAGAGTACTGATGCTGTTTATGTTTTCCCTTCTTTCAGGCGGGTCTTGTATGGGCTTTAGCTTACGGGTAAAAGCCCAAAATTTCTTTATTTGGATAATTAAGGCAGCCCACGGGGGGAGTTTGGCAAAGAAAAGAATTTGAGAGGAAAAAAATTGAGAAGAAAGAAAATTGGTAGCTTTATATTTTTTATATGTTTAGATGGGTAATTCACTCCACTAAACTACAGTCTAGGCAGGGGAATCCATTCTGCCAATTAGAAACTAGGCAGTCATGACCCAATCGGAGCCATGACCAGTGCATAGGGGACCATGGTCCCTAGCAAGCCTAGCATACCATAAATTTTAGAAAAACAGACATAGTTTCTCTTGTATATAGGCTTATACCAATAAAGAAAACAAAACACCTGTAACCAATTCACAATTCAACCAATCCATTTAAAATTCCAGAAGTTTTCAATGAAAAGAAAACATAATAGTTTTTCAAATGCCAAATAATCCTTAAATTACATATTCAAATTCTAACCAATATTTAACTACATAACTATAGAAGCGAGAATCGGTCAGATCCTGTCTGTGGATTTATTGGAGCATTCTAAGACAAAATGATACAAAAGTCTAGCAAAATACGGCCCATAACAAGTTGTTTTCACCACAAGAAAGAAAATCCTCTACAAGCTAAGAGGCAGGAGGGATGGAACTCGGACCTACACCTGTATCCGAAAAGGGGAAAACAACGAAGAGTAAGTTTGGAAACTCAGTGGCAGGTAGATGTAATTATAGCACACAAGGGACAAGTGAGAAAAATTATGATGTTTACAATATATGTATCTGAACAGAAAATATACTTTTTGTTTCAACATAAAACTTTCCATAAACCACATTTTCATGGAATCCATTATGTCAAGATATAACACAACATCAACGTGTTAGAGTCGTTACTGCAACGTACACTTAACAAACCAAAAACATTGATTTCAATGTTTCGGGCTAGTATGATTAGTCCCTTGCTAGCAAGGGCATATAACTGGAACATGGCCTATGTGTCATACACCCCTGCTAACTGCTCACACTATAGTAGTAAGCAATGCTCACAGGGTTATTATCTGCTTTGGTTGGGTTACTTCTAGCCCCTACTTTTAGCATTGCAAATAATTCTTACTCGAAAATATGGATCATTTTCAAAACTTTTCCCCTTTCGTTGTTAACGCATAAACTATGAGCTGTGCGTGTTCAAGAAATCATATAGATATACAAGCGATAGAGTCCCATTGGACTTAAGCGGTAACCAGTCCATCGACGGTTCATACGGAATATTTCAAAATGTGTATAGATATATACATAGTTATCAAAATCGCTTGTTAACTCGTAAAATCGTACGAGTTTACGAGTTTAGGTAGTAAAATCGAGCTAACTCGCATGTAAACTCGTTTCTGGGTAAAATCGGGTAAACTCGGGTAAATTCGGGTAAACTCGCATAAAATCGCGAGTTTACTGCCGATTTTATGAGTTTACCACACGGCAGGGTATTTTTTTTTTATAGCTGCGCATGCAATCGTACTCCGTAGTGCCATCGTGCTTTGTCGCTAATCCATCGTATGTATTTCAAATATCTTTTCCATAAGGGTGCGTGACCTCTGCATCGCTATCTGTACTTTAGTGTTCTGGATTGGAGACATCATCGTCACATACGCGCTTCTTATAATGCTCAGTAATATGGGACTCACTGATATCTTCGATATTTATGCTGTTGTGTGTGTCATCTCCTGGATATTTGTGTTATTAAAGGTTCCAAAGACAAAGGGCATGCCCCTTGAACTCATCACCGAATTCTTTGTTGTCGGCTCAAAGTAGACTACTTCTGTCAAGAATGAATGACATTGTTCTTCATATACATTTGCTATGTTGGTTGCTCGATACACCGCCTCTTTCTTGTGTTGATAGATTTTACTTGTCATTAAGTTTATGTAGAGGAGGATATGTTCTGGTTCAAACAAATGTATTATATATTATCTATGAATTGAACTTAAAACTCATATATTTCATCTTTATTAGTGTTTTATTATGGAGTTAAAAGTATTTATGAATTTCAAGTTTTATTAAATATATTTTTGTAGCACAATAATTTTTTAAAGTATTTTTTTAATATTTTTTAATAATAGGTAAACTCGTACGAGTTTACGATCCAAGTTTACGATCCGAGTTTACTTAAACTCGCGAGTTTGATAACCATGGATATATATACATATGTGCATGAAATCACTTGGTCCATAACATACGTACACATTTAACTAGTAATACATATTACATTTAATGCACATAATCGTTAACGGTCCAGCTAGATTGTTTAACTGTTACATAATACAAAACAATAACCGTCGCCTTAGTGCGTAGATCGGAACTGATTATCCTCCGCCTTCACTGGAGCTTTCTGACCTCACGTCCTGCGCCTCGTCCTTTTAGGTATACCAGTTGTACCTTTCTGGAACCATAAAGGAGTGGGGGTGAGAACACTTGCGTCCTCAGTGGGGGTTTTTTGGGCATAATTACTCGTTCTTTACTCAATTATGATTTCGTCGCTCAGGGGTCTCTAGGTGTCATAACTTACTAAAATCCCTACTTTCTATTATTCGTTCTAGTCATGAGCAGCCTTATCTATATTACTAGGTGATCATGGGAAATCTAACCTTGCTTTACCTATTTATGGGTTCTCGCGCTTTCTATTCTTGACCGTCTGATTATTGTGTCATCGGAGCACATATTCACGCAACCTATACCTTGGGGCACCCTCGTGATACTGTTTCACTTGACGTGGCCGAACACATAGATACATATACTTATATACATAGTTACTTACTCAGCACTACATCACATATCTTATGCATGTAGGGCATCTGAGCTCTTTTATGCGTTTTGCTAGGCTCGCCTGAAGGTGTCGCGTTATTCTTGCTCTAACTGCTGGTCCAAATCTCCGCGTACACCTTGGGACTTGTCCCCTGGCGGTGTACGACTTACCCTTTTTCTGTTTGTTCCTCGAGGCAACATAACTCCACCCCGTTCACTAGGTGGCGAAGGGTCTGTCTTGACAACGAGACCGGAAGCGGACAAACGTCTATCTGTCTGTTCTGTTCTTCTTATTGTCTATTTTGTTCTTCTTTGGCGTGTCCGTAGACTTGCCAAGAGGGGCTTCCTACTAATATAATTAAGTTCTGACTTCCAGGTATTCTGAACCTTTGGTGGTCGGAACCTGTCTTAAGACTTTAAACTTTACTTTTTCCCTAAGTCCATTCTTAATCTTTGAGATGCTTAGGTGACATACCTCTAGCGTGCTAAGGTTGCCCTAACGTCCTATGACAACTCAATCCTCATGATGCATGACAATACAAGTACAACACATAGTTCTACAATCATTCTCATAGGTATATACACGTAAACCATAAGGCTAAGTGCTTGTTGAAATATGTTGGCCCATAAGAACTTCCTGATTACTCAGCCCTTGGCCCCGGTTAACTTAGTAACCTAAAGCCTCCCAGGCCGCTCAAAGCCATATCTTGGCCGGTCAGCACCCATGGCCCACTCAGGTTACTTAGCCATCCAAGGCTAGGGTGGCATGGGGCTAGGGTTCAGGCCGCTCAACGCTCCCTTAGGGTCGCTCAACGGACCCTGACACCACAGAATTCACAGAATTGCATTCCAAAAATGTTCCCTGAACCTCTCCTCAAGCCGCTCAGCGCCCTGGGTATAGAAACACTGTGCTAGGGCATAAATACTCAGGCCGCTCAGCGGACCTCTCAGGCCGCTAAGCGCCCTGGGCGTGATACACGTCCACAGCTTTGTTGTTTTCCCTTTCCTTCACCTTTTCTACAAACCACTCCCATGCATACTTCTTAGGGCTTCACCATAGGGTCCAACAATGACAATATCACAAGTTTTGGCTCAAAGAAAACATAAATCATAAAAGCAACATAATCCTAATTTTTATCACATAACACATGGTGTTCTTCTTTAATCACATAAGTAAACATAAGTCCACCAAGAGGTGATTCAAGATAGATTTACCCACCTTCTAAAGGTGTTAGTGATGGTGATGGTGGTGAGGAAAAGCTTCCAAGAATGCTCGGCTTCTCCTGCTAACTTCCAGTTTCGTCAGCATAACGTCAAACCATGCGAATGGAACGTGTTTTGGAGAAAGTTTAGCAAATGAAATGGAAGAAAGATGATGGGCCTTTTATAGGCAGATTTAGCTGTGGCTTTTGGCCAATTTTGGGCCAAAAAATAATTGAAAAAGAAATGAAAATAGGATGAAGATAAGGATGCTTATGTGGCCAAGTTGACATCTTTGACTTGTTGACTTTGTTTGACCAAATGTGTGGTTGGTGTGCAACCGTGGGTTTTGGGGCATTTCAGTCGTGTATGTGTGTGTGGGGGCCATGGAGAGCAAGCTTTGATCATGTTTGGTCGTTCGTTGTTCGAGTGCTTTGCGCACGGCCGTTCGAAAAATATTCTGACCACATTATCGTGATCTACTAATTTTTTAATGAGGAATTTTAGTTCATCCAAGGTATTTGTAAATTTATTTTTATAAAAGTGGTCTTTACAGATACCTTTGAGGTACTATTAGATTCCGATGACGAAAGGTAATAACTTTTCATGTAACTGTTATTGGACCACTATGTATGAATTAATGTAAATTATGATTTCCATATTTTGTCTTGATGTTATTATAATATGTGATGCAATAGGCCTAAGTCATGAGACTTTATCATTTGTAATTATATGTGTGTGTGTGTGTGTGTCTTTCATCACGCACATGGCTCATATTTTATGCTTATTGTAACAAAGAAAAAAAAAGTTTTAAATTGGTTTATATTTTCAGTAAAAGATAATTTTGAGAACAATTATAGGACTAAAGTATTCCAACTGAGAAAGTGACAGATTAGTGAGCATTGTTGGTGAACGTACGCACAAACAGCTAGCTAAGGTGTTACATTTTTTGTATCATAGCGGTTGATCCAAGTGAACCTTAGGACTGTGCCGATTTATGCTTCCAGACATGACAATGGTGTATGCTGCTATAGAGTTGTATGAGCTAATTTATATGCACTAGCCTTTCTTGGGCCTAATCAACTCAGGATTTGTGCATGTACTACAGGTTAGTCATGTCGCCCCGTAGAGATAATATACAACGTACCCTCGAGCCTGTGAGTTTCACAAATCTTCCTAGGGAATTAATTAGAGTAGCAAATAAGATGGCCGATGCGACAACACAAATTAATGTAGCCCCAACTGCGTAGGAGGTTGATTCCCAAAGGTATCAGAGTTTAGAAGAGTAAACCTCCCATCTTTGAAGGTGTCATGGATTCAGAGTAGGTAGATGACTTGTTCACGGAAATAGAGAAGATCTTCGAGTATAGCCCATGTACGCATGCTCAAAAAGTCCGCTTCATTACTAGGACATTTAAAGGCGCCACAAGAGAATGGTAGAGTATGGTTAGGCCCCTTCTAGAGCAAGGAGGAGCCCGGATCACTTAGGATCAGTTCAAGGTGGCCTTTACTAACAGGTACTTTCCCAAGGAACTCAAGGATATACAATATTTTAGTTGACATTTTTTTCTTCTTTAATTGGTTAGGTTAGGTAGAAACTTATGTTGATCCTTATGTTAGACAAAGGTATGTTAGTCTACTTTATGATGTGTTACCTCATATTTGATACAGACATACCTTTGATTTGATGTCACTTTGCTTTCAAGAAATACCTGAGGAGTTAATATATATTTAAAAGGAAAAATAATGTCCCTATTCTTAGTATTAGTGTTCAAGTTTTCTCAGCATTGAATAAAGAAACCAACAACATTGAATAAAGAAACCAACAGATTTAATTATGAATAAAGAGCTATAACAAATGTGCAAAAAGACCAATAAGATAGTGTGTGTATATAGAATCCAACAGATGTGAATCAAGAAACCAACACTATAGAAAAGGAAATTAACAAGCTGGGAGAAGTGAGGGAGAAAACGACAAGAATAGCGAAGTAAAAAAGCAACACAACACGCTGGGTTTGAGAGAAGTGAGGTTTCAAATGGCGTGAGAGGTTTCAGTGGAGGGAATGGGAAGATAGGGGAGTGCACACGTGAGTGTAAGAGTGGGGTGTGTAGGTTCAATTTTTTTTTTTCTTTATTGTTAGTGGGCCTTAATATAAGTGTATTTGTGTATACGTTGTCCTAATATATTTGTCCATTATGGTCGTTCTCATAGCATTATGATTTTCTTTTAAATAAATTTCAGTTTGCACGTTTTAGATTTAGCACACATATAATGTCATTCTATGCCTTTATAAAAAATGATTGGTGTACAACCAATTATATGTCACCAACTTGCCAACTCTATATATTATACATTTGTTATTGTTATTTGTATATCATACCCACAACCACTAAACATAATACTCACGCAACCTTACACTCAATCTCACACGAGTTATCAGTCATTCCCACATAGCCACTAATCCCTCAGCTCATGTGTAACACCCATTTTTTCTTACATTTATTTTATGTTTTGTAACTAAATAAATAATTTATTTAACTAGGTTAGAAAAGCTCAGTCAGGTAATTAGAAAGGTAAACCGAGTGTTTTAAAAGGGGAAAAACTTTCCATGAGTCCCGAGTTGCCCGATAAGCCCCAGAATGCCCCGTCGGCTAACTGTTGGGCCTCAACTGCCCTAAATTCATGCCTGGATACACGAGGAATATCTTGGAATGGATTTATATGTATTTCCACAGTCCTTAAATTTATTATTTCAAATTAGATCCATCTTAGAAAAATCCTACTTTTTTTCTAACCCGAGTAACCGTTTTAGCATTACACGTGGTCTTTAGAGCCTGAGGATCGTGTCCTTTTTCATATGAGGCCTTTTAAAGACAAAATATGAGTTCTTAATCCTTTTTTGAAGGAAAATAAATAATTATACCTTCTTTAAATTGAATTTTAATTTTTTGGGATCAAAAGACCTCTTTTTGAGTCTCAAAATACTCTGAATCGTGCCCGGAAATTCTACAGGACACTCCATTGACGACACGTGGCATGACACCCTAAATCTGCACAAAAAATTGAGTGGCGGTGTTAAGTTTCAAAATTTTTGGAGCCCCCTATAAATTTTTTAAGTAAATTAAGTAAAACGACAATTTTAGGTACAAAAGGGAAAAATGGGAATTTCAAAAATTTGGAGTGAAAATCTGGGTTAATTAACATGAAAAAGGAGTTTAAAGCTATCAAAAACCATTGGGTAGAGTCTTGAACCTTTTGGAATTTTAATAAATAATTTTTTTTAGAAAATTGGGGATTTGGGTAAAAAGGGGATCATGTGAGTTCTTGAGGGGTAAGTTGAGAATTTGAGGAAAACATGATTTTTGAGCTAAGAAAGAATAAAGTGGCTAGAAACAAATAAAAGTACTCCAAGGTCCAAGTCCCTGGTAGTAAGTAAGACGACCAGACAATTCTATTAAGATTTTCTGATGAAATGCCTATGTGAATAGTCATAGATGTACGTATAGAGTTACGTGTTTGATCATTTATGTAATTGTTATACTTGCTATATGTTGTAGTAGAAATTTAGCATGCATAATGAGAAATTAAAGGTTACCGGCTAGAAGTGCCAGAGTGACCCTAGAGTAGATCACTAGAGGAGACCATAATAATGTGTAAAACAAGGATAACACTGTTTCCTATATAAGTGTGTTATATGATTTTCCAAAGAGCAAGTGAAAGATTAATTAAGTTCCTCAATCAAGGAAAATTCATAAGACATTTTAAGAATAAAAGATAGATTAGGCCATCTTCAGAGGAGATATTCATAATACTTTTCTAAATAACACAATTATATAGGATAAAAAGATAATATGCCTCCCAAATGGAGTGGGCCCTTTGGACCAATGTAGATAGTTGGTTGCTCCACTAAGGAGTTGTACATTTTATGGAGATGTGAAACCCTCCAAGTGTATGGAAAAGAAATAAAAAAAAAACCCCTTTGGACCAATGCAAATAGTTGGTCATGCCACTAAGGAGTTGTACATTGTATGAAGAAGTGAAATCCTTCAGGTGTACAGAAACGAAATAAAATATAAACCCCTTTGGACCAATGCAAATAGTTGGTCACTCCACTAAGAAGTTGTACATTGTATGGAGATGTGAAATCCTTCAGGTGTATGGAAAAGAAATAAAATATAAACCCCTTTGGACCAATGTAGATAGTTGATCACTCCATTGAGAATTGTACATTCTATGGAGATATGAAACCCTCCAGGTGTACGGAAAGGAAATAAAATATAAATCCCTTTGGACCAATGCAGATAGTTGCTCACTCCTCTAAGGAATTATACATTGTATGGAGATATGAAACCTTCCAGGTGTACAGAAAGGAAATAGGATATTTTCCCGCTTTGATTGTCAGGCTATGACAGTCCCTTCACCATCTGATATAGGATGGTCATGTTAAACACATATTTTCCCCATTTGATTATTAGTCTATGACAGTCTCTTCACCATTTGTTAATAGATGGTCATGTATTATGTGCTATATGTGTCTGTAGGTCACTACCACAAGGTTTGAGCTCAATACCTAGAGAAAAGAAGGTTGCACCTTAAAGAAGGTTATTTTGACTAGTGCATAAAGGGTTAAGTAAAGAAGGTTGTGCTCGAAGGAAGGCTATTCTGACCGGTACATAAAGGGGCCCTAATAGATCCCACATGAATGATGGTTAAAGAGTAAGCATGATTTTTATATCATAAGTTAAAGTTAGGAGTATGATTTTTATATGACAAGTTAAGAGAGCAAGCATGATTTTTATATCACAAGTTAAAGTTAAGAGAGCAAATGTGGTTCTTATATCATAAGTTATAATTAAAAAGAGAAAGTATGATTCTTGTATCATGAGATATATTTAAAATAATAATCATGATTTGCATTTATGAGTTATTTCCCTCAGATTCAGTAAGGTACACTCATACCTAACCCAATGTCACGAGATGTTTATGCGCTTAAATAGAAAGCTTGAGGTTACAAAGTTAGGTAATACTAGAAGTAGCTCCCCTCACCTAGTAAATAGATAAAGTTGCTCGAAACTAGTATGGATTATAAATCAAGTAGGGGGTCTTAGCTATTCAATTTACACTTAGAGACCCCCCGAGCGACCAGATCATAAGTAAATGAAAAGAAGGAGTCGTTCCCACAAGATTCCCACTGAGGACGTAAGTTTTCATGCCATATTTGCTTGTGACTCTAGGACAAGATGAAGAGTTTACAGGGAAGCCGCAGAATCTGGACCCTGTACTCAGACATCAGAGTTGACCCTACTTCAGGGGCCATCACAAACTCCGTGGCGATAGAGTTCGCAGATGATCAGGTCACCCCACTACCAGTGGTTCTGATACCCTCTCCGGTAGGTTCTCATATTCCAGCTCTGTCCACAGCACCGATATCACATGGACCCCAGGAGCCAGTGACATCGAACCTTCCTCTAGCCTCTGGTTCATGTTATGACTCTCCTATTCTCCTCGCCGACACTAAGTCAGACCAGCTAGAGAGGATTATCGTTGAGGGTCCATCCCCCATCCCTGAAGGGGACTTACCAGCAGAGTGCTACGGCTCTCGTCATCTTATGACGGCAAGGAAGAAAGTTGTATCATCAGCCTACTGAGAGAGTGCCCGCATCATCAGCCCTCGGAACGCGAAGGCAGGACCTTCTGGTTTCACCCCCTGGTACCCAAATTCTCATAAGGGCCCTTGGTTAGGACATTACGGATGGATTTCTAAGGAGGGTGATTCAAAGGAGGATCTTGAGGAGGACCCTGAGGAGGATCAGGAGGAGGAGGACTCAGGCGAGGGTGCCGGGGGTAGCAAGATGGGGAGTTGCTGACCAGAGCACTCGTTTTCAAACATGAGAACTTTTTTTTGCAAGACCTAACATGATCATCATGCAAGTTGCGAAGTCATGATATTTATTTCTCTTCCTTTTTATTATATGTGTAAATGGTCTTGTGGAGATTAGTGGAGCTAGCTAGGCCACCAATCTCACGCGAGTATATGGACAAAAGAATGTGTATGTGTATTTATATGAGTACTTGTGACTGATGCAACTGTTTTCAGGACCACTTGTACAACCTATATTGATGAATGCATGGTATGGTCAAATATGATGACCTGTTTGTTAGCTATTTGTGTATGTATGATTATGGATGGATCGTTTAGCCCACAAATTGTCGCATTTATATTGTCTCACGACTCATACTTTCTTTCTTTACCAAAATAAGAAAAAGTTTTAAATTGATCCATATTTTTAACTAAAGGATATCTTAGAAAACTAAGTGTAAAAGTAATCTAGTTGAGAAGTAACAGACTAGTGAGCATTGCTTACGAATTAAGCATAAGTAGCTAGCTAGGGTGTTACATTACGTTACCCTCATTTTGTCTTCACCATCCATTGGTACTTTGTGTTCTTCATTATTGTTCTTCTGTTTCTGCATAATCATTATCAATCATAATTATTCGTTTGATGAATTCTACTGCTAATCACCTTATCCAAGCTCTGAATTTATCAATGGAGTTTTATCATCAATTCGAGGGAACGAATAAGTCTGGTGATCAATTGATTCTAGGTCCGAAGTCATCAATGGATTCTGCCAATCAAATCGATAGGACAAATGAGGTTTGACTCCTCAATCAAAATGTTGATCTAAGTACGTGATATGTTTGTGCATTTATGTTTGTCATCCCCCATGTTTGTGCATTATGGTAGTAGAAGTTTGTGCATCATGCCCCTTCCCTTTTGTTTTATTAAATAATAATTTGTGGTAATTAAGTCTTATGTTTTTGCATTTATGTTTGATATGTTTGTGCAATATGGTAATTAAAGTTTGTGCACTACTCGTTCCTTTGGTTTGGTCTTTTTAGTATTTAATGTTAATTGTTTCATATGTTTGTGCACATATGTTGTATATGTTTGTGCAATAATGTGGCAAATGTTTGTGCACTAGTAATTCCTCTATTTTGTCCTTTTAGTTTTTAGTGTTAATTGTTTCATATGCTTGTGCACGTATGTTGTATATATTTGTGCAATAATGTGACAAATGTTTGTGCACTAAGATTTTCCCTGTTTTGGTCCTTTAGTGTTTAGTGTTAATTGTTTCAGTTGTTTGTGCACATATATTATATATGTTTGTGTAATAGTGTGACAAATGTTTGTGGACTATTAATTCCTCCGTTTTGTTCTTTTATTATTTAGTGTTATTTTGTTTCTTTGCTTTGGTAATTGTGTAGCTAGGAGGATTTTTCCCAACATGTTTTTGTACAATAAGAACTTCTTACCTAATGCACATGCTAACATGCAGATCATGTCAAAAATGTATTCAATATTATTATTATATACTAGTGTTTTTTGACAAATATTCCGAGTGTATCAAGTATTAAGCATGAATAGCAAAATAATTTAATACTAAATATATATTCTTTTATTAATTAATAAAATTAAATATTTTTGTAGATTTTGTAGAATAAATAAAATCCTAAAGAAAATGAGATCCATGCACACGGTTATCTTTTCATGTGCACTTAGTATCTGTACTTAAAAAAAAAAAAAAAGAAGACAATGAGTAGAGTAGTATAAGGATAAGAAAGAAAAGAGAAATCAAACACCATTTGACAGTTATTTGAGAGAATCCCTTTTATCTTATTACATTTAATACATGTTAAAATTTAATTTGCTCGTCTGTGACAAGAAATTTGGATCCAAGAACCCATCTCTTTTGTACTTTAGCTATAAACGACACGCGTGGTCCATGTAGTAATATGATTTCAATTTGATTAGGTCAGTTTTCGAAAAACATAATTGCTTTCAAATTCAGCTATTATGGTTAATGTTGGGCTGAGCTGAAGGTAAGGTTACAATCTTGCCTCCTAATTCAAGATCGGCACTTTGTGTTTTCGTACCAAAAGGAAAAAGTTTTCTTGCTGATACTTTGTCTTATGGTGGCAATTGTCCCGTATAAAAGTGGAAACACCGTCAAACCAATCGATTGATCTGTCAGCCATGCGCAATCAATTTATCATTAGGGTACAACACATATATTGATGTTGAATTATTGGTGAGCGTTACCACACCACATGTGCTTATATCGGGGAGACCAAGGATTCCTTTTTTTAATTTTTTTGGCTCTGCTCTGCCCCAGTTGGACTTTTCTTCGTGCTTTGGATTTTGGAATAGTCTGGAACCCTAGATCCTTATTTTGGTTTGGTAAATTGTAAAAACAACACAGATTCAAACTTTTTCAATAAAAACCCACTGTAGCGCTTTCAGCGTGCCAATCAGAAAATGGCACGTTGGATGTGCATGTACTTTCTCCACAATAAACCACTTTGTTCATTATTCACCATCACTCAATTAAATTTGATCTTCCAAAGGATCAAGACAAGACTATCATGAGAGGACCCTGGATGATCCATAATCAATACTTGGCTGTAAAAACATTTTCTCTCCATCATTCAACCCGTGTGAGAAGCGTTTTGGTAGCACTATGGTATAGATTCAGTTTTCTAGTTTAAATCCTAGTTTTTTACTCTTTTGCCCCTCTTAGTGAACCTAATTACCAAAATGCCCCGTTTCAAAACATTTTACCAAATTACCCTGACGTGGACTCCGCCGTGTTGGCGAATTCAGTACAAACTCTAAACCCTATTTTTAACTAAATTCGCCAACTCTGTAGGCGAATTCAACATGGATTCGGCAACCGTGTTGGCGAATCCAAGAGCCACGTGGCAAAAGTCCTAAACCTAGCCGACGTTTTTATTGTTTTGCCCCTGGCGCAGGAACAAATTATGAATATAATACAAATTCGCTAGACGGTTAGGCGAATTCCAGACAAATTGGGAAAATGTAATTAAAAGTGTATTAGATATTATAATAAGCAATCATAACTACGTCTTTAATTGTTAACTTGGTTAGGTACGAGCGAAAAATATGGTTTCAGCTGCAAAAATTCTAAAAATAATTTGCAAAAAGACCGAGACGCTCTTTATCGTGCGCGGGCAGAAAATCCATCGATTTGCACCTCGAATAGTGCAAACGGCTTGGACTCATGCGCACGAGCCCAACTCCCTTCTCAACTATTTTTACTAATGCAACAATTACTAAAGGTATATAAACACTTAAAATGTTTGTGATCTAATCAATGTGGGACTAGAACTTTTAAAATACCAAAATGTTAGCTCACACAAGTTCACATCACCATGTTTTACACTATACAACCACTACAATGAATAACATAAGATTTAACCAAATAATCAACAAAAACCAAATAATGAATAGGAGTTTTGGACATTTAATTGTTATGTGTTTATCCATTTAATTGCTTGGATTTAGACAATAGTGATTTATGAGTTTTGGCAGCTGTATGGTGCAACTTTCATTCTAATTAATCCAATTTGTTCTGAATTTATTATTGTATGAGGTTTTCTAAATCTCTTTGATGGAAAATTAGGTTATTAGGTTTTGTAATTGTTTAATGTTGTAGGAGGAAAATAGAGTGGTTCACCAATTAGGCAAAATTGATTGCTTGTGTGCGTGTGTTTTTGATCCTGTGCTATAAAGATATTAAGGTACTGCAGATCATGAATTTTGCTTGTAGTTTTGAAACTTTCGTATTACTTGTTCATGCCATCATGTCAAATGTAGTGGTGCATGGTTAGATCATTGCTTCTAAAATTAATCAATTTGAAGGAGTAGAAGGATAAGAAATCAAAATCACCAAGTTTTGGTTTTCTTTTAGTGTTCTGATCTTTCTAATTGAGTATAGCATCTTTATCCAATCTTTTTTTTTTCAAAATAAATTTCAAACACAATCATCTATTTACCCATAAGCATCTATTAATACATATACACATATGTAAGAGTATAAATACATATTAATAGATGCTTATAGGACAAAAGGTTAAAAGAGGCAACATAAGGGAAATAAAACTACATAAGCTAATCCACCTTCTAAAGACATGTATTTCAAAAGCTCTAGTCCTACATTAGTTAGATCACAAACCTTTTAAGTGTTTATATATCTTTAGTAGTTGTTGTATTGGTAAAAAGAGTTGAGAAAAGAGTTGGGCTCCCACGCATGAGTCCAAGTCATTCGGGCTCTCCGAAGTGCAAATCGATGGATTTGCCCCCTGCGAGCATGACAAAGAGAGTATCGGTCTTTTTGCAAGCATATTTTTTAGACTTTTGCACTTAAACCACGTTTCTTGGACTTTTACACTCTCCATCATATATATGTGTAATATGCATTATAATCCACCTGCATTGTGATTATGGGTAGTGATTCGCCAACATAGGTGGCGAATTCATGTTAAATTCGCCTACCGCGTTGGCGAATTTAGGACAAATAATGCATTTACATTTGTACTAAATTCGCCAACCGTGTTGGCGAATCTGACGTGGACCTCCACGCAGTCCGTGGAGTCCTTGTCAGCACAAACGGTCGTAGTTTGGTAAAATGTTTTGAAACGGAGATATTTTGGTAATTTGTTTCACTAAGAGGGGCAAAAGAGTAAAAATCTCTTTAAATCCTCCGTACTATGAAGAGAAAATTATTAAGTTCTTGGCTTTAGGTTTTGGAAAGCCAGTAAAGGTAGACCTTGCCACCAAGAATGATGATCGAGCGAGCGAGGATTGCTTGGCTCTATGCTGAGATTGATTTAGCGTCGCCAATTGTGAATCATGCGTGGGTTCGTGACCACTGGCAGGACGTGGAATTTGATAGCCTATGCTTAATTTTCAAAAAGTTTAGGTTTAGGCATATTGGGAAAAAGTTTCCTAGGAATTAATACAGGAGAGGATGGAGGCCAAGTTGGTGTCAGAGGGGATAGTGGCGCAAGTTGATGTGTCGGTGTCAAGGCCAGTGGAGAAAGCGGCATCGACTCCACTAGTAGTTGCTGCTGACGTGTGCTCTAATCAATCGATTTGATTCTTTCCACAGTTATGGAAAGTAACCAAATCCTAAAAATTTAGGGAGTAACTTACGCGGCAGTTACTGAAAATGAATGCCCTTGGAAATACATAACCAATCAATGAGAGAATTTGAATGCACGAGCATCAATGCGGTAGAAATCACGTACGTGGGGGTAACAGTTCGCACGTGGCAAATAAAGGAAAGGTGCCGATGGCACACGCAAACCCTAGAAGCACTTATGTGACAAATTCGACACGTGACACGCCAAAGAAACCTAGTGGCCACATGTTAGTTGACTGCCTAAATGAGTGTGGTTTGCTTTATCTATCTTGAGGCAGTTGGAGGGAATTTTATGCGGCAAAGATCTTCTCGGGGGCCAACCAAAAGGTGTGGAAGCAGTTAGATATATAGGGTAGTGGCAGATAGTGAATGGCCGGCTTCAATTTCCTCATGCGAGTGCTGTTGAAATTCTTCCTCGCTACTATTTTGATCATAACCCTCTTCTTCTTCTTCTTCGCTGTGGTGGTTTACCAGAAGCGCTAGGGGTGAGAGACCTTTTCGCTTTGAGGTTTTGTGGGTCTATTAGCTAGAGTACTTTCATGAGGTGGTTTCTTCGGCTTGGGGGCAGGGTCACGTTACTGTCTGCATGCGATTGACTTGCAGTAGTGAAGGAAGACTCTCGATCTGTGATTTAATACAGAACCACCGATGTAGAGACGAGAGAGTTTCTTGGTGGTGGTGGGAAGGGGAGTCAATGACCAAGATGGCGTGATATATTTCTAAACTAAGGTGCAAGAGAATTGAAGGAGATATATGAGATTAATTTTTGATGAAAAATGAGAAGGACAATGGTGGAACATGAAATATTTAATGGGATATTTTTGGAACACAAAATCTTTAAATGTTTGTATCGAGAGACGTGTCTCCACAGTCTCTCCATTAAATAAGTATAGGACCAAAATGATTTTCGTTTTGTCACACATATTCACCTTAGCCACGTTAAGTGTCACATCAGCATTTTCTACTGGTGATATAAATAGAGGACTAATGGAGGGGACAAAAGTGATTAACATTACACAAAAATGGGACTAAAGTGAACAAAAGAAATTACGGGATCAAAGTGATTTTTTTTAGCTATAATTGTGGGACTAAAGTAGCATTTTAACTTTTAAAATATCAATAATCTCCCTTCCTTAAAAAAAAATTAAACAAAAAAAAAAAACCCAAATTTACCGTTGTGAAAATAACCCCAATACCCATTTTTCAAACCTCCACTACCACCCCATTCCAATCCCCGCCCCCGGCGCCACCACTCCCCCAGATCACCTGCTCAGCTTTCGCTTTTGTGGAGGCTCATGGACTCCATCATGAAGGCTCGAATCTGCTACAACTTTTAATTCCCTTTTATGTATCACTCACATATATAGATGATAGAACAGAGAAAGTAGTTTATGATTGAAGTTAGAAAGCAGCCAACATGTGTGCCCACTGCCCAACAAACAGTTCTTTCTGATTCGTAAATTTCATGGTCATTTCCACCCTGTTCAACAAAAATTTCATATTGGTATCGGAAATTAATCAATTCTTCAAATCGGAAAAAAAAAATATTGGTGAATTATTTGGAAGAAGATTCAAATTGGAGAAAAAAGATTCGCGTCAGTATCCAAAACACTGAACCCAAATGCAAATACATGCATGTTACACCAATTTTTCCCTTACGATTTTCATGCAAGTGATCATGTCACATTGGTGAATCAAAGACAAAAGAGTTGTTAGCAAATGAATACTAAATATAAGGTGGTTTCTCTCATGCGCTCCGTAAATAACATCCCTTATTAAATTTTATTTTTTTTTGACAATTTTTAGAATTATTCATCGAATTTTATCATTATTTCATGTTCTATATAATTTGACAACTTTTTATTAATCAAATCATGCATTAAAAGAATTAACTTATAAGAGATTAAAAATATTGACAATTTAAACTTATCATATAGTTCTTTACAAATATTATATAAAAAATATTAATTTATCATGTCAAATCGTAAAACATATTGATACATAAAAATAAATCATGAAATGATGAATAGATTTTCTCCTTATTTTTACCCTCAAACCAATCACACCATAAATAAATAGTTATCTTTCTCATTATCTCTATATAATCTCTACGAGAGGCATCACACATTGTTCTGATGCAAAGTAAAATATTTATCTTGTATCACGCGCTTGTTTTGTACTCTTGTCTCTAACTTCGCATGCATGTCAATAGGGTTGGAATTGAGTTAAGTCAGCTCATGAGTTATTTATAATTCGATTTGTTAATGGCTTGATAAATCGAGCTTATGAGCTCATGAGTTGAGCTTGAGCTCAAAATTTTAGCTCGTTTATTAAATGAGTCGAGCTTGAGTTTTACTATGTTCGATTCATTAGCTCATGAGCTGGCTTGATTATGTGTGTGCGCGTGTGTATATTTATAACTTCTAATCTTATAGTCATTCGTGAAAGATCTAATGACTAAGATTAATTCACCTCACTGTCATATATAAACACTCCTTTCACTAGAGTCATCCTATATGTGTGTGTGTGTGTGTGTGTGTTACTATATATTGTTATAATTGTTGTTGTTGTAAGTCTATGTTTTTATGACCATATGTTATAACTTATTAAGCACAAAAGTTTGATTTGTATTTAATTTGAGTTATTTAATCAAGTTTAACTGGCTCGTGAGCTAGTTCGAGCATGATGAGCTTATGGTGAGTTAAACTCGAGCCCAAAAATTTGGCTCGATTCTAAATGAATTCAAGCTTGGCTTAACTTGTTGGAAATTTATACTTTCAATATTTGTGGGCTCATATTCG